>JAOSBP010000005.1:10750367-10762427 GCA_027563825.1 Erythroxylum mucronatum
TGCCTTGATTAATCGGTTTTCCTAATTCGTAATGCTACTGCCTAATTAAATCTAGAGATCGTATCCTAGGTTGTTCGATACTTAGGTTTAATTAACGATTGTATCTTGATTAAACAAAACCTAAGGGAAAACTCAGGTTAATTATTAACCCACAATTAATAATTACTAGGAGAGGTTTGAGAACAACAAATTAATAAAATGTGCTTAATTAGGGTGTAGGTCGAGATTGAACCAAAGACCCAAGTCCCCACCGAATTCCCCACTTTTGTCATTTTTGCATGTTTTCTTTAATTTGTTTTTATTAGTTAGTTTCATTTTATTTTCTTATTCCAAAAACCCAATCCCCTCTTTAAACCTAAACACCGGTTAATTTCATTTTATAAACTTTACACACACTCTCTGTGGGATTGACCTAGACTCACCACTGCTATAGTAATAGTCTAGTTATTTTATTTTGACTAGCGTAACGATGCACGATCATTGTCAATGATTGATATTCTTCCTTGATAGAGGATCGTTAGACAATGCTCTACTTTATCTTCTTTATGATATGGGCAAATGTCCCACTAGCACAAGCTACCCTATCAAAGATCATCCTGTCAAGGGACAATTTTCCCAATTTGAATCACAATATGCAAACAAGCATAAATCACTATTGGAACAAAGAAAAATATCCTGATCAACATTTCCATTCAAATAGCAAACCACAAAAAGTGTTGCTTTTTAATGATCTTGTCTTGGGGTCTGCATAAAATGGGCCAAAATGTGACTATCGTTACTTAATTCAGGACGAGTTATTGTTAAGTAGATAAGTCTCCCAACCAAATGCTTGTACTTCTCAAGGTCATCAAATAATGGTCCTTTAGGTAATGTAAAATGATGATTTTGTTATATAGGAAATGATATAGTCTTTGATAATAATCATGTTCAAAGATTATATCCAAAGAATATTTTTATTGACAAAAAAAATATTCTTTCTAGTCTAGTTACAATCTCTATTATAAGAAAGCACTTAAAAGTTCCCAAGTCTTTCATATGAAAACAATAACCAAGATAACCTTTGAATTTCCTCACTATCATTTCTCAAAATAATCAAGTCATTTACATACACAAACATGTGCAAATGAATGTCATTTTTAGCATAGACAAATTAGGAGTAATCTGAATAAGATTGGGTTAAACCATACTATTTTAGGGCAATCATAAGGTTAGAGAACCATCATCATGGCGCTTGTCTCAATCCATAGAGGGGTTTTTTCAAGTTACACAATTTGTCTCCAAATATGTTGAACCTCGAGGGCAATTTTATGTAAACTTCTTTGTCCAATTATCGTTACATAAATGTACTATTCATATATGTTTGGTGTAGTTTCCACCCTTGAACTATTGCCACTGCCAAGAACATTTTAACTATCATCATTTTAACAACTGAGAAAAAAGTTATGTTATGATCCACCCTTTCAACTTGTCAATTTCCTACTATTACTAAGGGAGACTTTTATTGCTCCACAGTCCCATCTAAGTAATACTTTATCTTTAATATCCATAAATTCACTATTGTTTTCTTTCCTATAAGCATTGTCTCCAATGTCTAACTATCATTATTCTCTAAGATTGTGATTTCCTTTCTTATAGCTTCCCTCCACTTTGCATCTTTTAAGGCTTTTGAATATCTTGTGGGTTTAGTTCTTGCTATCATTCTAGCTAAGAAAGCTTGTTTTTTTTATAGAGAAATTATTATATGTCACATAGGTAGTTATGAGATAAGAAGTACTTGAGTTCTTTGATGGTGCGATAGCAAACACAGAGCGGTCTTTTATTCAGCGAGTAGTATGCATCATATAGTCTTTAAACTTGGTAGGTGATTACTTATAATGTTGTCTCCTTTTTAGTTTTACTTATTGCATTACATTGTCTATAACTTGTTATTTGTTTCTCGCCTCTGTACCGCCATTCTTCTCATTATTTTGCCCAACTTCTAAATTTATGGTCTTGATATTTTAGGTGGGGCATTGCATCCTCACTTCCCCACTCCACATCACTCCTCTCACTCACCCTTTCCATATCACTCCCAATATGGTCTCCTTACCTCATGTTACTCCCCTATCTTCCACACTAAGAGCAATTTTATGCCCTGGTAAGGTTTTCTACTTCATCATAAAATTTTTCTTCATTTACAAAGTGTGTAACCTAAAATTATATCCATCTTCACCTATGCCAACTTGCTTAAAAAGAAAATCAATTTCATAAAACACCACATCATCAAACATCAAATACATCTTTTTCTCGATGTCATAAACACGTCATTCCTTCTTTACAAAAGGATACCTAATAAAAATACACTTTCTACTTCTCTCTCCAAATTTTTCTTTATCATGAGATTTAAAATGCATATATAACACAATCAACTAAACATTCTTATTAAATTAAATAATGGTTTCCAAAAAAAAATTTGTAAAGGTTTTACAATTAAGCAACAAAGTGGATGTCTTATTATCAAGTACTCGACCATTAATACACATTCCCTATAAAAAATTATTGGTGAATTTGTTTGACACCTTAGAGCTTGGCTACGTTCATTATATGTTTATATTTTCTATCAACTTGCCTGTTCTATTGTGGTGTTCCTATACATGAGATTTGATGCATAGTCCCATTTTCTAAAAATATGTTCTCATACAATGAAATTAATTACCATTGTCACTTCGAAATTATTTTAACTTGTTTCTTAAAATGTCTTGCAATCATCACACAAAATTTTTTATGATTTGAGGCACTTTAGATTTTTCAATAAGAAAATAAATTCACATAAATCACAAAAAATCAACTATTTTTTTAAAAAAAATTGTACCATAGAAAGTAGGAACTCTATGGGCTTCCTATAAATTACAATGAATCACTTCAAACCAATCACTTACTTTTTTGTCACTTTTTAAAAATATTTCCCTGGTCTGTTTTGTCCTAAAACAAATATCACAAGCATTGGTACTACTACTACTTTTATTACTACTAATTTTGGGAACAAAATTTGTAGTTTGGCTTGAAGGATAACCCAACCTCAGGTGGCACAATTTGTGAGCATCCACTTTGTTGGCCTTATTCGTTGGCTCCATTCCTGCCTCTAAAAAAAGTTAGACCCCTTCACACTACTCACCTCCTCCAATCAAAGTCCTCGAAGTTTTTTTTCTATATCATACACAACTTACGAATAAAACATCATTCAAATAAGTATTTTATTAAAGGAACATGGACTCTTTCTTCATTGTAGAGGTATATTCCCTATTCAACAACCCCACTAAACAAAGTGTAATCTTCCTCATATCACTTAGCAAAGTGATATCTTCAATAATATATTATGAAGCCCTCATATCCAATAGTCAATCACATGTCTTAAGTTACTTTTTCACATCTGCCTTGTGAGTGTTTAAAAGGCTCGTGAGAGTTGTCCACAACCTCGATCACCATGTTGTGTTGTTTTCAATCAGCATTTGTTACTTGTGCTACCTTTGCTCGAGCACTTTCTCATCTCCATCTCATAACCCCAAACCTCCTTGACCATATCTAGTTCTTCTTCCTCCTCCTTTTAGTATATCTCTCCACCAGTTTATGTGTCTAATTAACTAGAAACACTCATTTGTGTTGTGTCCATTTCTTTCATAAAGTGCATGCCTTATCATTTTCTTTGACTTTAGTCACTGTTGCTATCGACACCTACTAAGTTTATACAACGACCTCTACTTCATCTCCACACTCTTCCTTTGTTCTTGCCATATTACTATGCTTTTATTTTTGAACAAGCACATATTACACTCATATAAGCATCATCAGGGGTTTCAAATCGAGTATATTCAATCTTACCATTCCAAAAATATCATCATCTAGGCCCATCAAAATTGATGAATCCTTTTGATTTATTGCCTCTCCATCATCTCACTCATAATATCACATTTGCACTTATTGATCGTACAAATTGATAGTGATTCATAGTTTGCCAGTTTATCCCACATCAATTTGAGTTTTCCATAATACAAAACTACCATTTATCCTATTTGCCTACAATCTACATTATCCAATTTCAGTTATAAAATTTGTGAGTCATTTCCTAATGGAAAATCTTTATCATAGAACTTCTTATAATTCCTTCACATTCTTCATATACATTATCGTAGAACGTAAACTCAATTTGATTGTGTTGAATATCCATATTACAAGTATGGAATTTACCATCTACTAATCGTCATCAATATTAGAGAATCATCACTCAACTTAGACATAGTTCCATCAACGAATCCAAATTTCTTTTTGGTTCTAAAGGCATTTATCATACATCATGCTCATTTTTTATAGTTCTTCCCTCTCAATTGCACAAGGAAAAAGTTCATTTCAAGATTATTCGATGGATGCATATAATATAAGGACATTGTTGTTGAATCTTTGTTGGAAGTTATTGCATCCTTTTTGTTATCATTCTTAATCATTATTTATTTAGGTAATCATTGAAGAGTGGAAGGGCAATAAGGCCTAATAAGATACTCATAGAGGTATAGAAGAGCCTAGGCAAAGAGGGTCTTACTTGGCTAGGCAAGCTTTTTTTAATGTGATCCTTAATTCCGCCAAAATGTCAGATGAGTGGAGCCTTAGTATGCTAATTCCTCTATACAAGAACAAATAGGACATCCAAAGCTGTAATAACTATAGATTCATCAAACTATTTAGTCACATCATAATGCTATGGGAGAAAGTGATTAAGAAGAGAGTGAGAAAGGATGCACCTATCTCAAAGAACTAGTTTGGATTCATGTTAGGAAGGTCCACGACCGAAGCTTTACATCTCCTTAGAAGATTGATGGAATATTACATAAAAATATAACATAACCTACAAATGATTTTTATTAACTAGGAGAAAGCGCATGACAGAGTACTTAGAAAAACCATGTGGAGTTGTTTGGAAGTTAAGGGCATTTTTATGATTTATATATGAGTTATTAAAGATACGTATGAAGGTGTAAAGAATAGAGTAAGGATTATAGGAGGAGATACAAAGCATTTTTCTATCGATATTGGAGTATATCAAGACTCCTCATTGAGTCCCTTTTTCATTATAGTAGTGATAGATGAGCTCATTAAGAATATCTAAAGGGATATAGCAGTAATACATTAGAGTTTAATGACTTTAAATTAAGCCAGAATAAGATTGAATGCTTAGAGTGTAACTTTTTAGGTCATAGGGTGGCTCTCAATATGGAGGTAAAGATTAGTTCAGAAGTTATACCACAGCAAGAGTGTTATAGTCACCCAAGGTGGCTTAAATGGAGAAATGCATCAAGAGCTTTATGTGACAAGAAAATACTACTTAAGCTCAAAGGTAAATTCTATCGTTTAGCAATTAGGTTGACCATGCTCAATGGGTCAAAGTGTTGGCCCGTCAAACAGGTATATAGTCATAAGTTAAAGGTGGTAGAGATGAGAATGCTTCGTTGGATGAGAAACCTTATTAGAAGAGATAAGGTTAGGAATATAATGGTAAGAGACGAATTAAAGGTGACTAATATTAATGAAAAATTAAGAGAGACCAGGTTTAGGTAGTTCGAACATGTTAAGAGAAGATACTCAAATGCTCCAATGAGAAGATGCGAGAAGATTGTACTTTAAGACTGTAAGAGGAAAAAAAAAAGAAGGCCTAAAAAGAACTGGGGGAAGGTGATCTTATATAACTCTACATAAACTTACTAAGAATATGACCTTCAATAGAAAAATTTGGTATACTAAAATAAGGGTAATGGATCTCAATAGTTAGGATAAATACAAGAGATGAGACTTGAAGGAGAATGTTTAAAAGAAATTATGAAAAAGAGAAGGATCTCACATAATTTCAAGTCTCATCTCTTGTATTTATCCTAACTATTTAATATATAGTACTTCCTTCTTTGTTATTTAGCTTAAACATTTTCTTATTTAGCCTAAATATAATATTGTAATGGCTTATTTGATTTATTTATTTATTTGTCTTCTTTCTTGTTTGTGTATTTGTTACTTATTTTATCTTTTATTCTTATTCTTAACAGTGTTCCATATTTATTGTATTATTTGTTTTATTACTTTTTTTATATTTTTATTTATACGTATTTACTATTATTATTATTATTATTATTATTATTATTATTATTATTATTATTATTATTATTATCATCTATGTATATGTATTTCTTTTTCATGTAGATCCATCATAAACAATCTCTTTACTAATTAGGGATACTTCTGGACTTCTCCATATCCCACGTATTAATGAAATTTTTATTAGATTATTGTTATTGTTGTTGGTTTTTTGATTCAAGTTTAATGGGGTGCTTAGTTGATGGGTTTGGGAAGGAGTATACAGATAAGGAACGAAAAGTGAGTGGTTAGTTATTAATTATTATTATAGGGGCAATAGTTTGATATCTCACTTTTGGGAAAACCTTTCCATACTCTCCATTTATTATATGAATGAAACTTATTCCTTTGTAGTGACTCTTTTTTTAAAATATTTTTAATATTAATTAATTAAATACAATTAATTAATTAAAATATAATTCATTCATTAATTAAAATATTGTAATTAATTAATTAATTAAACTATAATTAATTAAAATAATTAAAATAATATAATTAATTAATTGAAATATAATTAATTACAATACTGATAATAATTAATTAATTACATTAATTAAAATATTAATAATTACTAATTAATTAAAATATAATTAATTAAAATATAACTTATTAAAATCTAATTATTCATTAATTAAAATATTTTAATTAATTAATTAAAACATAATTAATTACAATATTATAATTAATTAATTAAAATATAATTCATCCAATAATTAAAATACTGTAATTAATTAACTATTTGAAATATAATTAATTACAATATAATTAATTAAAATATAACTACTAAAATATAATTATTCATAAATTAAAATATTTTAATTAAATAATTAATTACAATATAATTAATTAAAATATAATTTATTAATTAATTAAAATATAATTTATTCATTAATTAGTTACAAAATATTTAATTAAAATATAATTCTATCATTCAAGACTTTGAAGTTTTTAGATTTTTTTTCTCGAGTTTTCTTCTCATTTCTAGGTACGCTTCTCTACCTCATCCTGCTATTGTTTTCTGATTTTTTTTAAAAAATGTATTATGTGGTATAGTGATAATTAGTTGTGTATGATGTGATCTATTATACTTAGCCATTTAATTTATCTTCATCATTTTTATTATTATTAGTTCTAGATTGTAATTAGAATGATACAGAGCTATAAGATTGATAGGTAAAACTCTAGAAATAGTGAGCAGACGTTTGCAGCATACCAAGTATAAGCAGAATTTTACAGCTTATCAAGTTTATTTGTCGAATTATTTTTTAATAACTTTTTTCTTTCTAAAATGGAATCAACTAATCCGTACTTTTTAAATTATTATTATTACTATTATTATTATTATTTCATGTTAAATTTTGTTTTCAGGTATATCTTTGGGTTATTTTTTATTTTTTATTTATTCACATATTTATTGTTATTTTATTTACATAATATTTTTGCGTGCCAGTTTTACTTATTTAATCTTTAATCTACATCATTCTTATATTGTCACATTTGCATGTGGGTCTACCGGAAATAACATCTCTACTATGTAAGAGTAAAGCTGTGTACTATTAGATCTCTCCAGACCCTGCTTTATTGCGGGACTTCGCACTGAGTGTGATGATGATGATAATTCATTAATTAATTAAAATATTGTTAATTACAATATATTAATTAACCATCATCACACTCATTAATATATTGTAATTAATTAATTACAATATAATTAACTAAAATATAATTAATTAAAATATAATAATTTTATTTTTTTAATATTTTTTACAAACCAACCATTATTAATGATAATAATAATAATTACTTTCTCTTAACTAATAATCATAATAATAATAATAATAATAATAATAATAATAATAATATTCATTCTCATTTTCTACTATATTCTATATTATTTCTATTATCATTCTCACGTTCAGAACTCACCTCATGGGAATAGGATTTAGCACTGCCCCCTCAAACGTTTCTTTCATGGATAAGTTTATTCAAAAGGGTAGTCAGTAAGGCATCCCTTCTCTCAGCTCTGCTCTCTTCTCTAATTCTCCTTTGTTCTTCTCTCTCCCTCCAAGCCTGCTCTATCATTAACCTCTCCCTCTCAAGCTTCTCCATTGACTGTCTCCATTCCTGCTCAAAAACTTGCCGCTCATGAGCACGCCTTTCCATCATTTCCCTCCACTGCATTTCCATTTTCTGCTGTTGCTGCAGAAAGTCCTTGAGCATTTCTTGTACTCCAACAATGGCATTAGTGTTGGCATTCGATGCAGTTGGTCCTCTTGCAGACTTCTCTAGCACTATCCTTTCACCTTTCCTTTTTATAGAACTGCTTCTGGTCAGCTTCTCCTCCTCACTGTCATCACTATCATCACCATCATCTGAGAGTTCACCAGAGGATCTATCTTCACTCATTCTCTTCACCCTTTTCCTGGAATTTGTAGAACCCGCCTCTGATTGATCAAGAAGTAATCGCTGCATGCTCTTTGTTCTTTCAGTAAATACTGCTTGCAGTTCCTCAAAGAATGGGCATTCCCTGCCATTCTCAGGATCAGATGTTTCCTTCCCCTATTGAACCAGAAAATCACAGGATAAGGATAACAATGTAGACGTAGCTAGGTTAAATAATAGTCATCCATCTTATTCAACGAAGAGCAACATGCTTTTATTGCAAGGGACAAGCTGCCGGCACGAGACTTCCAGATGTAGAGTAAATAAAAGCTGACGTTTTTTCACCAACAAGATTGAAATTATGAAGATTGTTACTTGCAGGTATACCAATAAAATGGTTGCATCAAGAAGTTTAGTAGGATAGCTTGCACAGCAGGGGACAATATTGCCTGGATATTTTTTTACAAGAAAGGGAATATCTCCACTAAGCCAAGATGGAAAGTCCACATGAGTACATAAAGCCAGCGTTTATTTTCATATATTGAAACAACATCCGAGGGATTAAGGTGAAAAAGATTTTATCGTATTCCAAACGGTAAAAGGAACTGACTGGAATTATAACTTCAAAAGACAACATTTAAAATGGATGTGTGTGTGTGTCAAGAACAAAGTCTGTTTATAAGCTGCACATTCAAACCTCTGTATCAACAAACATAAGATCTTGAACATATATTGCTGAAGTTGATAGAGCTTCTTATAAAACTATTATTGCTATTTCGGCTTTGGGAAGGGACCTTTATTTTCTTAAAGGCTAAAGTATAATAAGCTCTGCATCTTGTCCTCACTCGTCAATTCCTCTAATTTCAGCTCTTTTGTTCCTCTAATCTTACGTCCTACTTTTTGGCACCTTACATGCAGTTGATGAAGAATAAGGACCAGTTTTATACATAATGTTGACAAAAGAGATATACGGCAGTAGCAAAGTAAATAGGCCAGTTTGGTTGGATGTTAATTAATATAATAGAATAGAATAGAGTGGAACGGAGTTGAATGGTTTATAATGGAATGAAATGTAATATAGTAAGTTATTTAAGAGGGATGAAAGGGTTCATAATGTAATGTAATGAAATATTATTTAGAAGATGGATAGAATAGAATGTAATGTATAATAAATGACTATTATACCCTTATATAACATTCTCATACAATCTATAACCGAAAATGCAAAAACATTTGAATGCTATGGTTTTAAAACAGCAAAACCTGTGACTTGCAAAAAAAATTAACAATAAATTTTTAATATATTTTCTATGTTTTATTAATGAAATTTTATTATTTTATTGATTATATACAATTTATTATTAATTATTTAAAAATATTATTGTGTTATGTTGGTTGTTATTAGGGTAAGGTAAGAAGCAATTGCTATTATGAAAAATTATTGAGGGGTATATTAGATAGTATATATTTATTAGTTTACGTTCTATCCTAAACTCGAATCGGAAGTTTCTCATTTCTACAGTTTAGGAAAAAATAGAAAATAATATGAAATCCTTCACTTTCATTCTATTATAAAACTTCCTTCTAAAAAGTAGAAATCTTATTTCATTATAAAACTCTCAATCAAACAGAACTTAGGAATTGGTAAAATAAGATACGACTTCTAACATGGGAAGAAGTAAAATACTTACGTTGGTGTTGGATTGCTCATTCCCATAATGAATTCCATCCGACAAGCCAATTACCATCTAAATCCCCTTTTATCTAACCATTTGGTACATTGCCCGATTAGACTTCAAAGTGGGAGGTAGAAGCTTTTCAGAAATTGGAAATATAACCAAAAGAGAATGCAAAGTTTCTTCGAAAGCTTTTGGCCTCAGAAAGAACAGAACTTGGAGGAATTGACTACCAAATACAAAAAAAGTATAATAAAAAAACTGGTTCACACACTTCCACTTAAAGGGTCTCAACCTAAAACAACACTTGCAAATTGCCAATTATTTTCATCGCATAGAACACACATGAAAAGAAAAAAAAAAAACAAATTTGGCTACCTTATAACGGTTGACAAGGTTCTTCCACTTGCACTTGCACTGATCAGAGGTGCGAAAGAAACCTCTTTCTCTCATCCTGGAGCTAACAACCTCCCAAAGAGTTCTGTTCCTTTTTGAAACGCTGAAATTCTTCTCCAACTCCCCTCTTATCGCTATTAACTCTCTCGTCTCCTGCTGCCCCCACTGTGGCTGTTGTTGCTGACCACCCCTGCCCTTCGCCCCAACCGGAGACATCTCCACCGTAGTACCAGGACTAAGCATCATCGTTATGTGACCCAAAGCATCTTCCTCGTCACCGTCACCGCCCCCTCCACTATTAAACATGATTGCAATGAATATTCCCTGACTTGGTATTTTCAGAAGATAGAGATAGAGTGTGGACCAGGATTTTGTCTGGGGCTTGGGATTGATCTGTCTAAGTTTTCCTTTTCGGGTAGTAAGTGAAAGTCAGCAGTCGGTGTTGTTTAATGTGAACTAAGAATGTGTTCACACATGGTGTTGACGCCAGTAGTCTTTCTATTGGTGGTTTTTTGAACGTATCTTCGGATTTTATGACGCGTTCACATTTGAAAAGCATAATCCAAAGCTTCTTCATTGTCTGCGTCAGGCGACATGGCTAGGAGGTTTTTGTCCATAATATTAGTAGGTGCACATTTATATGTGATGAATTTTGGGATGTGTTTTCTAGCTTACATTTTGCCTAAGACTTAGGATATAAAAAAGTGAAGTTAGAAGTGGACTCTCTAGTTGTCATTAACATTCTTTCCTCTTCTTCACATATCCAACCGTTTCATAACTCTTTGGTTTGGGGGATTCGAAACCTGCTTTCTAGAGATTGGATCGTCAGAACTCGGCATGTATATAGAGAAGGAAATAGGCTTACGGATTGACTCGCAAATTATGCCTATTCTTTTGAGATTGGCTACACTGCTTTTCACTCCCCTCCATTGGATTGTTTTCATATCCTCATTGAGGATATTACTGAAATTTCGTTTCCTCGTTTAATTGCCGTTTGTGTTTGTGTGCTTCTTCTTTGTAATAAAAAAAAAGAGTTAATGAAAGCAGTGATCCTAAGTCCTAACTTGATCCTTGTTCCCTCGCCAAATTATAGTTAGAAACTGTCTTGTCGCCTTGCGCCAGATAGAATGTTGTTATCTTCTTATTTTGGTACGATAGAGTTTGATTTAAAAATTTTAATTTCAAAATAACATAATTTAGTTAAACTTAATTAAATCTTACGTATATAAGTATTTAAGATTTTTTGTTTTATATGACAAGTTACATCAACAAAATTAACGAAAATATTGACATTAGATTAGAATTAAAAAATTAAAATTTTGAGTATTTAATTGACATTTCTTAAATTCAGATTATAATTATAAAATTGGGTGAAGTTTGAGATTTTTTAATTAATCCTAAATACAATAATAGAAAAAAGGATATACTTCCATAATAAATGTAATGTCAACTA
>JAOSBP010000005.1:10772289-10799703 GCA_027563825.1 Erythroxylum mucronatum
CTCTCCTCTAACTAACTTCTCTAACCGTTTGGTGACTCACTCCTCCCTACCTTAGTGAATCTCCTAGCATATGTCAACATGGGTTTGTGGCTCATGTTCAGTCCCTTCTCCCTCTTCCTCCTAACATATGTCAATATGGGTTTAGGATCCATATTGCTATCAGTATTGCTATCAGATCTACTAATTATATTGTCACATCCTTTTGTTCCTGTTCATGCTAAGCCCCTTATTGTTCATGTCTAACCTTGATGGTAAGATCCCCCTGATTCATGTCTTGGACTGGTATCTTCTTCATCAGATTCAATTTCTACTGATGATTTTTCTGTTGCTCTTCACCAAGGTAAATGTCAGTGTACTTATCCCGTTTCCTTGTTGTATGTTATGATCATTTGTCATCTTCCTTTTGTACTTTTATCTCATCACTTGATTCCATCTTCCTTCCGAAAATTGTTCATGAAGCCTTATCTCATTTTGACTGCCGTAATGTTATGATAGAAGAAATGAGAGCTTTAATGACAATGGTATTTGAAACTTAGTACATTTGCCTCTAGAAAATGAGGTTATTGGATGTAAATGGGTTTTTACAGTTAAAGTAAACCCTAATGGATCAGTTGTCCAGTCTGAAAATTTGTCTTGTTGCTAAGTGTTAGGCACAGACATATGGTGTAGGCTATTTTGGTACCTTTTCTCCTATTGCTAATCATTCATTTGTCAGGCTATTTTTCTCTGTAGTAGCTATTTAGAATTGACCCTTGCATCAGTTGGATATAAAAAATGCTTTTCTACATGGTGATCTTGAGGAAGAAGTCTATATGGATTAACCTCTAGGGTTTGTTGATTAGGGGAAGAATGAGAAAGTCTATCGTTTTCAAAAATTTCTGTATGGCTAGAAACAAAGTCCTCGAACTTGGTTTGAAAAATTTAGTTAGATAGTTGAAATATTTGGATCCATGAAAAAGTAAGTCCAATTACTCTGTATTACACAGACAATCTAGAGCTAGCATGATTCTATTGGTAGTATATATGGATTCTATTGTTATTACTGGAAATGACACTACCAAGATCTCATCTCTTAAATCCTTTTTCCATTCTCAGTTTCAGACAAAAGATTTAAGGGCATTAAAATATTTCTTAAGAGTTAAGGTCACCAGAAGTAGGAAAGGAATATTCTTCTCTCAAAGGAAAAATGTACTTTACGTACTAACTAAGAAAAATTGGGAGCTAAATCGTGCAGTACTTTTAGACTCATAATTTGCAACTTACATAAGATGGCGAACCATTTTAAAATCCAAAGAAATATAGAAGGTTGGTTGGAAAATTGAATTACCTTATAGTAACACGTCTAGATATTGCATCCCGTTAGCGGTGTAAGCCAATTTTTGTGCTCTTCAACAGTTAACCATTACGCAAATTTAGATCAAATTTTTTGTTATTTGAAAGGAACTCCTAGATGAGACATTGAGTATAAAAATCATGGGCATACTCATATTGAGTGTTATTCAAATGCAAATTGGGCATGATCTAAGGTTGACAGAAGATCCACTTTAAGATATTGTCTTTTTATTGGAGGAAATCTAGTTTCATAGAAAAGTAAGAAACAAAATGTTGTCTCATGTCAAGTGTAGGATCGGAAAATCAAGCTATGACGCAATCTGTTTGTGAGATAGTGTGGATATGTCACTTGTTGATTGAAGTTGGTCTTAAGCCTTAAGTGTGGATCTATCACTTGTTGATTGAATTTGGTCTTAAGCCTTTAGTACTACAAGACTGTGGTGTAATGACCAAGCTGTCCTCCAGATTGCATCTAATCTTGTATTTCATGAAAGAACCAACCATTTAGAAATTGATTGTCACTTTGTTCGAGAAAAACTACAACAGGGTTTAATTTTCACGGAGTATGTGAAAACTAGAGAATAGTTGAGTGATATTTTCATGAAAGCTCTAAATGGAATTCGGGTTAGTTATATTTTCTAACAAGATGTGTATGATTAATATCTATACTCCAGCTTGAGGGAGAGTGTTCCAGAATATATAAATATATTAGAAAATTTGTGATTTAGGGACTGACTTTGTAAAATAGGAAACCATATCATAGAGATTGATTTTAATCAATTAGTCCTAGTTTCCTATAGAGACTGGTTTTGTAAGTATATATGTGCACCTTGTATCAATAACAAAATAATCAAGAAAACACTTCCATCATCATTCAGAACATATATGCACAGTTGTTGTTTCACTTAAACGACTCCCACTAGGTAGATAGATATTTACAGCATTCTACAGCAGCTAAAATCAATAAATTGCTTGTGTATGATGATCTTTACGATGTAGATTATATCAACCGTGGATTGTTTGTGATTCTGTAGTTGCATTCATTTTGTAGTCTGCTGGTATTCATAAGAGTGGCTTAGTCTTGTACTATAATACCAAAGGATTTATACTGACGGTTTATCTTCTTAGTACTGTTCCTGACCAGGAAACGGGTAAATTACAGCACATGCTGCCCAATGGAATCTGGTTGAGATTTGATTTTCATGACTCACATCCAGTATGTATTACCCTTCTTGGTTTTCTGTTTTCCATGATAAGCACACACATTTATCATATGCCAGATAGACCCATCCATCATTCAATGCAACTGTGTACTCCTACCCTGGTAAACCTTCAACAGTTTTGTTATAACAGGATTTACCAGATTTGTATTTGCAAGGTGGATCAATAATTCCTTTGGGCCCCATTCATCAAAATGTTGGTGAAGCTAGTTTATCTGATGATTTGACACTCATCGTGGCATTGAATGAACATGGTAATGTGGTGAATCTTTACAAAGACTGGCCCTTTTTTCTGGTTTAGTATAGTGTAGAAATCTAAAACGGTCATCAATGTCAACTGTGGTTGTTTTGGATGAAGCATAAACAAGCTGCTCATGATAATTATTGTCATCAGAAAGTTGAATGTACTTTGTTTGAATTGGAAAATATTGCTCATTAGCTTTCTGTCCAATACCCAAGAAAATTTATAGTACTATGTTTAGGACATAGTGTAATGATCTTGAAGCTGTTTTTGAACCAATACTTGATAAAATGTGATGAAATTAGTTGAACAGATCAGATTTGTCCTATATTTCTGTGGCATATCACTGTTATGTGAAAATAGTACTATTAGCCTTGACATATCCAAAACACTTATGATTGAGATCCCATTAGTAGACACTAATAATCCCTTTGTGAAGAGGGTCTTAAGTTTATATATCTTATGTTCACTAGACTGACTAACTAAATTCATCTCAGGAATCAGACTTGAGTATTGGCATTTTAAAATACTATGCATAGCCAATAGAAACTTATATTTGTTACTGTATTTTTAAGGTGGTCTCCAATGCATAGTAGGTAAAGCAACCTTAATTGATGTCCCAGAACCGCTGACATGATCTTTTTGTTTTTCTTTGACTTAAGACTTGCTGTCTCAATCATGGGCACACACTAAGGCACAATTTTAAACCGCTCTAGGCCTTGTGGTCACAATTCTCCTTTGTAGGTCAATCTGAAGGTCTACTATATGAAGACGATGGTGATGGATATGGATTTACCAAGGGTGAGTATCTGTTAACGCATTATGTTGCAGAACTTCAGTCATCAGTGGTTAGCATCAGGGTTTCTAAGAGTGAGGGTTCATGGAAGAGGCCCAAACGTCGTTTACATGTGCAATTATTACTGGGTGGAGGTGCTATGGTATATTTCTTTGTCAAAGGCAATACTAGCATTGTCTATACTATCATAGTAAGTATCTTTTTATGACCACCTCTTTCAATCTTCCCTACCAGATTGATTCATGGGGAATGGATGGAGATATTATACAACTCGTGATGCCTGAAAATGAATATCTTTCAAAAATGGTATCGACAAGTGAGAAAGAGTACAAGATACGCTTAGGTATGTTAACTCAGATCTATATGCCTTCTCATTTTTACCTTTCTTTGTACTTTCTATAATTTTTAGCGGGACTGACAAACAATCTCCTAGGGTGCTCAATTCGGTTTAATTTCTCCACATATCATATTTGTTCCGAGGTATGAGGAGTTTATCCATTCATTTTGGCCCTAGTAGGCCATTGTGACTTCTGGAAGGAACTGCTCTACTCTGTTTTGAGTCGGCATAAACTATAGGATGCTAAAAGGCTTTAGCATGGTTCTATGTTTTGTACAATTTGGTGCAAGTGATTGGATCACTCAATATCTCAGATTTACTTTTGTTGCTTATGTTTGCCTTCAATTTACATGCCTTAAAAAGGCTACTTTTTTTTAGCAATTAAATGTCATTAAAGAGCTTTACTTGTTACTTTTTGTATATTATTTTGAGTTTTCTTTCTTATAAATACAGAAAATGCTAAGCGAGTTCCAGATGTGGAAGAGGTTTCAGGAAACAAGGGACAAGAACTTTCGAGGACCCCTGTTGAACTTAAAAATGGTTATTGGGCTACTAAAGTAGTTCCATGGATTGGTGGAAGAATTATTTCTATGGAGCACCTTCCTTCAGGTAATCTCTACAACCTTATTAATGCTTTTCTTTGTTTTTTCTGTATTCTCCCATCATAGTTACATCAAGTGCGGTTGATTCGGCCTTTTTTGTTTTAAATTTAGGAGTCTTACCAATGTTTATGGATCAAAAAAGGTTCACCCCTAATTGAGTTGACCAGATTTTTGACTTGATTCACATCTTTTTTTCAAATCCGACCGAAAATCCAAATTTACTCCATATACAAAAAATGTCGTTCATTTATTGATTTGTACTCACATTTATACTTGCCTAGTCATCCAAAAGTTTTGCTCAATAACATTTTAGACCAAAATTAACATTTCCACATCTCTCTCTCGTCTCTCTTTGCCCTAGCTGCTCATTTTGCGTGCCACGTGCTGTGTGTTGCTACTTTCTGTTGTCTTATTTTCTCGCCTTCGATCCTAGTAAAGCAATTCTTCTCATTGCTGATTCTAGTAAAGTTGATCATAAAACTGCATTTGATTGTGGAGATGGGAAATTATGTGGAGGTGTTTAGAAGTTAAAGGAGTTCCTATGACCTGTATACGAGTTCTTAGGTATATGTATGAAGGTGTAAAGACAAGAGTAAGGATGAAATACAAAACATTTTTCTATTGATATCGGGCTACACCAAGGCTCCTTATTGAGTCGTTTTTGGTTTGCAGTAGTAATGGGTGAGCTCATTAAGAATATCCAAGGGAGACGTGCCTTGTTATATGTTGTTTGCTGATGACATTGTTTTAATAGATGAGACAAAAGAGAGTGTCAATGTCAAGCTAAAAATTTGGAGGAATACGTTAGAGTCGAAGGACTTTAAATTGAGCAAGACTAAGACTGAGTACTTAGAGTATAACTTTTCAGGCCATAGGGTGTGTTCTGATGTGGAGGTAAAGATAGATTTAGAAGTTATACCACAAAAAGAGTATTTTAAGCATCTAGGATCTATCATCCAAAGCAACGGAGAGATCGATAAAGACAGTTCACCATATTAGATCAGGGTGACTTAAATGGAGAAGTGCATTAGGAGTTTTATGTGACAAGAAAATACTACTCAAGCTTAAAGGTGAATTTTATCGTTTAGCGATGAGGTCAACCAAGCTCTATGCGACAGAGTGTTGGTCCATTAAACAAATACATAGTCATAAGCTAATGGTGGTGGAGATGAAGATGTTTCGTTAGATGTGCAATTTTATTAGAAGAGATGAAGTCAAGAATATAATGGTAAGAGATAAATTAAAGGTGGTTAATATTAACGAAAAATTAAAAGAGACAAGGCTTAGGTAATTTGAACATGTTAAGAGGAGACACTCTGATGCTTTAGTGAGAAAATGTGAGAAGACTGTACTGAGAAACTATAAGAGAAGAAAAGGAAGGCCTAAGAATTTGGAGAAAGTGAGATGATATGACTCTACTAGACCTTACCGAGGACATGACCTTTGATAGAAAACTTTGACGCACTAAGATATGGATAAAGGATCTCATATAGAAAGATCCTTCTCGTTCTCATAGGTCTTTTAACATTTTTTTTAGTCTTATGTATTCTATTTAGCCTAAACTTTTAATTTGTAATATTTTCCTGTTAGTTATTTAGCTTAGACATTTCTTTATTTAGTCTAAATACTTTCTTGTAATGACTGGTTTAATTTATTTATTTACTTGTCTTTTTTTTTGTTTGTATGCTTTTTATATTTATTGTATTATTTATTTTTATATTTTTATTTATACATATTTATTTATTATTATTATTATTATTATTATCTTCTTTAAATGTCTATATTTTTAGTTTATTTTTAATTAGTATTATCTTATTATTGTAACATATATATGCATTTTTTTCATGTGGATCTATTGAAAACAACTTCTCTACTAGTTGAGGGTAAGGCTGCGTACTACTGGATCTTCTTAGATCCCACGTTTTAGTAGGAATTGCACTGAGTTGTTTTAAATTAGCCTAATATGACTCTCATTTGATTTAATGAATCTTAAAAACTCATTTAAATTTGAAGCAAAAATTTTATAATAAACTTTACCAAGTTGGTTATACCCTAAATCCTTCTTCATCTCATATAATACCCTAAATCCTTCTTCACCTCATGTCTTTACTTATTAACTCCCAAAATCTAGATCTACTTCATCAATAATACTAATAACTCAATTCAAGATGCAATTTAAACTCACCACCAATAAAAAAGTTTCAAATTTGCATATTTGACTAGTGGAGTATGGATAAAAGACTCATGATATTCGAATATATAGACAATCAACTTTATTCATTTGGCATAATGGCGTAATGACACATCATATTTATATACAGTCCATTTCAAATTTAATAACATCTATATGTGTATAGCCTAGTTAAAATTTATTTAAAGTTTTATACAGTATATATGAAATGAACATTTACACTATATCTTTCTTTTTTTGTTTTTTCTTGTTTGGTTCTTATCGGTTAAGTCACTTTGTAGGGAATCAATGACATAAGAGTAAAAGAAAAGAAGCAAGGTTAATCAATGACATAAGAGTAAAAGAAAAGAAGCAAGGTTACTTACTCTAATATGTTGCATCCTGTACCAATGCCTAATTTTTTGGCTCAGATATAAGCTTTTAGTTGATACCATGGGGATGAATATGGTACGTTAGGCAAGTTATTTCTGATAACAAATCCCCGACATGAAAAATATCTTTCGTATACTCTCTTTTTAAATCCTAAAATAACAACAAAACGGGAAATAGAAACATACTATTCCAATTGCGCCCTTGTAATTGCGATCTAATCACTTAACTGAAGCCATAAAATGTTTGCTTATATGCCTCAGATTCTCTATACGCTACCATTGTTGACACATTTCTTATGAACTCAATGACTAATATAAAAGCTCATTGCTGCAGATGCATAAATAGACACAAGTTAAGAGTAATGTCAATGCAATCACTTTTAGCTGATCACATATATGTACCAGTTACATCAGATGCAGTGAATCTTTTTTATTTTTTAAGAAAGTAATGTCCCCTAGATAACACAAGAATTATATTTGTTGGTGAACATTTGATAAGAGGATGTACTAGCGTAAAAATTAACTTGCTAATTATTGACTAATTATCAACTCATATCTATGTTTTGAAAAAAAATTATTCTTCTTAGCAACTTGCTTTTTAATATGTGTTTTTATGTAACATTTAGTCACAAAATGACACACACAAATTTTTTTTTTGTTGGAATTCTTTCCCTTCTTAAGCTCTATAGTTACTATTTTAAAAACTTGTCTTTGACAAATTTTCTATCAACTATTTTTTTTCAAATTTTTTTTGGCTTACTTCTTATTCATTTTAATACCCTTTGAATAGGCTAAACACATAGTGTTTTGGATAGACTTTTAAAAACAATAGTCCTCCTAGATGAGATAATTATTGTAGAAATCTAAGATAACTTCCTAATCAACTATAACCTCCAGCTCCTAACTACTCTCCTTGCATATATCTTCCTTATTGCATATCATTATTCCCCTCTTGCACAAAAAGTTGTCTTCAAAATCAAATTTAGGGTAGATCTTCTCAAAATCTTCACTAAATTCTGAAGACACCTTCTCCATTGGGAGTTCTTATCATTGCACCAATAATTCCCATACTCCCCTGTTGAGCCTAGATCGTAAAATTTCTTCAAGAACCAAACTTACTTTGCTTGCAAACAGTGATGGAAGAGGGATCAAAGTTGCTGATGGAAGTCCCTTGTACTCTTTTAGTTGTGACACATGCATTACATCATGAATTTTTTTTTTAACGGTAAGGCCAAACAATAAGCAACCTTGCCAACTTGTTGAACCACGTGAAATGGACCAAAATACTTAGGAGCTAGTTTTTGACAATCCCTACAAACCATTGATAAATGCCTATGGAGCTGTAATTTCAACCACACCCACCCATGCCCCAACTAAAATGTTGATCTCCTGATAATGAAGGTTACGTGATTGCTTCATTCTTGCTTGTGCCTGGATTAGTTGTCACCTCAATTCAACCAATACTTCATCCCACTCCTAAAGGGCTTGATCTAACACATCTAACTTAGTGACTCCTTGATCACAAGACACAGACGTGGGACTATACACTACACAAAATGGTGTCGCTTACAATGAGGAATGAAGGGAGGTGTTATAACATAATTTAGCCTAAGGAATCCATTCCACCCAACTCCATGGTCTATCCCCTACAAAACATCACAAATACATCTCAATGGTGTTATTTACCACTTTTGTTTGACCATTTGATTGAGGATTATATGTAGAGGAATAAGCCAATTTTTTCCCATATAACAACTCCCTTTAAATTGTAATCGTGAAGACTTTACAGTTGACTCTAGAAGGCCATGCAATCTGAAAATCCTCTCAAAGAACACATGGGTCACAAAGATGGCAGTGTAAGGATGTGCAATAGGTGTAAAATGAGTCATATTAAAAAATCTACCTACCATCACAAATAAGACAGTAAGACAGACTTACCCCTCAACTTTGGCAACTTGTTAATGAAATTCATCAATATTTCGGCACAAATTTGAGTGGGAATGTTCAAGGGCTATGTCAACCTTGTTGGATGGAGATTTTTTCATTTATTGTGTTGGAAAACACTACATTGTTTCGCAAATTCTGCTATCATTCCCCTCATTCCTGCCTAATAAAAATCGGCCTTGACACACTGCAATGTTTTATGGAGACCCTCATGTGTGGAGTTATGAACTCTTGCTACGACTATGTGAATTATGGGTGAATCTGAGGGTAAATAGACCTTGCCCTTGTACAAAAGTAGTCCCTCCCGAATCATCCATTTAGCTCTTGCCTCTCCCAATGCGACCTATTGTTGTAATTCTTACAAATTTGTCCTTGTTGCAACTTCTTCCCTTATTGCATCAAAGAATGCCAATCATAGTTGGGAAATTACAATACTCATTGGGATAGCGCATCTGTCACCCGATTTAAAGGACCAACCCGGTACTCAACGTTGAAGTCAAAATTCATCAATTTACTTAGCCAATCCTATCAAAGGGATATAGATAAACGATGTTCCAATATGTATTTAAGGCTAACATAGTATGCTCTAATGAGGAATGGCCTACTCCATAAATTTGGAACCAATGTTGCACCGCCTTTGCCAGCTCAATCAATTTGCTTCATATGTTGGCAATTTAAAGTGCCTCTTTGCGATCTGCTGACCAAAATATGCAATAAGGTGGCCTTTGAGTGTAAAACAGCTCCAATTCCTTTCCAGGAGGCATCACTCTCCACCATAAACCCTTCATCGAACTTGGGTAGCTGTAGAACTTGGGATTCGACCTAGGCTTTCTTGAGTGTGGAGAAGGCCTTGACAGCTACTTTGTTTCACGAGAAGGAATTATTTTTGAGCAGATTTGTCAGTGGCTGCTATCTCGCAATAACTCTTGATGGATGGTTTGTAATACCCTGCTAATATGAGGAATCCATGAAGGGTCATAATTGACTGAAGGGTTGGCCATTTAACAATTTGGACCTGTGAAAGATCCACTAGGATGCTTGTGCCATAAACAATGTGATGTAAAAGAACTTAAAGTCTATAGAAGAAATAGAAGAGAAAAAAAAATCAACCACTTAAGATTGAAAATTGAGTTGACAATAAAGATAAGGGCTGAAATTTAGATTATGTTAGGATTCTTTATTAGATTAAAAAATGGTAGCGAGTTAAATATGTTATTCTATTTTAGATATGTTATCCTAGTTGTTTAGGATTTAAACTTAATAGAAATTTTTGTTAGAATAGGATTGAAATTTGTTAGGAACTATTTCCTACTAGAATAAGGGTTGTAAGAACTTCTCTACAAATATGTGTATGTTTAGCCATTCAAGGAGGAGCAATCCTAAATTTTTCCTATAAATTTGAGTTTTCAACTAGAAGGTATGATGCTTTCTCCTAAGAGTGATTTCTAAAACCCTAGGAGTGATTCTAGATTTCTACCCTCCATTTTCTATGTTCTTCAATAAATTTCAGCAAACCTAACTTAAATTATATTCATCTTAAACCTAAATTCTAGTCATATTAAATCCTGAAATTCTAAGCCTAAATTTTCAGCAATCAATTCCTAAAATTCCAACTATACCAAATCTGAAATTTCAGCATTCCTAGCTGAAATATAGACCTAAAACTTGATATTCTAGTAGCCTAATGTTAGTCATATTTTCTAATTTTGTGATTTTTAGCTACTAGTTGATACTACTTCTATTTGTCTTACATTAAAATATGACCTAAGTATGTCATCTGGGACCCCCCAAAGGTGCATTTTAATGCACCTCTTAACAAGCAATGAGCTTGCTAGAAATTCTAAATCGTGCATAAGTGCTATAAATGTTCAACCTATATGTTATTATGTGCTATGTTATAAAAACTAATAAGTCAAACTTACGCAAGTGAGATTGAAAAATCTCGTTCATTAAGTCTTGAAAGGTTGATAGAGCATTAATGAGGTCAAAAGGCATGGAAAAAAATCAAAATGGTCATAATGGGTTGGAGTGTCGTTTTCTCTACAGCTATCACATCCATTTGAACCTAATGATATCTTGACCGCAATTCTAGCTTGGAAAAATACCTCACTCCATATAATTCATCCATCAATTCCTCCACCATTGGAATAAGAAACCTATAAAACTATAATTGTGCCTCCCAATTAAGATGGAATGTATCAACCCCACCTTCTCTCTTTTAGGCGTTCGTTGATTTATAAAGAACAGCTCGCACTTATAAATCCAAATCAACAAATCATCAATATCATCATATGAAGGAAATTTTAATTTAGAATACTTGAGAACAATAGTCCCTTCAGCTTGTCCAATACTTTTTTCTTCCTTTTTGGTCCCTATAGGTGCGACTGTTGCTCCCTATCCTATTGTTTTTATCGCGCCCCTTCAACTCTCATAGAATCTCCTCTAATTACGAGTTCAATGACTTTTTGCTGGATTGTTGGTATCCTTCACTATAGAAAACCTTTACTCAATATTTCTCTTGACCACATCCATTTGGCTTAACAAGTCTACTGATGTTCAGCTATGATATCAAATTAATGTGAGTTAGTGTAGGATTTAGTTACAGGATGACTTACAGGAAAATTCGCTTTTTCCTTGCTGGAGTACTTCCACTTCTTAGGCCATATGATTGTAGTTTAGAAAATTCTTCTTTGACAAGTTTTCTATCAGTTGTTTTATAGAAAAAATTTGGTCTACTTCTTATTCATCCTAATACCCTTGTAATAGTTTTGAGTACATAGAATGTTTTGGAACTAAAATAGATGTTTTGGAACTAAAATAGAATAAGAACCCCTAAATAAATTTGTACATCCTAACTTATTCTCTTACTAAAAGTAAACTGTTAAAAGTAATAAACTTCTTAAATAAGATAACTACTGTAGAAAGATAAGATAACTTACTAATTAGTTATAAGATAACTTACCAAATAGTTGCAACCATCAGTTCCTAAATGCTCTCCTTATATATTTTTTCCCTAAGAAGGCACCCTGCATTTCACTTTTACAAGTGAAAACTACTTGACATGGCAACAACACTAATGCCCTTTTCATATCATTGTCTACAATGACATTACCTGCTGGGCAAACAATTGTTCAGCTCACTTATAGGATCAATAATAACATATGTGGGGTATAAAAAGGACGCAAACAATTATTCAACTCACTAATAAGTATCAATCAAAAGACATTACAAAAATAAAAAAGGATAAAAAACACTGATCTTCTAATTTTACTAAAATCTTCTATGTTTCAAAAATTGTGGGAATTCTGAATGCTGGTCTAGAATTCTCCTAGAATCTTTTATGCTAGCTTTCTACTCTAAAAATGCTAACAAAGGACACACATGCAGAACTTTCTTTCACTTGAACATCCATGTTGGGGGTGATTGGAAATTAGTAAAACTACAAGGGAGGTTTGTGTAATAATATGCAAATATGTTGTTTGTTAATTCTCATAATCACTACCCTTTGACATGGTTATTCACATGAAGAAATTTCGCCACATGTGTGCTCTATCAACATTTTTAACGGAGAAAATTAACTAAGGGGTTTGGAGGAATTTTAGGTAAATACGAGGACTTCCAACAAGTTTTTTGAAACACAGGGGCTTTAATGGAATTGATCAATCCACATAGAAGTTTGGTGTTTTTTTTAATCCAAATGTAACATATAGTAATCATCCCTAAATAAATTGATATGGAACCACTTGCATTTTGAGTTAATAAAAGGAGAATTCATCTTTGAAACTCAAAAACCTATAGAAATTATCAGTATATCACTAAGTGATCCTCAACATTCTGAAGTGTTCCTCTAATAGGGGACCACTACTCCAAAATAAGTGGGTATAGAAATGCTACTTCTCTTAATTCAGTAAAAATAAGAAGAATAGATAGAGAGTGGAGAAGAAAACTAAAAAAATAATTAAATGGACTTACCTATTGAGTTTCTTCACCAAAGGAAGCATGCAATGGGTAGACAGAGGATCCTATGTCTTGAGAGGTCTCTGATATATATAGATCGTAATAGAGGGGAGTTGGATTCGGAATGTAGGGAGAAAAATTCTAAAGTTCTTAAATTTAGGAGTTTCTGGTGGCGTTGCAAACTAGCCTACCAACATATCATTAGCGGGTCCTCTAACTTGAAAAAAAAAAGGGTTACATTAGTTCTGCTCGATAAGAGTTTGGGTTTCTGTCAGCCTGAAGTTCAGATGGTATAGTTTTAGAAACATCAATGTCTTTAAGTTATGCAAACGCTAGTGAGCAAAACATATTTTTTGGTCTTAAATTATGCAAACATTAGTGAGCAAAACATATTTTTTGATTAAAACTTTTCGTTGGAAGTGGGGACATAATTATGCAAAAAATTGTTTCAAGTTATCGAAGAAACATTATGTTGTGTTACTTGGTTGGCGAGAATTTTTTTAGGGTTAATTACATTGGAATCTCTTGTTGTTTGATTTTTTTTAATTTCAATTCTCATGTTCTGAAAATTATTAAAATTATCCCTTGTGGTATTGTTTAGTTATCACACAATTTCTTCTGTTATATTCTGTTAATTTATTTTGTCTATTTATAACTTCAAGATAACATTGTATTAAAACTTAAGAATTTCAATGTTATATCATTTTAGGTGAAAAAGAAGATAAAAAATTAATGGAAAATGACAAATGTAGTTGTGTATTAGGTAAACAATATCTTAACAAAGAATCCTAGTATATTTAACTGTTTTTATTGTCAAATTAGCAAGCTTGAGGAATTCGCCTTTATAATAAAATATCATAGAAAGTTATGATTGAGGAGGTATTTTCCTTGGCTCTATATGGGAAAAGAAGCTCGAAAGCCGTTGAATAACTTCCCTTTCAAAATTAGCTTATTGATATTTCTCCTATTGCTTGTCTCCTGTAGCTGCTACAGTAGGAGAAAATGCTGACCTTCCCTCCAAAGGTCTTGTATTAGTAAGAAATAGTTCAGATAGTCTGTATCGGATATATACGTCACATTGTTCCCCTAGTTTTCATATCAGTAAATTAGTGGGATCATATTGTCTAAAAAAGCACTGCAAACTTTGTGAGGATTCTGTAACTTAAAGAGTAGTTTCTCTATGATAAAGAGCACAGCAAATCCTTGTCTGTTATTGCTTCTTTATTGCTGATGGAAAAATTGCAGGAACCCAATGGCTGCATAGCAGGATTCATATCAGTGGATATGAAGAGTACAGTGGTACTGAGTATCGATCAGCAGGATGTACTGAAGAATACAGCATCATCAAGTAAGCTGTTACCAAAGATTTTCTCTTTCTATAGTGATTGGTAGAAATAAGAATTAATAATTTCTAAAATAAGGATCATCTATCTTCTATATGTAAAGACAAAGTAAAAAATAAAGATAATTGTATTTCTCTAGCGAGACTGAACACCACCAAGAAACACGTGCGAAATCCTAGGAAAGATAAGGACTCAAGAAGATGAAATGACTGCATGTTTAGAAATTCTTGCTTCCTCACTGTTTAGGTATATGAAAACATAAGATGGTTGCGTGGACCGTAGTCTCATCGCCTTCTTTTACCTTCCAAATAGGAAATCTAAAAGTCACTAGAACATCAAATAGCCTTTTATATGTTCCCAACAACACGAAAATTTTTAAAATAAATTATTGTGAGATGATTATTGGACTAGTGTCCGGTATCTTTTGCAGTTGCCTACTGCAGCAGGAACATAATTTGAGTTCACTAAAGCTAATAAAAAAAAGAGAGAGTTCATAACTTGTGCAATAGTTCATGAATAACTCCTGAGAGTTAGCAAGAAAACATGTGATCTAAAGCTACGTTGTAGTTCTTTAGCAACAGCGAAAGTTCATCCATTATTCAATGAAAAATGGCAGATGGGATAATTTTGAGAGTTGAGCCTTCTCTTCCTTGATACAACAATGTAACATGTTGCTGTAGAATTGTGTGCTAGATGATTTCTTTGATGTTATATATGGAATCATAAAACTTTTGCTTATTTTCATACCCCAAGAAAATGTATTAGCTGGATCAAGGTAATTGTAGAACAAGCATACTATCTCATTTAGGATTCCGTATAAATACATTTAGAATAGACATTTCAGACCAACGTATTCAATTTGTTTTAATTTTTAATTTTTAAGTGATTGCCATTCTGCTCTAAAATTATGATTCTGTGTTGTAGGCGGGATCTTGAACATGCAGGGGAAGAAGAATCTCTTATCCTAGAAGGTGATATTGGTGGTGGATTGATTATTCAGCGTGAGATCTCAATTCCAAAGGATGATCCAAACATTCTTCAGATCAATTCCAGCATTATAGCTCAAAAAGTTGGTGCTGGTTCTGGAGGATTTTCCAGGTTATAACCAGAAATATACCAAAACTGAGGATCATAATTATGCATGCTTAAAACTCTTTCATGAAGAGACATCTACATGCAATCAGCATCACTTGCAAAATGAAATACTTTATCTGGATTATCTGGGATCTTAAACTCTTCCATTGAGTATGCACCCTTAATACATTGGCACTATTTCCTATCACGATAGAAGTGTGCCCTGGTATCATATTTGCGTGAAAATTTTATTTGGGACATTAAAATCCTTACTTGATGGAATACAGTTGTCCAGCATATACATCAAAATTGATGTTTCATGGTCTTGATTCTGCTTCCCATCATATTCTAAGTGGATATACAATCCACCTTTCGTGACTTTTGTATTTGCTACTTATTCAACTGTTACTGGAAGTATACATGGAAACTTCTCGTCCACAAAATAACCACCTTCAAGTTCTATGACATGTGCTTGTGTAGATTGATCATAATTCCATATTTCTTCGTCATTAACAGTACGTGATGTTTTTCTTTCTTCACAGTATGTAATATAAATAATTGATTATGCATAGGATCCCTGGTCTTTTCTTTTGATGATTAGATAAGACAGGAAATACGATATCATAATTTAGAAAAATAGGCATTAGAACTAGAGTTAATTGGGATTGCACATCAAAAGTTGATAATTGGTTTGATTACATATTAGTAGAGATCTGTGGAGAATGGATTTGCACTATTTTGTAATATCTTGAGCAATTTTTTATTTGAATCTCTTTCTTTACTGTTTTTATTCTTTTTTCTTGGTGTTACGCTCTTCAGAACAACAGTCTGTTTGGTCTTTTGATTTATGTGTCAGTGCAAGTATTGTAATCCATGCTTCTCTATTGTTTTCGTTTTGTAGGCTGGTTTGCTTGAGAATACACCCTACTTTCAACCTCTTGCACCCTACCGAAACTTTTGTCTCGTTCTCCTCCATTGATGGATCAAAGCATGAAATTTGGCCTGAAGCCGGCGACCAATTGTTTGAGGGGACCCATCTGCCAAATGGTAAGTTTTACATGTTGAGTTTCCTACTTGCTATACTTATCATAGTCATTTTAATCTCAAGAGTGTGAAGCATCTATGTAATGTGTCCAAGTTTTGTCTATGCATACAATATCAGGCGAATGGATGCTGGTTGACAAATGCCTGGGTGTTGCTTTAGTCAATCGATTTAACATCCAGGAGGTGTCCAAGTGTTGCATCTACTGGGGAACAGGGACTGTTAACTTGGAGCTATGGTCTGAAGAGAGGCCTGTTTCAAAGGAATCACCTATCAGGATCTCCCATCAGTACCAGGTCAAAGGAGTGTAGGTCTCGACTTCTTAGATCTTTACTCTTACACGCTGTGATACTGTTCTTACCACTGCAATTACAAAGCACAGTCACGCCGCCAAGAGGACTAGTTTTATGTTTGTTGTGAGTCGAATGCATAACCTTACCATAAATAATTTGCGATTTGAAAATAAAAGAAATGAGAAATCGTATGTCTACCTCTTAAGTATCATAGCCAATTATAACATTTTTTATTTATTTGGGTGCATAAAATCATGAAACCAGATCTTCTGTTCAGTTTTACTCTGTCTTATTCTGTCTTATAGAATCTCAGCTATTTATTTTGCGGGACTCACGCGAATCTCATGCGGGCTCTACATAAATAAATGACTCAGATTTATTGGACAAAATAAGACATCATAATATTGGACAGAGGATCTGGATTTTAAAATCAATGATTCAACGGAGAATACCTTCTTGTTCAACTTCGAGAAGGCTTTCCAACATTTGAATCGTACACAACAAATAACTTATTACGTTTTTAGCATTAGCCTAAAACCTTTGACAGTAGGAGAGTTTTTAACTGACAAACACGTAATGATATTGCTCATAATAAAATATCATTCTCAAATAAATAATTTTAAAATTCAAATTTCTTTGAGAATCGAACTTGCAAGGTACTATTCCAAGTCCATAAGACCTGCATAGACTTATTTATCGTGATTTGCTCTCCTCGAATACGTAAGTGAAACATACAAGATCTAGCAGCTTTAGTTTAAAAAAAAGTTGAAATGAGACATCTACAGCTACAATTCAAATCATTTCAAATATTTTTTGGTGAACAACCATGAAAAATGTCTATCTGTTCATTGTCTAGCCTTGTTGAAATTTCTCTCCGACAATTCTCTTGTACCAATCACAATTTATATGTCAGATTTTTATGACCAAAAGGTTTACTATAATTTCTTTGTAAAAATACAAAGAGAATGTTACGGACAATTGATTTATCTCTACCAACTCTCGTAAAACGGGGAGTCTTATTGATTGGGGATCATTGACTTGTTGACTATTCTCTATGAAACTTCTCACAAATTATTTTAAATATTTGCTTCTTCACAAATTTTTAATGACTCAATTTATAAGTACTTTTGTGAATTCTTATATGAAATCTTTTGATTCTTCAATACTACTCCTTAACGCTAATTTATGACTCACACAGAATCCTCTTGAGTAGCATCTAATCAATCCCCACTAAAGAAGTAACTAGTGATAATGAAAGTTTTACCTAAAAATTGACGTTTTACCTAAAAATTTTTATATTTTATTTGTGTTGGATGACGTTTTACCCAAAAATTGAGCTTGGCTACTTTTGAAAGTCAATGACTTGGAGTTCAAGTCAAAAAATTTCTTAGACAGTTCATAGCCAAATTTGTTGGCATTAAAAGATTGGTAAATAAATTTAAGCAATTATCATCAACTTCAATTCTATAACACTTGTAGAAATTGATATTGTATTGAGATTTATATATCTTGAATTATGTGGTCCTTTTGATCATTGCAATGATGTTCTTATAGCATAAATTTTTTTAAATATAGTTTTTTTTGAACTATACTTAAAACTATTTACAACATTACAATGGAGTTTTCGGTGAGGCCGTACGTTAACAAAATGTTACACTATGAAAGATAGAAACAAAAATTTGCATACACGTTTGAGAAAAAAGAAGTTACAAGTTCCACCTAATTCGTAGAGTTGTTGACAGGTCCTAGTGTACTTCTTTTGCTATCAGGAGAGCTCGGATTTCATTGGTTATGTTTGCCGCCAATTGATATTTGTTTGTTTCCTTCTGACTATATAATCTGTGATTTTTTTCCAACCAAAGATGATAGATTGTGATAAGAAGCGATGTTGCATGAAGTATGCCATCTTTCTTATGAATCGGAGAACTTCGGGTACATATGGCCAGTGTGTCATTTCAATCGTAGGAACTGGGATAAAGTTCTAACTTATGCATCATTTGACTCCAAACAACTTTAGAGTAATTACAAGTGAAGAAGAGGTGATTGTGGTTTTCAACTGACAGCTTGCAAAGTTCACAGATCGGATCAAAATTGCCATGCCAGTGATCTTTAGTGCTTAGGCGATTTTTGATGACTAGCCAAGTAATCATCGAGGCTCTCAGGCTAAGGGTGTTCTTCCAGAGGAGCTTATACTAAGGTACCAACTAAAGTTCAGTATGGAAAATCCTATAACAAGATTTGTTTGTGAATGTACCAGAGGGGCTTAATTTCCAGAGGATTTTGTCTTCGCTGGAGTTGATAGTGATTGTTGGAAAATATTGAGAAAGCTGGCTAAATCCTTAGAAAATCGAAAAAAAAAATAGAGACTGTGGTGTTTAGAGGAATGTGTCGAGGGAGACGAGCAAGATCGTCTCTGTGAATTAGAGGACTGAAGTCAATCCAGTTGTTGTACTACAACCATATAGTGTCTTCTTTCCCCAATTTGTGATATATCCATGGGTACATATTCTCTCTCATGTGTAGCACTTTTGTAAATATCTAAGAGCAGCCCCTACGTGATGGTAATTGCCAAAAGTTTTGATTGTGGACATAGTTTTCATGTATCTACTGAATCCAAAGAGCATTTTTGTCAAGATGAAGCCTCCTATTTTCTTGCATAAGAGTACCATTTGTATCAGTGTGGTAGACGGAATGCCTAAACCCCCATAACTTTTAGGAAGGGTGACCTCCGCTCATTTTACTTTTCACCTTCTTTGCATTTTCCATGGAGCCCAACCAAAGAAATATTTTGATTGTTCTATCTATCTCCTTGATCACTCTTTTGGTAGAACTAGGTGATTGATCCAATGGATGTGCAGATTGCTCAATACCGAAATTAGAAAGGTGATTTGAGCTACCATTGTGAGGAAGCGGCTTTGCCAGGCCAAGATTTTAGCTTTATATTTCTCCATAAAAGGAATGCAGTCCATATAAGTGAGTTTAGCATGAGATATAGGAACATCAAGGCATTTGAATGGAGTAGAGTGCAACTCTATACCTAATATGCTAGCAAGTACCGAGGGATTATTGACATCTATAGAACGATAGAAGTTGCTCTTGTTAGTAATAGAAAACTCATCTGGTCTTGATAATAAAAGAAGATCGTCGACAAACATTAAGTGAGTAAGGTGTAGAGATCAACATTTTTGGTGATATTTGAATTTGCCGATAGCATGTATTATCTTCTCAAACATACGAGACAGTCCTTCCATGATTAATATGAAGATATATGGCGAGATGGGGTCTCTCTGTCATATCCCTCTTGTACACATCAAAGGTTTGCTAGGAACACCATTCACTAGAATGCTAACAAAGGAGGTTTGGAGACACATCATGATCCATTGTTTAAATACAGCAGGGAAGTTCGACACATCCAAGCAGATTTGGAAAAATGTCCAGCTAACAGTGTCGAATGCTTTGTAAAAGTCGATTTTCCATATGTAGCTCTGAAGGTTTTGCCTAAATGATAATATTTCAGTAGTTCTTATAAGAGTATTATATTGTCTCCGATGGTATGACCCTCAAGGAATGCTCCTTCGTTTAGTTTAACAATCTCAAGTAATGTCAACTTCAGTTTGTTAGCTAACAACTTGGCAATGACGTTGTAAATGGTAGTGCAATAAGAAATAGGACGATAGTCAAGTATTAACTAGTAAGGTGGGATTAGTCTTCCCGGGAATCAGACGTATAAAAGCATGGTTGATTGCCTTGAGCATCTTACCAGAAGCCAAGATTTCATGGACAGTCTGTTAATAATAACCACATGTGAGTGTTCCATATTGAAAAAAGAGGGAAAAGAAGACTAACATATAAGTTTATTGGGCTACTCCACCTATTACTAATTAGTTTGCCTATTGCAAATTTCATTCAGTCTCCAATAATGTCCCACATCTTTTGGAAAAAACAAGCAGTGAAGTTATCAGGTCAGGGAAAATTTGTGTGTTTAAAATAGATGTCCACAAAGCTTTAAAGGCACTTAAGGCATTGGGATACCTTAAATAGTCTATCCATTTGGTTATAATTGTTGCATCTCAACACCTGTATTTAATTTAATCATAAACGGGGAGGTATCCAATACTTTCCAAGGAGTTAAATGGTTAAGGAAGGGTTCCACTACCCCCTACCTTTTTATAATATGTATATCAAAGCACTCTCAAGAATAATCCAGCTAAACACAGCCAACAACGCCTCCTTTAGTATAATGAATATAGGGAATTGTAATGTAGTGACTTGTACCATGGTGATGTATATATTTCTATAATTATTTGTTCCCATATCAATGAAGAATATTTTAATTTTTCAAAAAAAGAAATGCCTCCGTTAAACACCATATGAAGTGCTGAAGGTTGGGGATAACTCACCTGGCATTTGCAGATGATCTTCTATTATTTTACATAGCCTCCACATGCTCAATGCTATGCTTTATTATCTTTGTAGATGAATTTAATTACTTGACAGGGTTAAACGTGAACAAAGATAAATGCTTCATTCTAATCTCCTAAAATGCTGCTTATTTGTGTCTAGAGATTTATAATATATTGGGTATAACTCCCCTTTATGTACTTGGGAGTTCCCCTATCTTCCAATGCCTATTTGACATCAAGAAAATGGTTGGGAATTGGGCAAACAGGCACTTATCTTATGATGGGAGGTTGCAGATAATAATAACGATGCTTAATAATCTCTTAATATACTAGTCTTACCATGTACTCATCCCAAAAATAATAACCAAAGTGATGGAGAAACTATTCAGAAACTTGTTACGGTCTGAGGAGTGTAACGCTAAGCCAAATGTGAAAATGAACTAGGAGTGTTGATACCTAAAGCAAAAGGAGGAGCTTGGCAACATCTATAATACAAACTCTCTACGGACATGATGGGTATATGGACATTATATAAGAGGGAATAACTTATAGATGATAAAACCAAGTCATGACTCTTCTAATAATACAAAGCAAATACTCAAAGTCTCAAACTAAGTGGGACTCACTTGAATCATTAATCAAAATGAGAGTAGGTAATGGATGCAACACCTTATTCTAAAGTGAGCTTGCTAATTAAAAATAGAGCTTGGGTTTGTAATGCTTGAGTTAGGGAGATGTTGCAGGGTCTACTTCCAAACTACCAACGTATCCCCAATAAGGAGTATGAAATTGTCTGGACTCTACATCCCTTTGGTCAGTTCTCTACCAAATCTTGTATGAATCTCTTTAGAAACACAACAAAGAGGGTTTTATAGAGCAAGATTGTTTGGAATGGTTATCAGGACCCAAAAGTTTCCTTTGTTTTTTGGATGGCAGTGAGGAACATGCTCCTAACATTGAATCACATCAAAAACCGCATAGGGATGGCAGTGAACACCATGTATAAACTGTGTTCAGACTTGCTTGAAATGATTGACCATCTATATTTTAAATGTCCATTCTCTGATTTCATATGGAGGAAAGCATGAGACAAATGTGGAGTTTGCTAGCTTTGGCAAGCTGGGATCAAACATTCCAATGGGTAACAAATCAACAAGGAAAGATAACAAAGCACTGATATGGATGGTTCTCGAGTGCATTATTTATAACATATAGAGAATATGTAACCGTAAGGTTTTCAAAGACTCTAAGCAGGAGGTAAGCCTAGCCTCTTAAAGGAACATGTTACGGATTAAGGCACTAGCAAAGGCTAAGTGAAATAACCTACCCTTTCCTGATGAACGAAAAAAAAAGGAATATTTAAGGTGACCTATCTCATTTCTTTTTTTCTATCAAATAGTGATTAAACTACTAGCTAACATTTTAATAAGTTAGAATCCTACAAATCATTATACAGACAAACATACATACATACATACATACATACATACATATATATATTCATAATTTTCAAAAACCTTTATCTTTTCAAAGTTTGATTTAAAATCAAGTTTTTACAATTACAAGTTCGTCTGAAAAACATATACAAATTTGCATTTTTTATTACAGACAACTATTTCTAATAGATATTTATGCCTTTTTAACTTAAAATAAAACGTTCTTCATTTTAACATGCAATAAACACGATATTCAAACATTGATTCCACATGGGTTGATCTACATTGGTGATATACTATTGTTCTTTCTTAATAAAATTCTCATCAAAAGTTGTTACAACGATTTTATAAGATTGTTTGGAAAATCAAATATAAATGTTATATTTAAAATTGTATCTAATAGAACATAAATATTATATTTAAAAGGGGATGAATCTTATCATAAATAAAATTTCTCGTATAAATCTTATCAAATAATAATGAATTTATTATGAATTTAAAAAGCTTCGATCTTTTAAACAAAAGAAGAACTAAAATGAAAGAAAGATATAATATATTTTATTATTTATAAACTTCAGAAATTGCCATTTACATAGTAAGTCTTAAAGAACAACAGTTAATAAACACCGAATGCGCATGAGCTTTAGTAGCAAACATCACAACAATGAATCAGTAGCAGAATCATCATGCAAATCAAAGGCCACATGAACTTACAAGTCCAGACTCCTTAATAAAGACTACTGCAGTATAATGTGGAATGGATAAGCCTATTCTTTATAAGCTTCTGATGTTTGGCTTTCAATACCTACAGCTCTTTGTAGCTATTTTGGAACTTTGCTTGCTATTCATGGCCTAATTCATTATTATTATTTCCTAATAATGAAACAAATCTTTTCCATATCCTCTATTTTGGTATATTCCATTCTAACCTCATTTCCTCCAAAGATGCCATTATTTTAATGATAGCCAAGAGGAGCAGGAGATTCCCTCAGCTCCTTCCCCTGATAGCGTATGTCCGAAGCAAAGTGATTGACATCTCTGTGATGGGCTTCGTCAGCTCTAACTACCTGAACAACATCTCGTAGAGTGGCGTTGGGGGGCAAGCGCCAGTAGTCAATGGCAATAGCAGGGGCAGGGACGTTTTCAATGTTGCCCTTGTCCATTTCCTTGAGGAATTCGGTGTAGGAGTGTATAGCTTCCTCCTCCAGATACCCCACCATCCTATGAGCGAACTTAGGCGATATGAGATACCCAAGAAAGTACGCATTGAAGAAGATGCCTTGCACTGTGAAAACAAGTGCACGTTCGTACCACCTTGGCTTCGCCACCTCCATGAATGTCATCAAATGCATACGCTCATTCTCAGCCTCCTCAAGCAGAGCTTTGATCCACCCGCCGCTGTGCTCGAACCGTCGCAGTGACTGGCAGTGCAGCAGCATCCCTCCCACCATCCCCGGCACCGCTGCCACTGTTTCTAGCATCATTGCCCGGCACCCATATCGCCTCTGTCCATTTCCCGTCACAAAACACAAAACAATTAAGATAATACGTCTTACAAAACTTGTGAAACCGAAGAGCCCAATTCGAATCCAATCCATGGATGTTCTCACAGGTTGTTAATAGACAGAATGAAATAATATTCTTAGAGCATTATGAACACAAATTTATTGCTATAATTAGCGCTGTATATACTGAAACAGAAATTGAAAGTCTCAAGTTAATTCAATCAAGAAGAACAAATAAAAAGGATGGATATATGTACATTTATACCTGAAAGAACAAGTCAGTGGGCCACCTGAGAGCTTTGACAGTCCAGAAAGCCATCTTATCCAAGAACGTCGTCGGAACGTGATGCTTCTTCAGGTCTATTGACAAGTCCGCCGCATAAGTCTCCCACGGCTATCATTTTCAAGAAACCAAAGTTCCATAATATTAACAACCAATTACTTTTTAAGGTAGTAATAACAAAAAAGATAGGAACGATGAATTTAGTAGTTTTATGAGCATTAACTGAATGGTGTAAAATATTGCGATAAGCATACAGTTGCTCCCTTAATAATATTTGTTATTACTATTGATTTTGGCCAAATACTCCTAAACTAACTTACCCTAAAGCAACTCCATTTCCACTCAGTACCATCGTCTTTAGTTATCTTGCTAGTCTTCACGCCCCAGTAACTCACTATCCCCTTCTCCTCTTCCTTCTTCCCTCCGCCGGTCAGCGGCGTCGCCTTCTTCTCCTCCTCCTGCTCCTTCTCCGTCAGCGTCATAGTGCTAGCCTTGCGAACAGTGCCGAAAACCGGCGCCCTGATCCAGAAAGCAGCAACGTCGGAGACAACCGCTCCTGTCCGAGTTCCATGAAGAAGGATTCTCGAAGACGTTGATGCCTTGGAGGTAACCGTCGAGAAGTAGCGTATTCCGGCCACCGCCGCAACGGTACCTGACAGCCTTGTTGCACTAGATTTACAACCGATCATGATGTTCACGAATGTGAAATCAAGTATGACGGTTTTAGGGAGTGTGTATATATATATATATATATATATGTGCAGTTATGAATGGCGGTGGTGAGAGCTGGCGACGTTGGCTGCACGTAATGAACATGATCGTGGGCCAGGCTGGAAGTGCTGAATGACGATGTAACCCCTGAGAGAAGTGAAACAGGTATGGGGTTACTAGGACAGTTGATGGGGCAGCGTTAGGAATTGTGAAAGAAACTTCCAGGGAATTCGGTGTTTCTAACTTGGGGACCAAGTTTCAAATTAAATTAAGCAGACTTTTGTTTATTTATTTGCCAGTTGTATTTGTAACATAAAGAAGCTTGTCTGTTCAATTTACGTATTCTGACTGCCAAGCGATCAAAGGTAAGTTTCTGGATTTCCATTTCACGTGATTTCCTAAAAGAAAAAAAAAAATCCCAAATCTAGCCATTATTTATGTTCTTCCCGATTACTTTTAACTTGATATAGAATATCCGAGCATATACTCTGTTTTCTTTAATCTTGTAAATAATAACTAAGTTATACACTTGTACACGGATGCAAGGCTTTGAACGCACTTCAATTAGTGGTAACATAATATATAAATACCATGAAGCCTTTATATAAATATTTATTATTTTAAAAATGAGATCAATTTGTATAGATTTTTAATCAAACGTGGGCCTATATGTGTATACTTGTGTATAAAGACTATCATATAAAGATGAACCCAATTAATTAAAGTGGTCTAATATGGTTATGGTATTTTGTGCTTATATATCTATTTTAAATGTGGGCTTTATATATATAGAGACTAGGTTTGCAATTTCTAGTTTTATGATAGGTTAAGCTAGAAATTATATTAGGGTTTTACCCTAATAAAAGTAGTTATAGTCCTCAAATTAAACGTACGCACAATTCCTTCTGACATTCCATCATTAGAGAGAAAACAAAAAGTTAGGAATTTTTTTTTTCAAAAAGTTACGTTCTAATTTGAAAGACAAACTGTAAGACTTCAGTGCAGATTTAACAATGAATTCAAGTATGCTTCCGCAACAAACTAAGCACTCTTGATGATTTGACATGATTATTTTGTAATTGGTAACAATTTTCACCATTATGGATTAAATTCTATCATGTGATATTAGAGCCTCTTTCATGTTAGATCATTGAAAATTTTTAATTATTTGTCTTCCATGTTTACAATGCTTTCAGTGAATGTATAAGGCCAAAAGTATCGGACTTTTTTTTTTAATTCGGTAACTTTACATTGACGGTGGCATGTGGTGATGCTGTTGATGGATAGAAAGAAGCGAGGAACACATTAGGCATATGTTTTTGTCTGTTCAATGCTTTGTATGCATTCAGATACGATCGGATGTTTTCATAAGGCTGTTTTCAAAAGCCTTTCATCTTTATCCAATAACCACTAAAGGTTCTTTCTGTTTTTATTAATAAAATCACGCTATTTGTTATGTACATTAACATCGAATAAGGATGATATTAGATAATAACCAAAAACTAATGTATTTGGGTTCCATCAGATAAAGACCAGAAACAAACATAAAGCTTTAGCATCTTGGAAAGTTTTAAAATTATACTGATTAGTATGCATATTATGGATTAATATTATGAAGAATGAGTTTTGGGTTTAAAAATTTATAATTTCTAGTTTGATTTGTAAAATTTTAACTCAATTCTTAATTTGAATTGACAGGATTGTCAGTATTATAGCATCAAGAAATTGGAGCTATGACGCTTTCATACAGCTTATGCAAAATTTGGGTATTTTAGTTTCAGATTATGCTAATTTAAAAAAATATATAGCATTTGAAATTAAATTAATTGAAGCAACATGTCGCCAAAGCAACCTCTCTTGTGAAAATTAATTTAACTTAGAATGTTAAAAAGTTTTGTGTGCATGTTATTGATGCAAATATTGACTGACCCAAAGGAAAGTTAATATTTGGCCCGGATTGTAAATACACTTATGGTGGTAAATGTGTGGCAATTATTCAGTATAATTTGTGAACATTAAATCAGTGCAAAGAAAGGTTTATTATTTGACATGCTTTATTGTCAGTGTTTGATCACTACACCAAGGTACTACTTACAAGTTAATGTTGTTGTCCAAAGACTAAATGTAACACCCCACTCCCGCGTGACCCGAACCCGACATCGATGGTAATATCCGAGTCCGTACCCCGCGAGGGTAGCGTGCTACATCACTCAGCAAACTCAGCATAAATCTTTTTTTTTTGAAACACTCAAAAGCTCAGAAACCAAAAACCAAGTTGGGTCCACTTTCATTTGTAAACATTTTCAGTCACAACAATACACTCAATCAATTTT
>JAOSBP010000005.1:10799803-10809993 GCA_027563825.1 Erythroxylum mucronatum
TGTTGTTTTTCTGTCGAAGAAAACATGTTATCGAAATTCAGAGAAACGATGTTTTCTGGTTTCTGTAAAACTGTTGTAGTTTTTTATTTTCAGAAACAAAAAATTACAACAGGGTAAACCAAACAAGTTTTACTTACTTATTTTTCTTTTTACAAAAACGACAACAAAAAACGGAAGAAAAAAATTGAAACAAACAGCCCCTAAGTTTCTGGATTTCCATTTCACGTGATTTCCTTTTTAAAAAAAATCCCAAATCTAGCCATTATTAATGTACTTCTTACCGATTACTTTTAACTTGATATAGAATATCCGAGCATATACTCTGTTTTCTTTAATCTTGTAAATAATAACAAGTTATACACTTGTACACGGATGCAAGGCTTTGAACGCACTTCAATTAGTGGTAATATAATATATAAATACCATGAAGTCTTTATATAAATATTTATTATTTAAAAAAATTAGATATGAATTTTTAATCAAACATGTGGGCCTATATGTGTATAATTGTATATAAAGGTTATCATATAAAGTTGAGCCCAATTAATTAAAGTAGTCTAATATGGTTATATTATTTTGTGCTTATGTATCTATTTTAAATGTAGGTTTTATATGTGTAAAGACAAGGTTTATAATTTCTAGTTTTATTATAGGTCAAACTAGAAATTAAATTAGGGTTTTACCCTCATAAAAATAGTTATAGTCCTCAAATTAAACGTACGCACAATTCCTTCTGACATTCCATCACCAGAGAGAAAATAAAGAGTTAGGAGAAAACTTTGAAAAAGTTACATTCTAATTTGGAAGACAAATTGCAAGACTTTACTGCAGATTTCACAATAGATTCAAGTATGTTTCTGCAACAAATTTAAGTATTCTTAATGATTTAACGTGATTATTTTGTGATTGGTGACAATTTTTACCATTAGGAATTAAATTCTATCGTGTGGTATCAGAGCCTCTTTCATATTAGATCATTGAGAATTTTTAATTATTTGTCTTCCATGTTTACAATGGATTCAGTGAATGTATAAGGGCCAAAAGTATGAACTTTTTTTTTAATTTGGTAAATTTACATTGACGGTGGCATGTGGTGATGCTGTTGATGGATAAAAAGAAGCGAGGAACACATTAGGCATCTGTTTTTGTTAACTGTTCAATGCCTTGTATGCATTCAGATATGATTGGATGTTTTCATAAGTTGTTTTCAAAAGCCTTTCATCTTTCCCCCTCAAAAAAAAAAAAAAAAGCCTTTCATCTTTATCCAGGTTCTTTATGTTTTTGTTAATAAAGTCACGCTATTTGTTATGTACATTAACCATCGAATAAAGATGAATAACCAAAAACTAATGTATTTGGGTTTATACTTTAACCATAAGATAAAGACCATAAACAAACATAAAGCTTTAGCATCTTGGAAAGTTTTAAAACATATTACGGATTAATATTACGAGGAATGAGTTTTGGGTTCCAAAATTTATAATTTCTGATTTGATTTGTAAAATTTTGAGCCAATTCTCAATTTGAGCTGACAGGATTGTCAATGTTATAGCATCAAGAAATTGGAGCTATAACGCTTTCATACAGCTTATGCAAAATTTGGGTATTTTAGTTTCAGATTTTGCTAATTTAAAGAAATATATAGCATTTGAAATTAAATTAATTGAAGCAACATGTTGTCAAAGCAACCTCTCTTGTGAAAATTAATTTAACTTAGAATGTTAAAAACTTTTGTGTGTATGTTATTCATGCAAATATTAACTGACCCAAAGGAAAGTTAATATTTGGCCTGGATTGTAAATACATTTATGGTGGTAAATGTGTGGCAATTATTCAGTATAATTTGTGAACATTAAATCAGTGCAAATAAAGGTTTATTGTTTGATATGCTCTATTGTCAGCGTTTGATCACTACACCAAGGTACCACTTACAAGTTAATGTTGTTGTCCAAAGACTAAATATTAATGTTATGCTAGGTATATTATGATCGGGCCCTACCATTATCTGTATATAATTAATTTGGCATATTATAGTGTTGTATATGTGAATAATTAGATTTTGTTTGTTTTGCTCTCTGTTTAGTTCCTGGTTTTGCTGCAAATATTTCTGCTAGTATTAATTCAATTCTTATGCTTAATGGCACAAATTTTAAGTCATGGAAGGAGAACGTTTTAATTGTTCTCGGAGTCATAGACGTAGATCTTGCTTTACAAGTCTATCAACATGATCCACTTATTGGTAAGAGTACCTCTGATCGATAGAGGGAGATGGAAAAGTTGGAAAGGTCAAATCGTATGAGCTTGATGATCATGAAACGTGTCATTCCAAAAGCTTTTCTGGGCACTATGTCCAATCAAATTACTACAACTAAGGATTTGCTTGAGGATCTTGAGAAAATATTTGCCAAAAATAAAAAGGCTCAAGCAAGTACACTTTTGGCAAAGCTTATCTCAATGAGGTATGTAGGAAAAGGAAACATAAGAGAGTACATTATAGAAATGTCTCACATTGCTTCAAAATTGAAAGCACTTAAGTTGGAATTATCTGAAGACTTACTAGTACATCTAGTTTTGATATCCTTTCCGATACAGTACAGTCAATTCAAGGTGAGCTATAACTGTCAAAAGGAGATATGATCTCTTAATAAGCTTATCTCACACTGTGTCCAATAAGAGGAAAGGTTGAAGCATAATAAGGCAGAAAGTGCTCACTTGACCATAACATTTAAGGACATAAGGAATAAAAGAAAGAAAACTAAGGAAGTTGTTTTTTCCGGTAACACAAAAGAAATAGCAAAAGGAAGAAAATCCAGATGGCTATTACTTATGTGGAGCTAAAGGTCAGGTAAAGAAGTAGTGTGCAAATTATCACGTATGGCGTGTAAAGAAAGGTATGCCTCTTATTTTGGTTTGTTCTAAGGATAATTTGACTTCGGTACCTAGATATACCTGTGGTTAGATTCTGGTGCAACAACTCACATCAATGAGTCTATGCAGGATTGCTTGAGTTGCCGAAAACCAAATGATGGTGAAAGATACATCTATGTAGGTGACGGTAAGCTGGTAGATGTCGAAGCAATAGGGACTTTTAGATTATTGTTAAGAAATGGATTTTATTTGGATTTAGTTGAGACTTTCATTGTACGGTCTTTTAGACGGAATTTGATTTCTATTTCTGCTTTGGACAAATCTGGTTATTGTTGTTCATTTGAAAATGGAATATTTAATCTCTTTCAAAATTCAAATTTGGTTGGTGCTGGTTCTTTATCAGTTTACGATAATCTATATATGCTTGACACTAATGCTTCATTTAATGAAGCCTTGCATGTGGGTAAACGAAGTTTAAAGTGCAAATTAATCAATGATAGTTGTACCTCATTGTGGCACAAGAGATTAGGTCACATCTCTGAAAGGAGAATTGAGAGACTTGTGTCCAAAGGAATTCTCGATCCCCTTAATTTAACAGATTTTGATACATATGTAAATTGCATTAAGGGGAAGCAAACAAATGTCAGGAGATTGAGTGCCAATAGGGCTTCAGATGTCTTAGAACTTATCCATACAGATATTTGTTTTCATCTGTTTTTATCCAACAACATAGATGGGGTTACATCTCATGATTATATATGTCTGTTATGTAAACACATAATTATGTATTGCTCCATCCATTTTGCTCTGGTCACCTTTATCTTATAATGCATTAATGTTGACTTAACTTTTGGTAAGAAGTATCACTTAATAATGGTTGCCTAATTTTTAGAATGTGATAATCATTGCATTGCCTTTTATTTTAACTTGCATGTATGCTTATATTTATAGGTTTTAATGGTTCAATATGGAAGTATAAGGCTTTTTCATACTAGACATTTCATATTGGAGCCTGAATTCAAATATATTGGTGGGGATATTGCTACATTTGACAATGCTAATATTGACTATATTAGTAATAGACAAATAAATGAGATGGGATTGGAGTTATGGTATGATCAAATTGATAAGGTATATTATAAAGAACCTGGTTTAAACTTTAAGGAGTCATTGAAAGTTATAGACTCAAATGCAAGTTGTATTAGGCTAGCAAACCTAATGCAAATATATGGGATTGTTGATGTATATGTAACTCATCGTGTAGCCACACTTATCCATGCTATTGATGATGATGAACAAGGTGTTAATATGGAGGGACAAGGTGCACAAACATATGAGAATATATAGGGAGAAGGTGCACAAATGGATGAGAATTTAGAGGGTGAAGATGCACAAATGGATGAGAATTTGGTGGAACTAAGTGCACAATTTTAATTAAACTTCTATGTAGATACTTCAGATGACTATCATCCAGTTGAAAACGAATCATCAGATTGTGGTAGTCCTATTAGCACTGATGAATATCCTAGTGGGGAGAAGATAGGTAAAGCTTTTTATAGACCTTGTAACATCCCAGATCACCCGCTTACAGATATTATCCGCTTTAGGCCTTGACCCAGCCAATCTCTCACGGTTTTGCTTTTCCCGAGACCTTCCCAGGAGGTCACCCATCCTAGAACTACTCTCACTCAAGCACATTTAACTTTGGAGTTTCGATGGGATTCGGTGAATTAGGCCATAAAAAACGTGTGTGTAAGGGAGAGGTATCTGTACCCTTATAAGGAGTAGTTCGTTCCCCTCTTCAACCAATGTGGGGTCTCACACTCTCCACCCCCTTAAGGCCCAGCCCTCTTTGGGGTCCAGCCTAGTTGGCACAACAGTTCGGATACCGGCTCTGATATCACTTGTAATATCCCAGATCACCGCCTTACAGATATTGTTCGCTTTGGACCTTGGCCCAGCCAAGCCCTCATGGTTTTGCTTTTTCCGAGGCCTTCCCAAGAGGTCACCCATCCTAGAACTACTCTCACCCAAGCACATTTAACTTCGAAGTTCCGATAGGATCCGGTGCATTAGGCTATGAAAAACGTGTCTGTAAAGAAGAGGTATCCGTACCCTTATAAGGCGTACTTCGTTCCCCTCTCTAACCAATGTGGGATCTCACAGACCTAGCTCAACTATTAAGGATAATCCTACAGAGGTACACATAAGTGAAGGTTAGGAATGGAGTTCAAGACTGCAAAAGAATTTAAAGATATTGTTGTGATTATGCAATATATATTGAATGTTAAGTTGAAAAATTGTGAGAGTAATCAGATTAGGTAAGTTTCTATTGATGGATGCCTATGGGTTTTGTATTCTACATATAATAAGAACGAGAGATGTTTCAGGGTGAAAACATATGATGTAGAGTTGATACTCCTCCACCTAAAATAGTTATGCCCAGTAGACTGAAAATTGCAAGAAGAAAACAACAAGATGAGTTGAAGAAAATGAAAAATCTAAGATAATTGAGTCAAAAAGAACAAGTGCATAAATATCGAAAATGTAATTTTCAAGGTCATAACTCCAAAAACTGCAACAACAACACTCAACTCAACATGCTGAGGCTTTTTTACAGGCATGTACACCTTACTTCAATTATATGAATACAGTTTTATAAATATATAGCTACTAATGCTTATCATTATGTTAATCAAGTTAGAACAAAGGCAACTTCACAAGTATACTAGGTTTCAGTTTTATATTAGTTATTATTAGTTTTAATGACTGACAAAGTTGTTTTTATTATAACTGCAGTTCAGCGATGTGAATTTGGTTGCTGATAATGTTGTAGTGAGTCAACAAAGCAATATTGTAAGCAATGTGTTTTTTTTTATCAATTTGTCTAAGTTTAAATAATAAAAATGTGTTTCTACTATTTTATCTTCCATTTTCTAGGTTGGTACATTTGGAGATGCCAATAAAAAAATGTTTAGAGATGTTAACCCACAAAAAATTTCAATTATCATTTCAGCCAACGTCTTTACAATTTAGAGAACATTCTAATATTACTTCACAACAATTACAAGCTGAAGCAAGCGAAAGGATAACATCATTGACACAATCATCATAACCTGATCTTTCACAGTAAAGTACAAATGAAGCAAACATAGATTAGTTATATACATGCAATGTAAATATTTGTGTTGTATATATACAAATGTTTGTGTTGTTTACGCAAATTGTAAATATTGATTTTTTTTTGTCAAAATCAATATGAGTTGTTACGTAACCTCTCTCTCTCCTTTACATTGCTTATTTGTGCATATTTGACAACATATGTAATGAGTTAATTATACATTATCTATTGGTTATATATAGTAGTTTTTTTTGCTTCATTACATTATTCATATACAAATTTCAAAATCAAAATTTTCGTAATATATTTGAAAATAATATTTACCATTACATTGTTGAAATTCAATACAATATCCACATAATATAATTACAAAAAAAATTCCTAGAACCATAACAAATCCTATTACAATGTTCATATACTTAATTTCTTTTCTCATTCAAAAGCTTCATTTGTTTCTTCAAACTCCTTATTTGTGCTTCTTTCAACCTCTTTCTTTAACATTGATAATTTACTTCTTAAATTTTGAATCACTTGAATGGGTCTCTCAGTAAATTCTTCAATGTACCATTTGAAAAAGTTGCATCTCCCAACCTAAAACATTCAATTTCATTAAAAAAACCTAAAACTTACAACTTTAACGTTCAACTTCATTAATCAAGTAACAATAAATTGTCATTGGATAATTGAGGCATCCATAAAATCTCTTACTACAATTATGATCTCTCCATGAAGTCCTTAATAGGGCCTTTAGCCAACAATAGCAAACGACATTGTCTGACTTTGAACTCACTATTGTATTGATGATTAAGATTCCATTTGCATACTTAAGAAAATCACGATGTAAATTTGTCTAAAAAGACAACATCAATGCTAAATATAAGATAATTTTTCATAGGTGATGAATATAAAAATCCTAACTTTCCTTATGTTTATCTTCATCGAGTAAGTTACTCAAAATACTTGTACTATTTCATGCAATATACTGTCAATGTTTAATGTGGTATCAAATGCATATGTTTTCCTCCAAAAACCACAAATTCTACAACTAAAAGAGCTTCCATGCATAACTTTTTTTTATCAATTCTATGCATAACTTATTGCATTTAGAAATCTAATCTTTCTAGAAATACTATCAATATATAGACTTCCCTCCATTAATTCACTTTTTCTTGTAGTTATAATTAATTAGGATTATTGACTTATGCAACATCATTACATCTTACCTCCTTATGAATACTTTCTAAGGAACCATCTTCACTGTCTCTCACTTTCTTTTTCCCGTTTTCCTTATTATTGCTTGTTGATTGTTCCTCTACTACCAACCTTCAATGTATAATATAAAGAAATAGAGAAAATCTCTCATTTATTTAAAGGCTTTTTCCTGAATTAAGGTTGTAGTTGAAGAAATTCGTTTATTAAACATTTGATATTCAACCTATTAAAGATTTATTTGAAACTCGTTTATTTATATAACCAAGTATGTCAAGTTATGTTTGAACAAAGAGAGTCTAACTTAATTCAACTAATAATGAACTTAATGTAAGAGTTATTTAAACAATATTAAACCAAGCTCAAATATGTAAGAATATAGTCTAATGCTGGTAATTGTAGAATACTTGAAGCTAAAAAATCACTATTTATATGCTCCATTACTCATATCATGTGCTTATATTGAATATCGAAACTAGTAACATGAGGGAGGTGACCTCTTTGATGAACTTGCCTAAGTTGACATACATTTCAGATGATTGACTTCAATCTATTATAATCAAATTCTTCAATATCAAAATTGCCACACTTTGGTCCAATATCAATAATTTTATGGCAAAACCAAGCAAATTAATGACCCATTTCATCACAACAGACGTAATTTGAAGAGAGAAAGCATAAACACACAAAAGTCTATTCAATAAATATGCCTAAGATCAACGTAAATGTCTAGTGTACTCCATTCTCATTAATTTAATATAGTATTTCACTTTACAAGAATATAACATAGAACATATTGGCATCTAAAACCTATAAGTAACACAACAGAACAAACAAAAGAATAGAACATGTCTTACAAAAGGCATAAGACTAGAATGACAAAGGGAATTAAAAGCATACCCTTTTCTTTTCTTTACCCTTTTTGTTCTGCATGTGGTGTTTGAAACTTTGTTTTCAGAACCTCCGACCATTTTCAATACACAAACAATTAGTTTTATTGGTTTAGTTCATCCTTATGTTTGATGTTCTAATTGTGACTTCAACAACTTTGTTTCAAGTACAAATTTCTTCTCATGCATGGTAAGGTTATAAACAACTCATCTAATGCTAAACCAAATATCCCAGACACTCACATATGAGAGCAGCTATTAGATGACAATGCTTGTGGCAGATACCCTCCAAATCCGGTGCCTTCGAACCTTGTAATGATAGCGACGAGTGAGAGCGACGAAGGGATATAAAAAGGTGAGGGATTCTAGAGGTGAGTGACTGAGAGATAGTGAGAGATTTCAGACACAGAAATAGAAGACGACGAGGGATTCAAAACAAAAGCTAAACAAAACGGTGAGGGTGGGATCATTTTGTTAAGTAACACGGTGATGACTATTTTTGATTAGTTAACTTAATATTTCTTTAAGTTAAGACATGTTTAAAGATTAATTAAAAAGGGTGAGCCTCAATTTTATAAATAAAATAAGTTTTTCATATTTTTTGAAAAAGTAGGGTCTACCTAGCCACGTCAACAATGGTGTGGTACTATGGGGCCCAAAAAATAAAAAATTATTTAAAATGCCCAGTTAGTGCTAACTTGATGCTTGAGGTCTAATTTTAACATTTTTCTAAATGTTAGGGTTTGTTAAACTTGTCGATTGATGTAAAACTTAGAGTTAAAATTGATCATTTTGCCTTTTTATCATGGAAATTCAATTATTACACGTTAAACATGTCAAAGTTGTATATTCATGCTTCGAGATACTTTTCTTATATAAGGCTCCCACTTTGTAAAGATGAGGGTCATTGATATACGCAACCTTATCTTTATATTTTTATAAAGAGACTATTTTCGTTATTCAAATCTGTAACATTTTGGTCACAAAGGTTATTTTGATATTCTTCAATCAATTTTGGAAATACAAATATTCATAGCTATAAAATATAAGTATAATAAATACGAAATCAAGCAACACAAATCTAAAATAGGTTTAAATAATTAATTAACCATCATAGAGTTCAAAATATTTTTAAGCAAAACAATGAACAAACATTTTCTTTAAGTTTCAGTCGTTGTTCCTTCTCGGTTGATGTGGATTTGGAGTGTTTTGGGGTTTGTCGCCGCAAAATGAACTACGGTGAACCACTAGAGTCGAATGAAGAAGGCCAAGTTTGAATATTCGTATTTTCCGGATAAAGAAAAAAATCCTTGGACAATGACAACCATGACCATTTTAAAATATCTTCCTTCACCAAAAAAAATATCCATGACAGGATTGATTGTAATGGTAATATTCACCTACTTAAGCATGTTGCGTGACATTGTCCGTTGTTTTTTTGGTACATCTAGAATATTAGAATTAGTGACTAATCCTTTCGATGTAGGAACATCTCCAACATAAGAGGGCTACAGTTAACTCAGGAGCTTGCTACATTTTTAAGGGTAAGATTCGAACCCTAATCACTTAATTAAGCGACAAAAGCATGTACCACCTGCACCAAGCTACCGTCCGTTTGTTGTTTACCATAAAACAGAACACAAATTTCAACACGTCAGTCCATCGTCCTTTTCTATGAAAGTGTTGACTTAACCAATAAGAAAGTCAAGAACGGAAACAAAATGAAGTGCAAAGAAAAGCTAATTGCTTGTTAGCCTCATCCGCCAGTCTCTTCTTCATGGCATCAACAGGGGCACAGTGTCCACCCTTCGAATTCTCAAGTAGTTATTATAGAGTATCTGGGAATGGGGTTGAGTGTAGTAGGCAGAGCAGCTTCTTTGAAGGCAAAGCAGTTCTTAATCAAGGTGTTGGTTACTCTGTAATACTTGGGTTTGGTGCCTTCTTTGCAATCTTCACTTCTTTCCTGGTATTTGCTCCTCCTACCTACACCTTTCAGTAATTTCTTACCTAAAGTTCAGTTCTTTGTGCGTCTCTTTAAGTTCTAATTCGTGTTGTTCCACAAAACCATATAATAGAAGCTCAAAGGTCATGCTTTTAATATT
>JAOSBP010000005.1:10816511-10830170 GCA_027563825.1 Erythroxylum mucronatum
ACATCAATCAATATATATCATATTATGAATTCTGAATTTTTTTTCTTAATTTTAAATTTTATAATATATATATATATATATATATATATATATATATGTCGTCTCCGTGTCCACCAAATTTTAGAAGTTGGTGTGTTCCCGTGTCCGTGTCTATGCTTCTTAGACTCACACATAAGGTATTTCCTAAATTTACTATCCCTAAAATAATATCCTCATTATTTTGTCACTCACCCTTTAAGAAAAACGTTTCATAAAAATACCTAAAAAAATCACTCTCTTACAATCACTACATATCATCTATAATGCATATCTCAAGAAAGAGGGAGGGAGGGTCTTTTTATAGACCCTCCACTGTTAAGCAAGTTGTCCCCTAGCTTGTTAAATGCAACTATGCAAGCTATTGACAGCTTGTCTTCTTTTTTTTATTTTTATAATACAATCTTCTAGAGTGATGGTACCAATGTAAGTCGATACTGTCTTACAATTCTCCCCTACCAATTACATGAGGTTTACTGTCATTCCTGTAAATGATCGACAAAACTTTTCAAAGTTGTATTGCCTTTTGGCAACTTCAAAAGCTCAAAAGTTTTATTCTCATACAAGGACTTCATCTTATCTTATATGGCTTTAATTCATTTCATCTTACGTTCATCTACAATAGCCTCTTGAAATTCTTAGGTTCTCCCCCATCAGTAAGTAACATGTACTGATCATTGGAGTATCTGGTAGAGGCTTGTCTTACTCGTGTAGATCTTCTTATTGGAACATGAGTAATCTTTGGTGCAAGTGATTGATTCTGAACATCATCTTCATCTGATCGATTTTCAACTTTATCTCCAAATTATCTTGGCACCTTTTTGGAGGAATTAACTCTAAATCTACTATGTCACCATCAGTTCTTAGAACGTTCTTTTTTACTTTGCCAAGATTTTTAATGGTTTGATTTTTGACTAATATAACATCATGACTTTGAATCAACTTCTTCTAAACTAGATCATAAAATCGATAGCCAAATTGATCTTCTCTATAACCAATAAATATACACGGGTGAGTCTTGATATCAGCTTCTTCTAAACTGGATCGTAAAACCGATAGCTAAATTGATCTTCTCTATAACCAATATATATACACGGGTGAGTCTTGACATCAAACTTAGATCTCTCATCTTTATGGATATGGACATAAAATTTGCAGTCGAATACCCTCATATGATTATAGGAAACATCCTTTCCTAACCATACTTTTTCTAGAACATTAGACTGTAAAGGGATGTAGGGTGAACGATTTAATACATGTACTACTGTGAATACAACCTTGCCTTAAAATGACTTAGGCAACTTTGTATGTGAAAATAGACATTTAACGCTCTCCATCAAAGTCCTATTCATCCGCTCAACTAAGCCATTCAATTATGGTGTTTTAGGAGGAATAGTCTGATGTCAAATAGCATACTCTTTGCAATAAACGTCAAACGGTCTAGTGTATTCTCCACCATTGTCTATTCGAATGCATTTCAACTTCTTCCCAATTTGTCTTTCAACTAAGGCATGAAATTGCTTAAAAACATCTATCACTTGATCATTAGTATTCAAGGTATTCACATCTTTCTTGAATGGTCATCAATGAAAGTTACAAAGTATTGAGCACCACCTAGTGACTTTGGCATTGGCCTATATAAATCTGAGTGTACCTAATCAAACACATTCTTCACTCTAGAAAAAGGGGAAATTTTGAGAGCAACTTTCTTTTGCTTTCTTGCTAGCCAATCAATACACTTCTTTAAATGCACCTAGTTAATTCCAAATAATGCATTCCTTTTCACCAGCTGAGTCATTCCCTTCTCGCTCATATGACTGAGTCTCTTGTGCCACAATTCAATTGCACCATCTTTCTTTACTAGATTCACAACATCATTGGAGAGCTTTGCCTGTATCACGTATAACTTTGAGCACTTCTTACCCCTGGCAATTACCAAGGAGCCTTTAGTAAGTTTCCATTTATCACCTTTAAAAGTGCTACAAAAACCTTCATCATCAAATATGCCAATAGAGATTCAAATTAGCCAAAGATCAGGAACATGCCTGACAATTTTCAGAGTCAATCTCATGTCATTTTTTGTCTCCAAGTAAATATCATATTTTCTGGTGATTTTAGCCAAAACCCTATTTCCCATTTTAAAGACACCAAAATCTCCTTGTGTATATAACGAGAAGAGTTTTTTATGTGATGTGGCGTGAATAATGGTGTGATACCCTAATACCCTCTGGGAGGATATGTGGATGCCACACAAGACAGTACAAACAAACCAAAACATTTCACAGAAGCATAGCATTCAAAATCTTCCATTGGAAGCAATTTCAGAACAAACATACATCATATTATATGTTGAACTTAAAACAAACTTGTTTCAAACCATACATACATTAAATCACATGGACTTAATAAAAATTTGTCCCAAAAACCGAAACCAGCCTAAAAATAGTCATTACAGAAACTTACAACAATTTAGAGTCGTACTCTTAAAATACAAGCCAAAATAAACTCAAAATACATTTTTGACAAAATGAGACTCAGACTCTAATGGCCATTGCCGTTGACTCGTCCCAGTCCTTAAGTCCTTGTCTCTGAGCCTACACGGGGCAAATCTACCGTGCTAAGCATATAGCTTAGTGAGTAATAACTAGACTAAGTCTATTCACAACAGATACTGAATCATGTTATACAAAGACATCTCAACATACTGAAATTCAGAACAGAATAAGATTTATTAATGAAAACACTTTGCATGCTAAAGTCAGATATCTCAACAGCAGAACAGAACATACAAAAATATAGAACAGATTTTTAGATTAAGGTGTTAACCTATCAGATCAACATATGATTTGTTTCATATCAAAACTTATCAGAGATCAAAACACAACAACTTAGACTGTAAATCTAAGAACAGAAGTGGGTAATGGGACTTATACAGAAGATACCATGATTGGTATCACTAAATAGAAGAGACCAAAGTCTTGACACTGAAGTGTTCAGAAGAGACCGAAGTCCCGACATCGAAATGTTCAAAAGAGACCGAAGTCTAGACACCGAAGTGCTATAGAAGAGACCGAAGTCCCGACATCGAAGTGCCACAAAAGTAGCTACAGACCCTTTTAGGCATGCCTATTTACCCATAGCTAGGACTTAACAGAATCAAAATAAAAATGTCTGAAATTCACTTCACAAATCAATCAAACAGCTTTGCAAATCATTCAATGGATCAAAATCAGTAGCAACAAAACAGTCAAAACAAAACTATCAAAATTGACCATCTAAATTACTTACAAAAGTTATCGTCTAAATTACTTACAAAAGCTCCCTATTGCTTTATTGTCTCTAGTTTAATCATAATTAACAATCATATCATTCTAAGGTCCACAGATCAAGATATAGTCCAATTACCGAAGTATATTCAGTAAAAACCATCCCAATTATCATACTTCAGCACAGTCACATTTCCATCTTAAATTCATCAAACAATCCACTTCAGAAGGTCCTAATTTTTGGTGGACGTGAAGATCAATGTTTTACGAGTCCAATGGTTCAAGTTCCATGTCAATTAAACGTCGGACGAAGGAGATATAGCCAAAAGAGTGAAGGATGTTGCATCAGCCCTCAATCTTCAAAGTCGCAAGACGATTGGGGGATCGACGTGGCGATCATCTGAAGACGATAGCAGGCTACGATCGTTTGAAGACGATAGCGAGCTACGATCATCTGAACTTGCGATCGTCTGCGTCTGCGATTTTCTGAAGAAGATAGGGGATTGACGTGGCGATCGTCTGAAGACAAGAGTAGGGTTATTTGCGATCTTCTGGAGATGATAGCAGGATTGGTCTGAACACTAGCTGGGTTCATCTGGACGATCCTTCTCATCACAGATCATCATCTTACAACCATTTTCCAACTCTAAATTCCATCTCTACACAAATCAGATTCAAGTTTACACTTCAAAAGTCACAAATCCGAAACTCTAACTATTCTTCCTCTCTCTACTATGATTCACATTTTCCTCCATGTTTTCAATTTCACAAAATCTCACTTAACACATCCATAACATCCCGAAGCTATTCTTCTAACCCACCTCATTTTCAGCTTTGGTCTACTTCACTAAGTTTCTCTTTAAGCTACATGCAATCTTCACTTCACAATATTATCAACTCATCTTTTATCACTGTTACCGTATTAGTTTCACACATAACTCATGCATGTATTTATTTCCAACAAAATTTATGGATGTGGATGAGTGGGACATAATAGGTACTGGATAAATGGGACAAATGATTTGGAGCCGGAGAAAAGTGGGACGATTTGCTTTCAATCCATCTTGTAGGTTCATTCAGACTTAAAAATCTTTTATGTACAAAAGCAAAAGAGTTGTCTCATCAAAATAGTATTAGTTTACTGCATTTAATTTGTTTCTTAATTTTCCTAACTATATTTTTATATGAATTTTAGGATAAATTCATCTACACCGCTACTACTCGTTGATCATTTCAGTCTTGTACTAAAAAAAAGTCAAGCTTAAAGCTGCAAAGAAAAGTGCACGTGATGTAGGTGATGAAGTTACAAGACTTAATCACATAAACACAAAATGAAAAGATTCAAGCTCAAAATGAGAAATTCAAGCTCAAGAAGCAAGCAACATAAATGAAACAAATTTTAGTTAATTTTGCACATTTGGCAAGTACTAGAGTAATTCCTAGTTTGTTAATAATATTATTTATGATAAACATGAACAAATTAGTGATAAATTTATTGTAACATATAATCTTTATTTAGTGACAACATTATTGTAATACATAACTATCATATTTGTGACAAAATCTGTTAAACAATATGGTCACTTGATGCAAAAAAATTTTTTACCACCAAAGCAATTTTATTGTTGAATTAATAGTTTTATTTGTGACAATAGTAAACACATTAGTGACAATGTTTTTTTGTAAGAACAAATTTTTATTTTTGTGATAAAATGACGTTGGCACTTTTTTCTTAAATATATTAATGACCAAGAAGTAATGAACACTAATAAAAAAAGCAAAAGTGACAAATATTTTGCTACTATTTTTAATTATTTTAGTGGTGATAATGTTATCACAATAAAATGAAGTACTATTACAACTTTATTCGTCACTACTTTTTATTGTTTGTGTCGACAAACTTGTCACAAATATATAAAGTTATTGTGACAATATAGTTTTATCACACATTCTATAGTTTTTAATGTTAGTACTTTCACAAAAGTGTTATATAATTGTGACTATTTTTTTTAAATTAGTCACTATTTTATTAGTGACGGAGGTATTTATGATCGAGTTATTTGTGACGAATTTAAAAATTAGACACTATTAATTGCAGTGACGAATTTTGCTTTCAATTGTATTGTTGGTTCTTTTAATTTCTTGCAAGAACAAGACTGTTCGATTGTACGAGTTACCTTCATTCAGAGCGAGGGGAAAGATCTTTGCAAGGAAAGAGGTTCGAGCAATGCAGAGCCGCCAGAGCGGTCCTAACATATTGTTCTTCATTGGTGATGGAACAGGTGTGATTAGTGTCTGGAGGTGGTCGTCAAAACATGATGCCGCTAATGAAGAAAAAATTATATGAACTACTACAAGTTTTAGTGTATAAATTTGTATAGAGTACAGACCAACCCTGTAATGTTTTTCATTGTATGACATAAATAAAGTTCACGTTTCCACACTTGTCTTACTCTTACATGTAATGAGGTTATACTATATGACAAAGGAAGTTCCTTGAACCTTCCACAATGATTCTTTTGTTCCAGCCAACTGCTTCAACTCACCTAGTTTATGATACTCTGCAGAATTAGTATTCACAAACATGGAAATCTAATGTAAAATCTGTCCTTTCATATGTGAAACATTTTTTTCCATGCTATCCAATCTAATATTTGCATTGTAATATGATATATTTTTCAAAATGGTTTTCTTATGTAAATAAAACTTTTGAAATGGAAAAGCATTATTCAGAGTATAGAGATGTTAGATAGTATCAAAGCATGAAATGATTTAGACTATAGCAGGGCATGGCCTTGTTGTCTTATACTAATAACTGTTAAGTGACCGTTTCACCACAATAGCTTAAGTTGTTGTGTGAGGCCAACTTAATTGGTTTTATATATTTACTAACACACCCCTTTAAGTGAAAGCTCTTTGGGCTTGAAACTTGCACTGGCTCACTCTACCTTGTGCTAAATAATAGGTGGGTGGTAGAATTTGAACTCAGGACCACTTAGTCACAAAGGCTCTGATACCATGCTAAGTTACTATGTTAAATAACCACGATACAACTGATATCTCCAATAGAAGAAATCAAATTAAACTTCTACAGATGATCGTAAATGATCCCGACCAAAAAATTGAGTTGCTCTAATCTTCGTTTGCAATTATACATTGGCAACAAAATATAATCAAAATTAAGCTATAAATGACCACGACCAAGTAATTGGCACCTGGAGCATGCCAACCCCAGACATCCATAGATGCTACTTCTGTAAGACCACCTGATATATACAACTTCAATGGCCCAGTAATCGGATTTCTGATTTGAACAGGCTTCATTATGTATAATCTGTAATTTTCAAAAGAAACTCATGTATCCAATTGATGTCATTAAAGAACATTTGATTTTTATTTCTTCTCTTTTTTCTTTGGAAGTTTATTTATGCCTATGTTTTACGCATATTTCAGATTTTAATTCATTTTAATAAAATTCATAATGGATCTTAACGAGCATGCATATCCAATATTGAGTTGATTCACCAATTGCCACAAGAATATTCGAATATTAGAGGAATCACTTGGAAGAGCGACTAGGCCTGTGATATTGGATGATGTGGGAATTGGTATAAGTTCTGACTCATCAGATTATTCTATAGAGCACATACTTGTGCTGCTTTTGTTTTACACTATGAATATTGTACTAGAGATAGAACACATTTATTTCTACGTAATTTTTTGACAACTCCTGTAAAAAGGAACTTGGAAATATTCTGCACTAAGATGGTACTGGATAAATGAGATTCTTATTAATTAGGACTTGACAATGCAACGAGAAACTGCTCGACATATTCACTTGAATCCATTATAACACGCGTACATTATACAAAAATCTCCACAACTTGCACGAAATTAAAAAAAAAAAAGATAGGCACCAAATGAAGATAATTATCAAGTCTCAAGAACAAGGTTAGACACAAACTACTTGTAAGAATTATTTGGCAGCAGCAGCCTCTTCCTGTAACTGTTTAACCTTGGTGATATAATCGTTCATTGCTTCATCCTTGGATTTCCCTGCCAAAACCAAACTTCACCTGGGTGCTAAAACGTAATTGCATATGACAATAACCAACACTTGAGGTCCACAGGTAATTAAATTGATTTTTGACTACCTTCAACAGCCTTCCATGCATCCCACTTGGCCCTATCCTTCATGTTGAACATTCCAGGACGATCTACATATCAGATTAGATATAAGGATCTTTTATTTTGGTAAAATTAAATTATTCGAATGTAGACGTACATGAAGTTAGAAACTCACCGGTGTTCACTGGTCCAACAGTGGCTTGCTTATACAGCCCATAGAGAATGAGCTTGTTCTCATTTGCTGTGTTTTCTGGCAGGGTTTTAGCTTTTACAGCATACTGCTCAAAGTCCTCCTACAAATTTCTATGTTTAGATTGACAGGAAACCTTTTTTACGATTGCAATCAAATGCAAGTTCCAAACTTTGACTAATTCTAGCACACAATCGAAAGGGGCATAATTCACCAAAAAAAAAAACATCAATCAATAAACTCAAACACGCAAAGAAACAAAGATTTATAAAACAAGCCAAATCCAACTTGGATGGATAAATAATATGACAAATAAAAGAGCTAAGAATAGATTAAACAGGCGCACACTTGTCATCAGACTGACTGTTGCTTCTAAACAAAGAAAAGGGTTTAGTGAAAGCTGACTTCACCTTCAAACCCATTTTTCGTGGTGACTCCTTATTTATACCAACAACGGTGTATGGAAGTTGCACTTATAGCATTTTTGTGTATGGTGACAATATAGTGATCGAGCGAGAGGGAAACTATGCCGTGTTATTTGCTCACATGCATGCACATTCCTCACTTGTGTACTCTGTGATCTCGACGTGGTATATGGAATAGTAGTTGGCGGATCTTTGAATGCGATTTGAGGTTGAAAATTATTAGTCAATTATTTTTGTTGGTTGGTGATAATTAAGTAATATTGCAGACTATATATTCGGGATTCGTTAAGTTGTTACGGGGAATGAATGAATCTATATATAATAGCATTCAACATAAAAGAAAAAGATAAACACGAGTTTAGAATGTTTGAGCGGGCAATTTAACTTTATATTTCTATCATACTTTATCTCGTTCAATTGACCTAGCTAGGGAGTTTAAGTTTTGTAATGTTTAAATTTTCACTTATTTCATATATTTGAGAACTAATGTGATAAGTTAAGACTTAAGATAGGAATTTAGCACTCCAGATTCATTCTAGTAGAAATTTATTAAATAATTTTGGACACAAATTTTTCTCATGTTTTCAATATAAATATAATATAATTGCACAATTATGTGTTTTCTTGTAAGGATGAATGAAATCAAATATTATAATTTATTAAAAAATAGAATAAAATAAATAGTTATGATTCCATATTTATTTACTTGCAACTTTTTTTTAATTGACCAAGTAAAACAATTTAGTTAAATTGTTTTTGTTTTGAGAAATGCCCGTAATGGAGTTAGAGGTAAGATTTTGGGTGAGTTGTTGAAAAAATTTAGGTCATTCGTGTTGTTATATAGTGTCTTTATAATTATTTTTCTATATAATATTGTAAATAACTAAATATTGTCAAGCATAGTACCTATCGTTTATTCTCTTAGTTATATAGGTAAGAGAATAAACGATACGTACTATGCTTGAGGCACTTAAGTAAAGATTGTATTATAAATAAATAAAAAAAGACAAAAAGCTGTCAACATCTTGCATTTGGCAAGCTTGGCTACAACTTGCTTAACGGTGGAGGGTCTGTAAAAAGACCCTCTCTCCCTCTTTCTTGAGATATGCATCATATGTGATATGTGGTGTGTAACGCCCCATATTAGGGGTTAGAATATTGAGAAATTTTAATGCATAGTATACCTTACATAATTGAGTTTTTGCTTATTTATGCATATGTATTTTGACACATACAAATTATTGTACATGCATTCATGACATTCCAGGTATAATTGGTTTTAGAATTTTGATTAAGATGAGAATTTTGGTTTATTAGTGATGGACATTTATTTGAAAATTATTAGTAATATTCAGGAAATTTTTGAGAATTTTAGAAATTTTCTAAGAATTTTGGGATATTCAGAAAAATAGATAAATGGTATTTTGACATGTAGCACTTCTATGTACATGACAAATGGCTCACATGCAATGAGTCAGGTGTCAAATTGGTAGCAATGCACGTGGTAACAACATACGTGAGTATGTGTGTTACAGGGGAAAAATCAATGAAGCCTTGTTGTTCTTCGGATTATGGTGTACTCTTTGAAAATCACCGAACTTTCATCACCGATTATTGTTATTAATTTTTAAGTTAGTGTTAACCTTTGTAAACAAAACAATTCAGCCCAGCTAAGAATTTGTTTCTCGTTGGTTTTACTTCTTCAACCTTCCACCGAACCCTGTTCTTCACGTTCACTGTCGAAGAATTTGAAGAAAAATCAAGTATGTGATATTCTAACTCTCTGAGTTCTGTGAATGATTCAGATGATATGTTAGTGTTGGAAATTAATTCATGCATGAGTTGGATGACGTTTTATGTTGGAACTATATACATGCAACGAGAAGTTTATGCAGTGTAGTCTCGATGAATGAATTCACCGAATGACTTAGGTGAGGATTTGAGGTTGTGAGTGTATGAAGATAGCAATAAGAGTATCTGGAATTGCATATGAGACTACTGGGTGTTAAGTAATTTGAAAAGAAATTGCAGAAAATGGAACAAATGTAGTAAGAATGAAAATGCAGTAGAGAGAGAGAGTCTAACTTGAAAGATTTCATTTCTGTGAATGTTCGCCGCGACCAACTCTCCTTGGTTCATCACAGACAACTTGAAGGATTTGGCAAGGATTCCTTTCGGGTAAAGTTCACCACGGCCAACTCTAAGTTTTGCCGCGGCGAACTTACGAGAGTTTTGCAAGAATTTCTCTCTGGAGGAGTTCACCGCGGTGAACTTCTGGCTTCGTTGCGACTAATTTTTCTCTATACTAAACATGCTTCAGTATTTTAAGCATAACTTTCTCTGTAGTTATCTTAATAGAGTGATTTTTTATTTGGAGTAAACTAGAGACATAGGGCTACAAATTGTCTGAAGAAATTGAGTTCTAATTCTGCCTCTAAGAATTTCAGAATCTGATTAGAACTTGAGATAAGAATTCTGATGAAGCTTAAGAACAACCTGAAATCTCTTAAGCATAACTTTCAGTATACTAAACCAAATTGGATGAACTTAGTATCATTGGAAACCTAGGAAAAAGAGGGAAAACTTTCTAGAAGGAAGTATTGCCTAATTACCTTACCTTCATGATGAGAATAATTGAGCAAAGTGGACCGAAAGTGGATTGTGAAATAAATCTGGATTGAGAGATTGAGTATGATTTCGCATGATTGATAATGCGATTAGACTAAGGATTAGAAACCCAGAATTTGTCATGAACATGCATCATACATATTCAGTATACATGAATGTGCATAAATGATTTCATATTCGTGCACAATAGTGATAAATGTTTGTATTAAATGTTTTAGAGGAACCCTTTAGAGCGACCGATTTCAGATATTGTCGGAACTTCAAGGCAATAAATCAACAGGAAGCTTTTGTAAGTAATTTAGACGGTAAATTTTGTAAGCAAGTTTTGATGGTTTTGCTTTGACTATTTTGTTTGCTACTGATTTTGATCCATTGAATGATTTACAAAGCTGTAAGTATATGATATGCTTGAATAAATGGTATAAAACATTGATTGACATGTAAATTGAATTTCAGACATTTTTGTTTTTTGATCTGTTAAGTCTTAGTTGTAGGTAAATAGGCATGCCTAGAAGGGTCTACAGCTGCTTCTGTGACACTTCAGTGTCTTTTGTTATTGACACTTTGATGTCTTTTGTTAGTGACACTTCAGTGTCGAGACTTTGGTCTCTTCTATATAAGTCCCGTTACCCACTTTTGTAAATGGATTTAGCAGTCTTTTAATTTTGTACTCTGATATCTGTTTGATTTGATATAATCTAAATTATATTCTGATTTTGAAGGGTTATACCTTTTGTGTTATGCAGTTTTGATCATCACTATATCTGTTCTGAAATGTGTTATGTCTGATTTACTGTTAAAGAAATCTTTTAAAGTATATTAGTCATTACTCATTAAGCTATATGCTTAGCACGGTAGATTTGTCCCGTGTAGTTTCAGAGAGAAGGACATAGGGACTGGGACAAGTCATCCGCAATGGCCAAAGGAATCTGAAATTTATTTTGTTTAAAATGTATTTTTGAGTTTGTTTTTGGACTTGTATTTGATGAATGCGACTCCTAAGTTTTTGTTTCAAGGTTTATAATAACCTTAACTCAGGTTGGGTTCTGAAAGCATGATATGTATTGTATGTTTGTTTGAGATTATGGAAATGCATGTGTGAAATGTTTCGCATGTTTTGGAAATGTTTATTTTTGAATGCTATGCTTCCGCGAAGTTTTCTGTTTTATTTGTACTGTCTTGTGTGACATCCATATATCCTCCCAAGGGGTATTAGGGCATCACATGATGATTATGAGAAAGAGATTTTTTTTGGTATTTTAGGAAACATTATCTTAAAAAGGTGAGTGGCAAAATAGTAAGGATATTATCATATACATAGTAAATTTGAGAAACACCTTGTGTGTGAGTCCTACTATTTTCTCATGTTATTTTTCACTCCTATACTTTCTATTTTTCATTAGTAGATGATTTATTCGGAGTTTGGCTTGTAGGCCTAAATTAAATAGTAAACCATGTTAGATTTATGTGTACTATTTCTTTGCTTACTTTTCCTGTGAGATATAATTCATTAATTTTTTTCCTAATAAGTGGTATCAGAGCTAGGTAAGAAGATTACAATAATTTTTTTGACACAATCTGTTCGGATTTCGGATAAACATAGTGAAAGTTGGTGAATAGTAAAATAGTAACAAAAAAAGGTATTTTCCTAATTATCTGACAGCTGCATTTAATTCCCAAAAATAAATAAAATAGAAATAGTGTTTTATTGATACTAAAGATTTAGTAGATAGAATGTCTAATATGATTATTATTAATTTTATTAAATCAAAATAATTAAACGACAAATAACAAAAATGTATATACATATTAATTAAAATTAAAATTACTTTCAAAAGCAATTTTTTACTTTTCTTTATAATTATGGCATTTGTTTTTAGCTGAGTTTAGAGCATTAATAATTATGGCATTTGTTATACCGACAATTTAGATTATTTTGGTGTTTTGATAGATATTATACAATTAAATCATCACGAGGAAATAATATCATTTTATTTAAGGTTGACTGGTAAGATGTGTATCATAAAGGTGAATATAAGGTTGGCAAGTTTCGATTTCCTATGGTCAATTTCACACATAAGATAAAAATTGATAAACCATATGTTTTAGCTTCTCAAACTGGACAAGTTTGTTATGTACAAAATATTAAGGAGCTCAATTAGCAAGTTGTTGTCAAAACAAAGCCTCGTGATTTATATGATTTTCCTGATGATGATATAGGAGATGAGTCATGCCAAGAAAATGAAAATTTTGGCTTTACACTTAATAAATCTACTTTAGAGGATGATACTAATATGATATCTTTTGATAGATCTGATTTAGATACTGTAATTGTTGAAGGAAATATGTTAAATATTGATATTAAGAATGCTGGAGAAGATGACGAAACTAATTGTGATGAAGATACTTTCATGAATGATGATGAGACAAATTCAGTAAGTGAAGATGCAGGAGGAGAGGATGTTAATGATTAAGCATTGGTAAAGAACTTTGTTTTTAAATTTTGAATAAGTCAAGAGTTTTGCTTGATATTTTGAACAAGATTTTCATTATATTTAAATTTGTGTGCAAATAATAATATTGAAGAAAAACCATGACAAATAGTTTTTATTCCCTAAATTTTGTACAATATTGATAAAATTAATCATTGGAATGGTTAATTTTAATATGTTATTATAACAAGAAATAGTTATCATTAATTTGTTACGTTTATATTGGCAATAACTTTTGTAACAAAAAGTTGACGATCAAGTGACAATGAAATTTCTTGTCATAAAGTTACGAATAATAGTGATCATAGTGATAATTCATTTTTTATTACAATATTAAGTAAACAGTGACGGAGCCAGAAATTTAAAATAGGGGGCCCAAAAATTAATTTTTTAAAATTTTGGGGGGCCCAGTACACAACTAACCCTTAAATAACTCTATCTTTATATATATATATATATTAAAAATAATTTTTTTAAAAAAACTTGGGGGGCCC
>JAOSBP010000005.1:10850764-10861342 GCA_027563825.1 Erythroxylum mucronatum
TATCATTGGGTCTGCCATCATATCTCGTGTAGATATATATTTCATGTTCACTTCTCTTTGTGCAACTATATATTTCATATAATTATACTAGGTATCTATATGTTTTGTCTTACAATGAAATTTGGGGTCTTTAGTATAAGCAATTGCAACTTGACTATAGTATAAGCGATTGTAACTTGACTATCACAGTTGATGGTCACTAGATTAATTTCGCTTTTAGTGACTCTCAAATGCACTAAGAATTGATGAAGCCACATAACCTCCTGTACTGCAATTGAGAATGCTATAAATTCAACTTCAATTGTGGATAATGCAACGCAAGATTGTTTCTTACTTTTCTATGATATTGCTCCATTGTTTAGTAAGAATACATATCTTGACGTCGATTTTCTTTCATCTAAATCTCCTCCCTAGTTTGCATTTGTATACCCTCGTATACATAGATCATTTCCTTGATAACATAATGAATAGTCCATAGTTTCCTTTAGATACCTCAATATTCTCTTTACTGCTTTCCAATGTGCTTAGCCTGAATTTGATTGATATCTACTCATCATCCCAATAATGTAACGAATATCTGGTTTTGTACACATTATTGCATACATAGGACTTCCAACTGCATTGGAATAGGGAAAATTTTTCATTTGTTCTCGTCCTTGTGGCGTTGATGGGCAATTTTTCTTACTAAGGCCTTCGATTTTAGCAATAGGATTATTTTAGAATCTTGCATACGGAATCGTTCAAAAATTCTTTGAATATACATCGCTTATGAAATCGATGACAACCTCTTCAAACGATCTCTTAAAATTTTGACTCCAAGAATGTATGTCGCTTCACCCATGTCTTTCATTTCAAATTTAGATGATAACTAATCTTTGATTTGCGTAAGGAACACACAATCATTACAAGCAATCAATATATCATCCACGTATAAAGATAAAATCATGGATTTATCTTTGGATCTCTTAACATACATACAATGGTCTTCATCAATCATTTGAAAATCATACAAAATGATTACGTTATGAAAACGAATGTACAATTGTCTTGAAGATTGCTTCAGACCATAAATTGATTTTAATAACTGACATACCTTATTTTCTTGACCTGCCTTGATGAAACCTTCAGGTTGTTCTATATAGATTTCTTCTTCCAATTCTCCATTGAAAAAAGCAGTTTTTAATCCATACTGGCCACGATAGCCAGAATAAGACAGATTGAAGCAAACTTCACAACAGGTGAAAAAGTTTCCTCGTAATCAATTCTCTCATATTGTGTATATCCTTTTGCTACAAGACGTGCCTTGTATCTTTTGATACTGCCATCAGCTTTTTGCTATATTTTGAGAACCCACTTATTTTCAATTGCTTTGCGCCCTTCAGGGAGGTCAACTAAGTCCCATTCTTGATTAGAGCTTAAAGAAGCCATTTCTTCTTTTATTGTTTTCATCGATTCATCTTTAGCAGGGTTAGTAAAAGCCTCATTTAGATTCCTTGGCTCTTCTTCCCCTTACAGAACAATCATATTAATTTCTCCTTCAATCTTAAAACGACATCGGGGAATTATTCCTTGCTTACTTCGTCTTAAATTAGGTTTATCATAAACAAATTCCTGATTGATTTAATTGCTCCAAATCATATTAGTCATTATAGAGAATCTTTCTGTGGAATTGCTCCCACTTGGTTGAAGTTTCTCATCTTGATTCTTCATAATATAATCATTATGATCAAGCGTCTTATATAACAATAGGTCTTTACCTATTTCTCCTTGCTTTGGAAAATCATTCTCTAAGAATGCTACATCTCGTGATTCAAATTTAGTTACACCTTTATTACCTTGTTCACTTATGAACACATATTTGAGTGTTTTGAGCATCTAATAAAAATACTTTTTCGCCCTCTTAGGCCTAATTTTCCATGTTTGTGAGAGAGATCATGAACATAGGTTGCACACCCCCAAGGTCTGAGACTTGACATATCAGGTCTCCTACTAGTCCACAACTCATATGGTGTGCTAGTAACTGATTTTGAGGGCATACAATTAAGTACATAGGTGGCTTCTAGCAACGCATCACCTAAATGGTGATTGGTAAATATGCTTGGGTCGTCATGAACCTAATCATTTCTAATAGCGTCCTATTTTGTCTTTCAACAACGCCATTTTGTTGTGGGATTCTAGGAATTATTAACTACCTTTCTATTCCTTTCTCATCACATAAAGCCTTGAACTTGTCTGATAAGTATTTGTATCCACGATCAGTTCGTAATGTTTTTATTTTTTTTATCTAATTGATTATCAACCAAGTTCATGTATTTTATGAAACAATCGAATGCTTTCAATTTATGAGAAATCAAATAAACATGACCATACTGAGTATAGTCATCTATGAAGGTGATGAAATAAACTGCCCCACGTCTAGCCCTTGCATTCATTGGATCACAGATATCAGAATGAATTAATTGCAATGGATATAAAGCTCGTGATCCCTTTCCTAATGGCTTTCTTATCATTTTACCTACTAAATAATGCTCACATGTAGGTAGATCTATTTGACTTGGATTACCTAAAAGTCCTTCTTTAGCTAATCGACTAATTCGATTTTGACCAATATGACATAGTCTAGCATGCCACAAAGTTGCAACATTATTGGAATTACTAGATGTAAATAATGAATAACTAATATTATTATTTTTCTTTAACAAATCTAGTACAATAAAACCATCACATAAAAAACCATAACCATAATTAATAGATCCAATATTCAAATCCATTCTACCGCTATGGAAATTTATATTGGAACCAAGTCTAACCAACATCAACACAGATAAAAGATTCCTACGAATCTTTGGAGCAAATAATACTTCATGTAAGATGAGGAGTCGTTCTCCACGCATGTCCAATTTACATGTGCCAATTCCTTGTACAGCAACTCTAGAATTGTCATCTACATAAAGCCATCGACTACCATGTGGGAGTTTACGAAACTCAACGAAGGCATCTCTATCCTTGGCTACATGGTTGGTTTCTCCTGAGTCTGCAATCCACAAAGGATGTGATTTAGTTAGAAAAACAGAACAAGAAACATTCACAGAACAAATGTTTGTATTATAAAGTTGTACCTTTTTGGGCTCGGTACAATCTCGAGCAAAGTGACCCTTATTACCATAATTATAACATTCACATGTTTCATGTTCTTCTTCTTGAAGGGACGCTTTCCCTTTCCCAGTTGATTCCATTTTTTCTTCTTGGATTCCTGAGGAGAGTGGTTGAATTTCTTATTCTTCTTCCACTTATATCCACCATGATGCTTGCATTTCTTGTTCATAGCTCCATGTGAGCAAGAACTAACTGCATATGCCTCAAAAGATATCTTTGAGGCTTCAAGACGCTCTTCCTCCAAGATGAGATGCCTCGTAGTATCTTTCATTGTCTTGATGTTTTCATTATGAGTTAGGTGCATCTTCATATGCTCCCAACTTTGAGACAGTGAACGAATTATAGCTTGCACTTGTTGTTCATCAGAAAGCTCATGACCAACATCACATAACTCACCTACTATGTTGGATATTTGCCTTAGATGTTTTTGCATTGTATCCTCTAGGCGCTTCTTATAAGTATCAAACTTAATTGTAAGTGACCTCACTTTAGTCACTGAAGCACCTCCAAAACGAGCAACCAATGCAGACCACATGTCCTTTGCATATATATATATATAAGATATGCATATATTAAAAAAATTGTGGAATATGGACCACTGTAAAAAAGCAGTAGCCATTTTTCTCAATGCAACTTTTTAGAAAAAACCACGTATTGCAACTCTTGTGAAAGGCCACGTGCCTCTGGGTTGTTGAGAAGGAAGAAGAGCCTTCTTCTTCTTCTTCTTGCAGTGCAGTTTCTTTTTTGTGACTTCTTATTTCTTCTTTTGTTCTGTCCTTCTCTCGTTACTGCTATCTTTGAATTCTTGTTCTAATAATAATGTAAAAACTATAACAAAACCTTTGACTGTTTTTCTTGTACCAATGTAAAATGGGACGACAAATTCATAAGAGGAATATTGTTCTAATAACAGTGTCAAAACCATATAAAAAAAACTTTGGCTTTTGTTCTTATGCCAGTGTAAGACATGATGACAAATTCATATCATTACGTAGAAATCAAAAAATGCTACGCATGCATATAACATATAAAAAAAATGTTTTAACCTGCTCTGATATCAATGGTAGAAATAATCAAGATAAAACACAGTCATAAAGATCATGTCAAATAGGATCTGTTCATATGAATATAAAATAAAGAATCACGTATTTGGATTCTTGTTATAGTTCCACCGATTAAAGAACTTTTGTTACGTGTTACTACAGAGATATTCTTCTTTTTTCCAAACTTGGTAGAAGAATTAGAATAGACAAATATACGCAGATGTATTTTTATCTTCAACACGGTTGTCTTCATATAACTACCTTTGGTAGTTATTTCAAGAACATTGACCCTAATACCCTTCATGGGTATATATGAGTCATTATTATTAGATTCATTTGGATTGCTTTTCCAGTGGTGAAGACTGACTTCCTTACTGATTCCTGAATTGATTTGCGCTGTTGTAGGTCCTAAACTCTTTTTCTCTGCTTTTAACAGCTAAACTTTTCCTTTCTACAGAGCTTTGATGATGAGACGAATGAGAGATTTCACCCGGATAAGTTTATGTTTCTCTGTAATTTTGTAGAGCCTGATAAGTTGGAATCTCTTAAAACCCATTTATTGAAATGTTCTCCAGAATGTCGTTTACGATCTAATAAACAAGGTTGTATGTATTTATAGTTTAGGTCCAGGCTATAGTAGATGGATTTCATCGTTGCTTTTTGCCTTTGGATCAAACAAATTCCTGAAACGAAATCACCAGCATAGCTAAAGTTGGTAATAACACAGTGCATGTTGTTGATGCCCTTGCTGCTTTGTTCTATGAAATTACCGTGTTCATATGATAATTTATTTTACTCTAAGATTAGAGCTGAAACGTTTAGTGACGAAAAATCTGATGAAGATACGGTTAAAATACTAAAAATACAGGTATAGATATAGAATCTATAATAATAGTGACAAATTAGAGGTTGAAGATTTGTTTCAAATCTCTTTAATCTTTGATATTATGAGTAGTTTAGATCATATGATAAAAAAAAATTTTTTGGTCTTAGACCAGGGTATCCACCGGCGGATCCAGTGACTAATCCCCTCGCTGGCTTGTAGGCATCTCACAGGGTGGAACAGCTGGCCCAAGGATTTAAGGTTGCTCCATACCCAAAGTCAATGATCGAACCCCCCTGACCTTTGATTAAGGATGGATGAGTCCCTGCCACTCAACCACACCCCTTGGGTTTATGATAAAATATTTTATTTCTTCTCATGATTAAGATATTTTGTGATGGATTTCCTAAAATGTATTAGAGCCATGACAATTTGGTATAAAACTTGTGAAGATTTTCACCAATAAATTTAGAGAAAAATGATATTTAATAGACGACACATAAGAAAATTAAAAAGTGTTATTTACATATGAGAACTCACAATGTTGTTTTATTATATCATTCGATTTTAAAGCTACAATTCTTGAATATCAACTATATAATCATTAATGTAAAAATGAACATAACGTGCTACTTCCTAACTTCTCTTAGCATTATAGACTACACCTAGAAGCAATGTTACATCTTATTCTATTAACTATGAAAGAATGTCCTTGTGATCATTTACTTTTCAAAATAAATAAAATTGATACTCGTGTACAAGAGGCCAAGATTAAATTATATCATCAAAGAAATAGAAATAATTATATATTATTTACAAATTATCATAAAAAGGTTATAAAAGCCTTTAAAGCAATGACGGATGAATTAGACAGAATTTATCAGAGATGTAAAAACTGCAAATATGTGGGAACTTATATGATGAATGGTGCATGATGCAATATTAGTAAAGAAAAGTAAAGGAATAAAGAAAAAACCTTCATTGTGTTGTTTAATTTAAAATCCCTACTATGATCGGATGTAATAGTCCTTATTATTATAATAAGATAAAAAGAAGAAATATAAAAAGAAAAGATATTTTAAGAAATGTAAAGCAAAATACTAAGAGAAAAAAGAAAGATACCTATGTTTAGAAGAAATAAGAAAAGGAATAAAAAGATATCTGAATGTTAGTGTTATTGTTGTAAAGAAAAAGGGCATTACGTAATGAATGTCCTAAAGGATTTAATGCGAAGAAAATTGAAATAGATGATGAAATAAATGAAATGACAGAAAAAGAAGATTTTATTATAATTAATACTTTTGAAAAATACTCTTTTGAAGAAAGTATTTTTATAATATTAGAAATAGATTATAAAGAAACCTCAAATTCTAAAATCAATGAATGAAATAGAAGAATCTTTTAACACTCAAGTTGATAACCAATAATAGATAATATAGTAGAAACATCTTTAAAAAATGAAGATTATAGTTAAGAAGATCTTATTAATAGAAAAATGCTTAAAAAGATTCAAAATATTATGTTTTCTATAAACTCTTAGAGTGGATTTAATATAACGCCCTCAAGGGGTGTGGCTAGATAGTTGAGAGCGGGGCTTGACTTCGGTTAGGTCCCAGGTTCGATTCTTTGCTAGCCCCTCTTGTAAGAGCTTGGAGCAGCCGAGATTTTACCTATGGGTGGAGAACTAGTATGGCCCTCTGTGATAGGGTGTAGCCACTTGGCCCTCTGAGAGGTGAGCCCACTTGACCCACCTATGGGATTTCCTCGAATCCAAAAAAAAAGGATTTAATATAACATTACTAGAAAAAATAGGGTCAAATTTTTAAAAAATACCATATGTTCTACATTATTAATCTTAAAGAAAACCCTAAATATTAGTTTCACTTCTAATAAAGTAATGATTCCTTTAGTATCCAAAAAAGATATTTCTAAAAAACTTGATCATATTCCCAAAGAAATTAGAGAAGAAAAAAGGATGAGTACATAGCATATCCGTACAAACGATAATTAGATATATTTTTAGAGAAGGAATAGATAGTCCTATAAATTTAGCAATATTAGATGATCACATTCATAATAGAAAAGCCTATATGGAAATTTCGATAGGCAATCTTAGATATCAAAAACTTTTCTTTAATATCTATCCTACGATGTCTTATAATATACAAGATAAAGATTTTGATAGAACACTCACTTTAATCCAAGACTTTAAAGGAAAAGATTTAATTAGAGATAGAAATAGACCATATTATACTACTTACAGGATATCTTATACCTTATTCAATACTTATCGTATATAATGTTTAGCAAACAAAGATATTATAGACTTTCCAAAGTTATTTTCTGAAATAAATGAGTGAAATAGGAGAATCTTTAACACTCAAGTTGTGTTATGTATCTTTTAATTTGGAAAATTGAAACTATTATATAATGACTTCTTATTTTATGAAAAAAAATTATATATGGATTGATTGAAATATATTTAAATTCTATAAAATCTATAAATGAGATAATTGCATCTCTTTTTGAAGAAGTTAGTAATATTATAAAAAATAGTGATAAATTAGATAATGATGATTTGTTTCAAATATCTTTAATCTTTGATATTATGAGTAGCCTAAATCTTTTATTTATTCTCGTAATTAAGATATTTTGTGATGGATTTCCTCAAATGGGGTAATGAAGAATTTATACTCTCTACAAAATAACGATACCTAATATATTGATTTTCAACTATTCAAGATAGGCACAATTTTGGCATAATAAATACTATATACTTGACTAAGAGTTTTTTAAGAAATTATTATTTCTCATATAGATTCAAGAAGGGGTTTAAGATTGTTATCTAAATAATCCGACAATGATAATGATTCTAAAAGATACCTTAGTGTTAAAAATATTATCTGTTGATCTATATTTTTATGAAGAAGAACAATATGATGCTTATCATTCCACTATATTGAAAAAGGCAGAACATTTTTCAAGTATAATGAATAGTAAGTTAAGAAAAGGAATTTTTAAATACACAGAAAGTAATACCTATGACGGAAGAGGAATCATTATTTCTAACATGGAGGCAGCAATCATGAGCCAAATATGATGGGGCATCACCACACTATAATAATAATTGTGGACAAGAACAGCAATGATTAGCAATGTAAAATGCAAAAAACTGAAAACCCAACTAATAGTTTTCAAATTGCTTTGCAGTTCTAACAGTAACAGTATTAATTAACTTAAAATGAATATCGTAAAGACTGGAAAACAAAACCAATCCTTATTCAAGATCTCAGTCCCTAGCATCCCTATTTTGTCAAGGATCACCATTTCTCAAAACCATTTGGATACTATTGTCTGCCACTTTCAAGTATGAACTCTCCACCACTCTTGGCCAAATATTCCATACGGGAGTTAATATAACACGAGAAGCTGAAATCTAAATACGTCGCTTCTTTGGGAGTCGACATCCATTATGTGGTCGTCGAGTTGTATCTTCAATGGCTACTATAGGACTCCAATCACTTCGAGAGTCAGTAAAACCCTCTCTAAAACTCATGATAGCTTGTCTTTTCTTCTTAAAGTAAGTAAACCCTTTCACCTTTACCACAACGGATTTCAACCCCAATTTCCTTGCCTCGCGTCCAACATGTTCTGCAGTTGCATCTGCTGTATAACGTGACATTTTGGGGCCTCCCCTCAATTCTGGTACGTGTCCAGATGAACCAGAGTATTTTCTATTTCCCTTAGAATCTGTCACTGTAACAAATGTATTATTCCGCATTAGATTTATGTGGACTACATCGGCATTCTGGTCAGCAGCATTATCAGTGTACTGGGAACCCCCTTCCTCTACCACCTCTCTCACAAAATCCATGGGCTTGAAATCTGTCTCGTTATTAAAACTCTCCCTTCGAGCAGTATGGATGAATCTTCGAAGACCCAAAGCATAAGGAGGGTGCAGAGGCGCCTCTGAGGTGGGAAAACCAAATTTCATCCCCAAGTTTCCTGAATGTTGGGATATGTGGTTTTCACTTTCACATGATGCAACATCAGTGTAAGAGCTCAAACCGCCTTTAGGGTTGTCTAAACAAACAACAGAACTGAACAATTTTCCTGTCAGAAATAAAGCAAATCAAAAAAGCTTGTCCGCAGACCAAAAGCAGAGGAACAGAAGACATGGATAAACAAACATAACATAAGAAGTTCAAATGTAAAAATGTCCAAAGAAACAAACACAGAAACACACGAGAACAATGAAAACAAAGGAGTGTCATCACTAATCATGAACCCCTCTTATCCTTCCTACATTTCAGTTCAGCACGTCGGTCCTACTTCATGCGATGAAATTCAGATTTTATCTCAACACCAAAAGAACAAAATCATGGCTGCTGAATACTAGAAATTTACCAGTCAAACCACCATGTTGGCCTCAGTTCTGCCCAAGTTCTACTAAGAACAGCAAGAAAAGGGGTTCCATTTTTCGCTTCCAATTCAGAGAAACGCTAAATACTTGCATAACTAAATCATCAACCATTTTAGAACTTTGTCCAAGAAAGTAAATTAATCATAAAAATGCAAACTTTACAAGCACAATCTTTCTGGTTCTCTTCCTTGTCATCTACACTAAATTCTAAACAGGAAGTCGCTCTCCTTAAAATTGATTTGATCGATAGAGTATCAGTAAACCCAGCGAATAAACTTATAGTATCATTGAAAAAAAAAAGGTAAGGGGAAAGATGGAGATATTGCCTGCAGAAGAAATGAAATCTTTGGTTGCTGAAAACACGGAGAGGTTGATCGTCCTTCTAATCGCCATTTGAGTTGCTCTGAACTGTAATTGGGAAAGACAGAGTCGCGAGCTTCAGATGGGGGATGCTTTTTCCCCCTTTTCCGAAACCTCAAATGCAACGTTGTCGTATCAAGAAGATAACCCTTGAGGAATGTGTTTGAGTGTGTGTGAACAGAAGATAAAGAAACGTTAGGGTTTATTGATGGTAAAAACTGGAGCGGTCGTTTCGGCGGCGGGACCGCTCCTATAAAATCTGCAATGCTTAGGACGTGGCACTGAGTGTTTGAATGCTCACGACGGTTTGGGTCATAGATACGCGGTACTGTACTATTTCGGTATTTCCTATCGCACACCATAACATGACCCATTCCAAATTAAAATCAAGCTCCGACCCGAAAATTTAATGTTGGCAAACGGATGGTCTTCTTTAAAAAAAAATATGTTTTAAATTTTCTATTTTTGGTTTTAAATTCAATAAAAATAAGTTAAGTTGAGTTTTTTTTATTTTTGGTTTTGGTTTTGATTTTTTCTAGTTTTTAAATTTTATGAAATTAAAAGTGGTATTTGTTTTATGTTTTGTTCTAATTTATCATCAATTAAATATATGTTATTTAATTATTTAATACAATAAAATTTATGAAAAATTTAATTTAATATTATATAATTAATTAAAAATTAGTACTAATAAAATTATGAATATTTTATTTTTATTTACTAATTTATTTAATTTATGTAATTAAATTAAATAAAAGTAATTTAGTAGTTAT
>JAOSBP010000005.1:10861442-10871766 GCA_027563825.1 Erythroxylum mucronatum
CTCTCCTTAAAATTGATTTGATCGATAGAGTATCAGTAAACCCAGCGAATAAACTTATAGTATCATTGAAAAAAAAAGGTAAGGGGAAAGATGGAGATATTGCCTGCAGAAGAAATGAAACCTTTGGTTGCTGAAAACACGGAGAGGTTGATCGTCCTTCTAATCGCCATTTGAGTTGCTCTGAACCGTAATTGGGAAAGACAGAGTCGCGAGCTTCAGATGGGGGATGCTTTTTCCCCCTTTTCCGAAATCAAGAAGATAACCCTCTTGAGTGCAACGCTGTCGTTTGTATTCTTGTTGTAATTTTGTAACAATGGGAACGTTGTCGTTTATTGGGTTGCCTTGAGGCAGGAGAGTAAGAACCTAACGGAGCAACAAATGCAATAGAAAAGGAAGTAGAAACACTAATTGCCATCATAGTGTGAAAAAGATAATAAATTAAATAGTATTTAATTTATTATTATTTTTAATTTAGTATTAATACTTTAAAATTTTCAACTTAATCAGTAATTTTTAAATTTAATATAGATTAAGTCAAAAGATTATTTTTAATATAATATTCCTATTAAATATTAATAAAATACCCATTTATTAGTCATATGAATAAAAAGTAAAAACATCTTATTTATATAAATTTTAAAAAGTTAAATAACAAATTAAAATTGTTTAAAATTAAATACTAAATTAAAAATTTGATCAGAAGAACTGTTGGATTTTTTCTTAAGGAAAATAACGAATTATACGATTAGTCTAAAAAAAAGGATTTCCGAAATATCCTCTAGAAAGATCAGAACTATTTAGATCTTTTAAAATATAACCGGAGATCACACCATGCAAGAGATTGGATTGGAGAGTCCTACAATTGACCTGAGCCAGTCTTGGTAGGATTTAGTTACCTGTCCAGACTCCAGAGTCGACCTCTTCCCTTTCTGTCTGTCTGAGACTGTGGGTCAACAATGAAATTAGTCTCTCTCTCCTCAACGGTTGCAGCCCCACATTACGTATCCTCTACAAAATCCAATCTATCTGGTCCAATCCAACCCTCTCTGTCTTTGGATTTCAGACCCTTCTCTTCCCATGCCGTCTCACCCCTCGAAACCTCGCTTAAATCTTCCAAAATTTTGGCTGTTCCAATCTTGTCCACTTCGCAGACGCCGGCCACCGCGATGAGGGGTGCCGAGTCTAACGCCATGTGACTGTTGCTGAGAGAAAGGATTGTGTTCTTGGGAAATAACATCGATGACTTTATTGCAGTGCTATCATTAGTTATTTATTGCTTCTTGATGCTCAGGACCTACCAAAGATATTTGCCTTTTTATCAATTGTCCTGGTGGTCCTCTCAGGTATTCCTCAATTGGGTTGAATTTTATCTTCTCATTTACGGGTTAGATTAAAGTTGCTTACTTTAGTTGAAGTTTAATATAAGGAATTTACCATTTGATGATGCTATATGTGGGAAAGTTTGCGAAATAGATGATCTTTGGTGAGTCATCTTTCATTGCATAATTCGGTTGCTAGAGACTTGTGCTTGTAAGCTTGGTTTGCTAAGGAATTTGTGCAGGAAAGTTTTAAACTTTCTTCTGGAAGTTAAATGTAAGTGAATGTTGAAAGTATTGATTTGGTTGCGTGGACGTTATCCCCTTTTCGGCCGTGGGTGAGGTTAGATTAACTGTTCTAATCTTGATTGTGTGTGGTGGCCTGTTGATTAAAGTTTGATCACGTATCCCAAGTCCTCACCTGGTTCTTCTGCTATAATATAACTATCTTCCCCTGGATTCCTGGAGTTTCTTTCTCCTTTTCACGTCTTGCCATCTCCATAGATGCCATTCTGGGTTGGTTCGTATCCTATTGTTAATTCCAAGACTAGATAGTTATATCCTCTTTTTCTTCCACAATTGGAAAATTATAGACTAGACTTCAATCAAGATTTATCTAGTGTATAGAATTTTTGGTTGTTCGGGGTTAGCTTCAATTCATATTCAATAATGCGTGTTGCATAAGAGAAATGGGCGTAATCCCTCTAGAATGATCAGGACAATGTTTGCTAGTAAATATAATTACATATACATCCAGAAAACATGTTTGGCGTTTTCATACACTCCTTGGTAACTGAACTCCAGTTTTCTTGTTTGATGTATGAACTTGATAAACAAGCAGTAGTTGGTCCATTACATGCAAGACAAGTAATGCAATGCACTTCCCGGGGAAATATTAGGTGAAAGAAGTTTCACTAGAAAATGGTTTGACTTTCCTGGAAAAGTTGTATGAAATGCTATAGCTTAATGAAGTAGAGAACTTATTGTTCTCCCCACTTTTCCTTTTTAAAAGGCAAATGCTGAGTTCTTTTCTCCAAAGTAAAACGTAGTATTCGTATGTTATAACTATACTACGATGCTACAGCTGGTGCTGCCATTATATTTACTACTTTGCCTGTTCTTACTGTTGTATCATCACCATCCAATGCCTGCACTACCATCACCAGTGCTACCTTCCTACCAGCACCACGAGTTTGCTACAACAGGCATCTTTGTGCCACACGTTCATCCATTACGTATGACAAGAAGTGCTGGATGTGGAAATTCAGCGGTAATGTTTAGAAGTGAAAGCAAAAGTAGAAGCAAAAATGTAAAACATACTCCTTTTTAATGCATTGCCCTTACATTTTGCTATTCTCATTAGTGATCTTTTTGCTCTAACATAAACTGTTCTGAGAAATGAAAAACTTGAATGTAGCAATTTCCAAACTAAAGAAATACCTTACCAGAGTATTATTTGAATTAAGTTCTTTGTTTGGTTAAATGTTAAATGGACCCAAAAAGGGGAAAAAAACTGAGAAATGTTTATTATCTTTGTCTTGAATGTAGTACTTTCCTTAAAGTGGTGAAAAATTGGGGGCACACAAGTTGACTTTTGCTGTAGGCTGCACGATGGAAATCCAAATATGCCAGTTTTCATTTATTCTCATCTTGTTCCGTGTTAACCAGCTAAGGATCAGAGTTAGTACCATACCCTATTAGTATCTCTTTGCATCCTCAAACTAATGACTCATATTAACACTATTCATGTATTCCTTTTAGTGATTTTTTATTCTTTTGTTATTCAAATTTTTCCTAACTTTTCTTTGAATTGGAGAAACGAGTTACGGCTTGTTTCAAAAAAATTAATTCCTATATTTTCTTTTGGCGGTTGTTACCATGATTTCCTTGATTGATATTTTAGTTAGTATTCAACGAAATTCTGGCCAAAAGTGCAATTTTTTTTGGGTTACTCGTTGAGGTGTTTTAGGAGGGTCCCAATTATGGGAAGACACCTTTAAGTCATCTACACCCAGACTAATCCCGACTCGAGCCAGGTAGGTCTTTTGCGGGAAGCAAAGCTCTGATCCCAAGTTTTAAACAGCTGCATACATGAGGGAGGTTCGAACTCACACCTCACTTAAGTGCAATTTAAATGTAACATTTTCATCACAATGCAACTTTAACTCTAACGATACAAAGAATTTGAATGAGGTTTTGAAAATGTTCACAGTAGATGAAAATTTCAATTGTATTAAACTTCTGTCGGTTAAAATTTTTTGTATCTTTTATATGCCGCATGGTATAGTAAGCCCTACTAGTATCTTTTAAAAATTTTAAATTACTTATATTTATTAATTATAACAACTAATTTGTGATTCCTAAATTCCTTAATCTATTAACTTTATCTTAATTTGTCAAAACTGTAAATTACCAAATCCCTAAAATTCTTAACAAGATGTTTGGTTCACCTGCTTAAATAGATAAGGAGTAAAATCATTATTCTTATAAATAGAATAGATGAGGAACAGAATAAAACGAGTATTATTTAATCTAGGTTATTCTTAAGAATTTCTAATAATGATGTAATGTCAATGTTTAGTTTGAAAACATAAATTTAGAATGACAAAGGAATAACTAACAAAAATATCGAAATATCCATTATAGTCCACTAATTACATTATTATTATTATTATTATTATTATTAGAAGAAGAAGAAGAAGAAGACACCTTGCATATTGCATTCTTTAAAGGCGTCAGAGTGGTTCGTTCTTTTTCTAGTCAACGTAGATATTTTTAGAAAATTATCAAATGTCAACATTCATTATATATAGTCTCAATTACATTATAAAATAACATTAGAACGACATTGAAAATAAACTTAACCTAGGGCTTTAAATGACAAAAAAGTTATTTAGTTGAACAAAAAATAAGTTTAAACCCTATTTTAAATAACTATATAAAATATTTAAACTTCGGTATTATCTTCAATGTGTGGGAAGAAACCTTCTCACCCACCCAAGTCTTCGAGAAGGCATAAAACTAAAAAATACAAGCATTTGTGCAGGATGATTATGAATTTTGCTTAAAGCAGTATCCCTTTCTTCATCTATTAGTCCCTCTATCTCACTTAATGCACCATCTAACTCTTCAACTCTTTGTTAAATAATCATTTCAGTCCCAGTACTCTTATACAATTCTTTTCCCACCTCTTTTATGTTATCATCCAACGACCTGTCAACAATAATAATTAAATCTGTATGGCTTGGTTATCCCGTATCATTATTCTTTTTTCTCCTCTTTGTTGAAATATTTTCAGCTTGTCTTTCAACAGTTGATGTTGGAGGTTGGATAAAGGACTCATCCATGTTGTGCAAACCATGCTCAACTTTATATTCATCTTTATTAACTTCATTTATCCCACCTAGACCTTCTTTCCTTTTCATTTTTTTCAAGAATATCTATAGCAGTTTGTGCGTCATTTCTAGTTGCACGATGTTCTTCATAGATCCTAATCAACTCATTATAGAAAGGAAACTCTTCCTTCGAAATTGAGCATCATCTTTGTGACTCTAACAAGATGATAAAAACAACATTAATAATTTATATAAATGACAAGAAAGTAGTTAAAGAAAATACTTAAAATGAGTTAAAAGTTCAATACTTACACTTAAGTAAGACTCTCATAAATGATATTTAGCAGTGACGATCTTCCTTTTGCTATCTCATCCAAATCCACTAGTATCTTTCCTTTCCATATCATTTACAATGCTCTACTATTTCTTTAAAGTCTTAATCTTAGACTCTATGTGAGGTCTGGTTTTAAGTTTGAATTAGGGGGTTTTGTTGCTACCAATCTTTCTAATTCATTTAGATAGCCAACTTTAAATCCACTGTCAGCATTGTATATTCCCACATTATGCAAATCAACCATGCAGGAAACTAGCACAACATCCTCTTTATAGTTTCACTCTCTTTTTGTTCCTTTTGAACTTTGAAAATTATTAGTTGATGGGGAATTCCTTGACATACTTATCTAGCAAATTAAAGCAGTATTGACAAATAAAAGAATAATCATCATAATAAAGGAAAAATAAAAATATTTATAAAATTTTTTATTTTATTAATATTGAGCATCAACAACTTATGAGAACAACATAATCTATAATAATAGTGAACAACATAAACAACAAAGGGTACAACAACTTGCAAAAACAATAATATAAAATTCCTTAACACTCAAACATAATATAGCACCTAAAAAAAGTCTATTTTCATTTTGCCTAGATATTCACCATTCATTGAACATTTTGCATGCCAATTCAATTCTCTAATGTGTCTAAGCATTAGTTGGGTCAGTTGTATTTATAGAATCTTCCTCAACAACTGGATTTGTGTGAAAATAATCCCCTAAATCATTCTCTATAGGATCAAAACTCATCTCCTGCCTAATAAAATTATGAAGCAAACAACAAGCTATAATAATTCGATTGTGTGTTTTTATTGGATAAAATGATAGACTCCTAAAAATATTCAACCTAATTTTTAGCAACCAAAAAATACCTCTCAATTGCATTGCGTTCAACTGCATGTTTTATATTAAAAAATTCCTTTGAAATTCTTGGTTGGTAAACTTGACGCCATTAGTTCAAATGGTACCTTTGACCCCTAAAAGGTGTAAGGAAGCCCTTACAATTTGTATAACCTGCATCGACTAGGTGATAGCAACCTATATAAAAAACACTATATAAGTTATTTAATTTACATTATCTCATATACAAAATTTCAAACAACCTTCCTATATCATATAAGAAAGTTTACCTTGAGGCACTTTAAGTCCATGCCTCCTATTAATTGCATCACGAAAAACTTGACCATCAGCTACTAACCCTTCCAAATCAGGAAGAACATAAACAAATTGCATGTCAGATGTGTACACACCTAACATATTTGTTGCAATGTCACCATTACAAGTTTGAAATCTAGGCTTATCTTTAATTGGCATATTAACCCTGATATAAGTCCTATCTAGAGCACCTAAGTGATTCTACAATTCAAATGAAATAAACAATAATGAGGAACCTTATTCACATGCACTATATTTTCTTATAAAAGTAATAGGGTGATTATCTACCTTAAACCACTTCCACCAATAATTTGAAGAGTTTATTGGTATGGGCTCAGGTTTTCTAAATAAAAGATCTTACAAATGCATCACGCATTTAAAATATTATGAAAACACTAGCTAATTGTCTTACTTAACCTTCTAAAAATTTTCCTATTAACTCAAACTTTAATTTGATGAGCAATAATATGTAAGAAAATTGCTACTTGTTCATTAATAAGCATTTTCCCTATACTTTCTAGCATTTCACATAGTATAAAAAATGCTTGCCTATTTATTGTAACCATTGAAATACATGACTCATCATTGTCATGCACAATTTGCCTCACATAATCTTGATTTGCATAAAAATCATGAAAATAACATCTAGCACTTGGCCTATAACTATATAAAGATGCCTCTGATGCTAATAAACTCAATAGCCAACTAACAACATTACACATCTCCAACCATAGAGTCAAGACAACCATAAGCCTTTTTCTTCTTTCAGTATTTCTACTCAAACTTAAATGAGCTATGATTGCAAGAAATAAAATTTCTAATGTATTTACATAAATTTGTTCAAAAAGGTATGATGTAAGAGAACAACCATGAATTAATTCAAAATAGTTGGTGACATAGAGTCAGAGAGAAGTTACTTATACTTATTGATGCTCTACTATTATGACATAAAGCTCGTAAATCTTCACATAAAAACCAATGAAAGTTTTCTAATTACACTTAAACTAGACTATAAAGCATAAGAAGCATATACTAGCAAATGGAACTGAGAAGGAAATGAAACATTTTCAAGGAAAATAGAAAAGAGAAGAAAAAGAATCACATGATAGAAAGAAAGGAAAAAACAGAATAAGCATAATGACCATAGTGGCTAAAGATAAGGAAGTACATTTTTCCAGGCCTAGAAATGACCTTGGTTAAGTCATTTCATTAATAAGTAGAAATGACCTTGGTTATGTCATTTCATTAATAAGTAATAAACTACTAAAGCATTCAATTTCTCCTATAAGTGTAATGTAAAGATGATCATTTTCCAATAAAGAGACGCACCCTAAAAATACTTAGCAAATTATATATAGACTTTTCCAACATATTAGCTGCACTTTGTAAGGTTAAAAGTCCATAAAAAACACCTATATAATTCCTAGCATAGGTACAAACTAGAATACTAGAATTCAGCAACCCACAAGATTAGATGCATCATCGCCCCACCCAATTTTGACATATAAAAATGAATGCTCAAAAAGATGCCACACACAATTTAGCACATAATAAAATAGAAATTGAAGAATTCAACGTGCAATTAAAGTCATTTCTCACCTGCAAATTCAATCCTTAAACATCTACAAATTCACCTAAAAAAAGTGAATTACTTAAACAATTTCCTCAACACCTGCCACTGTTAAAGACAAAGACAAGATCTAAAGTAACAAAAACCCAAATGAACAAATGATGGCAATAAGTATAGTTAATCCAAGGGACGGGACTGCCATAGTCACGTACCCAAAACCAAAAAGACAGACTTTGATGTACACTGACATAGATAGAGACATAAACTTAGCCAGTATAAGAGTATAGACCATGTTCGAACAGAAAAGAGTTGAAGGTAGGGAACATTGACAACAACAACATCCACCATTGAAGAGGTTAGCTTGTAAAGAATATGAGAAATAAGGAATAGCCAAAACCCAAATTTTCAGAAAAATTCTTCATAGTCTATTCATTTCATACTTTCTCGTTCAACAACTAGGGGTAATCTAAGGATAAGAAACAAAACCCAAATTTGATCAAAGAAAAAAATGGTCACAACAGAATTTAGTCAACTCATGGAAGCTTACAAATCCCGCCTAAAAAAGATAACAGACAAACGGAATAGCTAAAAAAGACAATACCAATCAAAAAATTAGAAAAGTCAACGATAGCTCCAAAAGTAGTTAGTTCCGTGTCTAGAATAGAAAGGTAAGGATTTGAATATGAGATTCAACATTATTAATGATAAAGCTTAAAGCAAAATAGATATATAAAAAATAAAAATATATATAATAAAATGGTTTAAAATAAAAAAGAATAAATAAAATCATAAGTATATATAATGCTAATAATCATAATAACACGAATAATCATAAACATAATAATAAGAAGAAGAAAATTAATCATAAAGCTTATAGGGATAACAGTCCTCTGACCAAGTTTTTAGTGAATAAAAAGTGCTATTCAAGTATGTTTAGAGCCAAACTACCTAAAGATCCCACTCAATCCAAGTCATGAGACTCTAACAAAGGCTTCAAAGTGTGCTTTCCATTACTTAAATATAGCAGCTACTTCCAAGGATGCCGTAAAAATTATTCAAATTCATGTTATTAATAGTATGTCAATATTTTAGCAACTTTACTGAAAGTTTTACTAGTTAAACATCCTACTTAACCTGATATTAATGTAGTTATATTTAGCAACTTTACTGAAAGTTTTACTAGTTAAACATCCTACTTAACCTAATATTAAACATCCAACGGCGTTGGGAGAGGATGAGAGGAAGCAGGGAGACTCCAAATGAAGAAGAAATCCGGTGTTGGAGAAGGAAGCAAGTCAGTTGGAGAAGAAGAAAGAAGAAGCTATGCGCAGGAGGGGACAAAAAGATAAGGAGGAGGGTTTTATCGGTTCTACGCTTACGATGACGTTTTGGTTTAAAGAAAGGTGATCAATCCGACGTTTTTACCGACTATTTTACCGACCGAAATGTGCGTCAGTAAATAACCTCCTCCCAAGCTCACCGACGAAATATTGATCTGTCACAACATCGTTATCCCACACCAAACTTCTCCGACAGAATCATCTTTTCTGTCGGTATTTCCAACGGTTTTAATACCGTCGGTAATATTCCGTCGTTATTTCACATTTTCCTTGTAGTGAGATACCTAATGTATCTACAAGATAAGGATAAAGATTAATACTTAGATGCTATCTAGAAGATAAGGGTAGAGACTATTACCTAGCAGCTATCTTATCATTAATGAAAAAACTCAAGCTGGATAGCTATCTTTACTAATCCTCAAGTTTTATAAGTAATATTCTTATCATAATAATGGCATATACAATATTATTTTACATAGTTGATAAACTTGCAAAATGTCATATTTTCCTCCTTTAATATTTAATGATTAACATTAATTTAAGCTTAAATATACTCATTATTCTTATATCTTGATCTAGTATGCAAATTAAGGTGTCAAGGGCAAAATAAAGATAATTTGATAAATTTAGATAATTTTGACATTGTTTTTTACATTTAACATTTCTAATATGAGTTTTGATTGAGATCATTTATGTTTCTACTGAAAGCTTATAAAAAGCTATTAAACTTTCATGTTTTTTTATAGATAATGATTGAACAAGGTCTCAAACACAAACATATTATGGTTATAGCCAGTGTTCTTCTTTAGATAGAGGAAGTTAACAAGAAAGTTGAACACGACCTTTGTTAGACTTAGAATTTTCTAATTTCTTATTATTTGCTTAATTGGTTATTTGTGTTGATTTGTGGTTTAAATTTTTTTTATGTTCGAATTAGGCTTTTAATTAGAATTGTTGGGGATGAATTCGAAATTGAAGTTTTAAGGGGGGTTAGTTGGCATTAATTGAATGAACTAAGGGCAATTTGGGAAGGCCAATGACAAGTGAGGGTAGGATGGGAAGAGAAGGAGTAAATGAAAAACAAAATATTAGAGAGGAGTAGGAGATTGTCGTGGAAGCTAGAAGGGAAGAAGAGAAATCAAAGAGGGAGAAGAGAAAGAAGAGAAGAAAAGGCAAGAAAGCTAGGAAAAAGTGGGAAAAATCGTGGAAAGGAGGAGAATCCAAGCTTCTAAGGTAAGTTTCATCATCTTCTCCTTGTCTTGTAAAGAAATGA
>JAOSBP010000005.1:10871866-10891291 GCA_027563825.1 Erythroxylum mucronatum
TCTTTTATGAACATGTGATTCCTTTACGTTGCATGAATGAATGTATTTAGCATAGTTATTGAGATTTGCCAATTGTTAACTGTGTGTGATTAGCATAGTTGAGTTGAGAAGCTAGTGGGATTATGTTCCTTTTTAGTTGAGTTTGATACATATGGATATCCTTGATGGAGATATCATCTTGTTGCTAGTGTTAAAAGAATGTATTGTAATTAAGAATAATGTGAGTGATGAATCTTTGAAGTTAAATTTCAATGATGTTTGGTGTTGTTGGATATGTTTGGAGTGGTTTTTGTGGTGTTAGAAAAGGGTTTGAGGTATGGAAATGATAGGAGAGGCTTAGGAGCTTTGGTAGAGGGCTTGGAGGGTGAAAATTGGTGTCTCCTGAATGTTACACGGGCCGTGTGAATCCAGTCCCTGCGCGCCACTTTCACCCAAATTGTACACGGGCAGACCGTGTGATTTCACACGGTCCGTGTATTTTGACCCCCTTAACGTCCAAATTTCAATTTTCGGTCTTCATGAAAGTTGTAGCCTAGATGTCTTCTTTCCAACCGTCTAAAAACAAAGTCAATCCGACATCTAGAACGAAAGTTATGGCATTTTTACCAAAGTATGTTCGGAATCAGGATATGAACGCGTTGTATTAGTTGGGCCATAACTCCTTCGTCCGATCTCCGATTGAGGCGATTCTTGTGGCGTTAGACTTCTAACATATTTTCCTACCTTCCTCAAAATTTCATGGTCATTGGTTTCGAATTCAAGAAGTTTGATTGTTTTAAAGTTAGTGGTTAGGTTGGAGAGCGTGATCGGGTTACGAGTTTAGTTTAGAATTTTAAGCATATCTCGAGCTATAGAGCTCTGATTTAGGTGATTCTTGGTTCTACATAAATTGGAGACCGAGAGCTACCATTTTCAAAAGTTAATTGTAATTTTTGTGATCTTTATTTTATGGGCTCGCCTTTAGGGCTTGAGATGTTAGATAGTGAGGGCTTGTCTTTGAGGGTTAAAGAGTTTAGGAATCCCGCTTATGTTTATGTGCTTTGATTCCGAATCGATCGTTGGGCTTCAGAAACGGGGCCCAACATTATATAGGTGTGTGGTAGCTTGTATTGCTTTTTGGAAAAACAATTTGAATTTTAAGTTTGAACATAGCTTAAAATATAGGAATATTCTAACCCGTGTTCTTGTGATAGATGGATAATGTCCAATTAAGAAGCCCAAAAATATTACTTTTATAGTTAGTTTTTAAATTAGGTTTTACTAAGTTTTAGGATAAATTACCTGCTTTCTTCCTCTATCTTTTCTTTCCATGTCTCTATGTAACTAAATTTTTATATTTGGTCGAAGAAAATTGAAACCTTAGGGTAAATAAAATTTTGAGATTAGATTTATTTTTATTATTCACTTTATGATTTTGAGTATTGAGTGTTATTATGTGATTCTTTTTTTGTAATTATGTTAATTAATTATAAGGAGCTCTACTAGTTTGTTATTGTTTACAATCTATAGTTGTATTAGATAATAAATCAGTAATTATTTTATCCCTCTAATTTATGGAGCGAAAAGGGCTTGATGAATTACTACGTCATTATAAGAAGAAAACTTGGCTAAATTAAATACAACTGCTTTCATTTGTGTTATTTAATTTTGTAAGATCTTCATGACACATTGCATATAAGTCTATCTAAAACAGCCTCTCTACTAGGTTAGGGTAAGGTTGCATACTATCGGATCTCCCCAGACCTCACACCTCAGCGAGACTTCAACTGGGTGTTGATGATGATGAGTTTCTTCAATCTTTTTAATTCTTAGAATTTCTACTAGACTAAATCTAAATCTTTAACGCTCAACTTAGGTTGTTCAGTAGTTATTGTTAATTGGAACGCATGTTTTCTAATTAAATACAAATATAAAGAAAAAAATAGCTTAATTAGTGAATATTAAAGTATAAATTGATTTATAATTGTATCAATGATCAATATAAAATTCCGATAATGAATGTAGACTTAGACCAAGGTTTGTTTTTGATTAATTTATTATACTTTTAATTTTCCTTATTTCTTAGTTATATTCTTTCAATTATTTTTATCATGGGTAAACCCCCAAAGTTATTATCCATAAAACATAAAACTAAACTAGGCAGTCTCTGTTGGAACGATCGTTACTCACACTATAATATGTATTTTTAAGAGTTTGGGCTTTTATTTTTGTATGCAAGTAATAACACGCCAAATTTTGGCTTTATTTTAAAGGAAATTATAACTAATTTTAGGGCTCATTTTTAGGATCATTATTTATAATTTATATTTATTGTCCTAATCGTGTATGCTTGTTATTCGATCTTTTAATTAAGGTATTATGTAGTTTAATCCAAAAATAGAAAGAATCTCTTGTAGGTTAAGGAAGGAAGCTAGACAAAAATCATAAGAGGATAATTTAACTTTTGGTTTCTTATTTGTTACGGATTTGGATTTGGAAGAGGAAAAAGTTATGGGAAATTTGGACTTTGGAGGTGTTTGTTACCTCTAATATGAACCAACAATCCATTTGCATAACATTCTCCACTTTATATGCTAATACCATTTTTAAATTAAAATATGGAGTTACATATGTCACATTTTTCATAGTCATATAGATGAAGACCATCGTAAGCATTTGAAGGAATTTCATGTATGTACAAGTATGAAACCCATGAGGGTAACAGAAGAATAAATCAAGTTGAGATTCATCTTTTTTTTATTGAAAGATGTAGTAAAAGATTGACTCTATCACTTACCGTCTAGGAGAATTTCCACATATAACAAGATGAAAAGATGTTTTTCAACTTTAAGAGTGACAAACATTCTTAAAGGAATTTGTGGTATAAGATAGCATAATGGAGAATCCTTGTATGATTGTAAGGAACATTTTAAAAAGCTATGTTCAAACGACTTCATCATCAAACTATTGAACAATTTCTTATCTAATATTTCTATAAGGGCATTTTACACACTGATAAGAGTGTGATTGATATTGCTAGCGGAGGACCAATAGTGGATAAAACTCTTGAAGTCATAAAAAATTAATTGTAAATATATCAAATAAAAAAATTAGCCTAAACTTAACCCATTACCTAAACATGTTATTAAGGTAAAAAATTTCTCCTCTGAATAAAAATTGTTATTCTAAACTCTCCTATTTTTTAAATGGTTATATGTAACATGCCAATAGTGAAAGTGTGCAAAATTTGTTCAATAATTTAGTATCTAACCAATATATGGCCAACTCTTTAATAGGAGTTCATTGAGAAAATAAACATAATAGGTGGATTTTTAAAACAACCTCAAAGGAATTACCACCTTTATTCAAACCTGTATAACCAAAGAAGAATGGATAACCTCAATTTTAGTCATTGGAATCCACAAGGAAATCATCTTATGATTCAAAACTACTTAATATTACAAAAATATAGGCATTAACACTCTCCTACATAATAAACATGCCAAACTTCTAATTTTGGTATGTTTTTAAAAGATATTTTAAGTATTTTGCTATTAATACTTTGTAATTCCAATATAACAACCAACATTTAAAGTCTAAAGGATCAAATAAAATATATGGAAATCACAATTAGTTACTTAGAGGTATAAATTTTAAGGAAATTTCCTCCCAAGCCATTATAAATACAAAAGAAAATGCAAGTGTAATCATTTTAAGGAGTGGTAAAAAGTTTAATATGTAAGTAAAGACACCCCATACATTATCAAAGTAAGAATAGGATAAAAGCATCGTTGTAGATAAGAATCTTCCTAATAATGATGAGCTGACTATGCATAAGTTTCTCCCTCTTTTTTATTATAAACCAATACCCTTTTATCCTTAGGCTTTATCACAATCTAGAATATATGAACAATATCAAGATTTATATAAGAATTTTGATAGATGCAAGGAAAATGCCCCTTTTGATGCTATTAAAAAGTGCCTTATTATGTTAATTTTTAAATCAATTATGTAAAGTTAAGAGGAAACATAAACTTAAATAATGTGAGACAATAGGAGTTGGGTAGAATGTCTCTAAAACTATTCCAAAAATCTTCATACAAAGTGTAACGATTTAGGTACATTTACCATTTTGTACAATAGTTAACACTAAATTTGAAAGGCCATGTTGGATTTAGTATCATCTATTGAAATTATTTCATATTCTATATATGATTCTTTAAAATTAGACCTTTTAAAAAACTAAAATTGTGATTCAACTAGATGTTAGATCTAATGCCAATCCAAGGGGTATAGTTGACGATGTCTTATGTAAGTAAATGATATGACTTTTTTTACATATTTTATATGCTTGATATAGAGAATGATGATTAAATAACTCTTGTTTTATTATATTCTTAAATGCATATAAGACTAACATAAATTTTCATGATGACAGACTTACTATAAATTTTGAGGATGAAAAAATTAAGGTTCTGATTCATTTAGCTAATTGATCAAATGACCACTTTAGGGGAATTGTTGAAGATGATCTACTTGATTCTATGGAGTTTTATATACTTGACATAGATAAAAATGATCAAACAAATGTTATTTTATTAGGAAGATCATTCTTGCAAAACATCTAAGACTTAAGCAATGAAATTTTAAGTTGAAATTAATAAGTTTAATATTTATAATCCCATGAAATCTAGATGATGACATTCATACTTATTCGATAGCTATTACTGATTCTTTAACATAAGAAATTTTTAAACTTAAAAGAGAAGATGGATTGGAAGTTTCCATTTGTTAGCATCTTAAGAAACAAAATAAGGAATTAACTTTAAGTACTGAATTGTAGGAAATTGTTGTAGCACCAAATGATTCTCTAATTTTGTAATGGTTAAGTAATGCTAGCTTTTTATATTTTGCTACCAGTTTCTATATGAAAAACCTTTATTTTTTTTGTGCAAGAACCCATTCTAGATTTCAAACCTCTCCTCAGTCATTTTAAATGCATATTCCTTGAACCTCATGCTTGCTCATCTTTAGTACATCTACCAAAATATTCTACCTTTATTTGACCTCATAATCTTAATTTGCTTATCAAATTACTTATCTAATTTTGCCTTAAAAACCTTAAAAACGTTGAATGCTTCAGTTTTACGTTCAAAAAAGTAGCGATACATGTATTATAGGTAATCATAAATGAAGTTGATGGAGTAACGTTGATGATATGAGTTGATATTTGGGCAAAAATGCTCGTATATATGGTTTCCAATAGGTTTGAACTCCTCCTAGCACCTTTCTTTGACATATTGGTTTTTTTAACCTTAATACAGTCCATATAGATGTCAAAATCAGTAAAATTTAAAGCACTAAGTAATTCATCATTTACTAATCACTTAATTCTCACTATAAAGATATATCCTAGTATCTGGTGCCACAAAATAGAGGATTCCTCATTCATAGCACATCTTCTAATGTTAGTATTATCATTAACATGTAATGTGTAAAGTGCATTAACTTGTAAGTTAATATGTCAAAGACCATTAAACAATGTACTATTCCCAACATGATTAGTATTAAAAAATAAGATAATACGATCACTAAAGTTAAAGCAATATTTAAAAGGTACAGGTTTTGAGACAAAAATCAAAATTTTAAAGAAATTTGAAATATAAAAGATATTTTCACTACCAAAATAAATTACTACTGAGAACTAATCTACATATTCTAATAGCCTTTATAAGTGAACTAATCTTGTTACCTAAATAGATGTACCATTTACTTCACACTGGCTTCCTTAGATTTTCTAGACCTTGTAAGGAGTTTGTAATATAGATTGTAGAATTAGAATCAATCCATCAAGTGTTATGACAAACATCAACCATATTGGATTCATAATAAACAATAGATACTTGAATACCTTTTTTAACCAAGCTTGAAATTTAGGATAGTCCTTCTTTATATGTCCTTCTTCTTGCAAAAGAAATAGTTAGACTCCTTTATTTCACCGTTATCTTTATCTTTCCTTTCCTTTGAATTGATCCTTATTCTTTTTTTGAGTAGCTAAATATACACTTTCCCTAGCCTTTATAGACAACTTTCTTTCCTCTTACACACATATGGTCATCAACTTATTACTTAAATAATTATTCATATGTGTGCTGTAAGAGATTTTGAAACATCCATATTAAGGTGGCTAGGGTATTCAAAATGTATTACACAAGGAAATACTCAGATATATCAACTTCAAAAGCCTTCAATTGAACCATAATGTCCCTCATTTGCATAATATGCTCACATACAGCTATAATATCGATGAGATTTTAAGATGAGAATCTTATAGTTAGAGTGCTAGTAAATGCCTTATCTGAAGATACAAATTGCAAATTTATGGCCTTTAACAAAGCACAGACATTATCATACTGATCAATTGAACCCCAAACACTAGCTGAGATCTTAGTATTTATAAACATTACACTGAGGCGATTAAATCTCTCTCACTTTTCATAAAGGTCAACCTCATCCAAAAGGATAATTTTACTAATAGGAGGTGGTTCATCTTTCCTAATAGTATAATCAATGTCCATTCACCCTATGTGAAAAAGAATTATCTCCTTCCTAACATTATAGTTATCACCTCTTAACTTAAGAATATCACATTTCATATTAGAAAAATTCACAAGTTAAATCATTATAAAATAATAATAAACATGCTTATGTTACAAAATTGAGGCAAACTAATCGTGCTTTATTAATGTAAACAACATGATAAAATGAACCGACAACAATAATTTCATATGGGCTAAATTCCTAACTCAAATTATTCATGTGCCTTTATGATGAAACTATTACATTATATTCCATTTCTTCATCTCTATAAGTAAATTAAGAAACTTAACATGATATTTCGCATTAATTAACCATATAAATACAATGAAATTCCTATGGGATGATCTTATTGCACTATGATCAATTATAAATTAATGCCTTTTATTATATATGATCTTGAAGTTCTCAATACATAAGACTCATTAAAGATGTTGTGGTTAATCTTTATTTAAGGATGAAGCATATTACCAGGCTTTATTAATCAGTTGATTCAAACACATATAACAATTATATATAGCAAACTCCATGATATATACACATAGAAATAATTCAAGAACAAACTTAAAACATGCTTCAAATATCAATTTGTCAATCATCAATGAAAGCCCAAGCATTCAAATAAAAGTTCATATATTTAGTTTTTGGATCCCCAAAGAAGACCAAGTATCAAAGCATACCAAGGTAGATCAGGTAAAAATCATGCCCTAATACCAAATTAAAAAAGACTAACTTCCAACCATTGACATAGTTAACAAAGGGGAATAAGAGCTTTGCATTTTGTAGAAAAATCACAAAATTCTGATTTTGAATGCTGTAAATCCAAGTTTAATGATTGGATTGTTTGAAACCTTTAGCAATCTTACTTGATGGTATGTCAGCCTTATGAGTGCTAGGCTTAGGGGAGTCAAAGTCATAAAAAAAATTGGTTAGAATGGCATTCTTTTGTCAATTAAGAATGCTTTATTAGGATGAAAGTTACCAAGGAAGTTTATGTTAAGCAAAATATTGGACCATTTATTAAAAAACTGTCATTATAGAAATCTGTCACGATGGAAAATTGTTAAACGTATTTTAACTCAGTTTTTCATATTTGATTTTTAAAGAAGAATATATCCTGACACATGGTCGTGTGTCAAGCTCTATTCATTCAAAAGCTTTTAAAAAACACATTTTCCTGAAACTTTAAAATTTTATGATCGCATTTATGAGTATACATAATACAATCTTCCCTTTGCAAGCAACAAAATTAAGATAATGGATGATATAGCACTATGCATTTATCACTGGGATTCCGCTTGTTAGAGTATATAATATTGACTAAACATGACAATGTTAAAGAATTTATAAGTGGTAAGGATCAACTATCTAAATGATTAGTTATAGTCAATTTGGCAACGATTAACCCAAGCACAATTCTTGTTCATATTAAAAATTATAATTTGAGTGTTACAACATTAATTTGAGAATCCTTGGATCGTTGCTTATTGTAAGTACTTACTAGGCATTTGGTTTGAGCACGAGGTTGGCTATGAATATGGGTATAATAGTAGAAGGGGATGAGGATGAGTATGAAAAATAAAAAAATGATGTTTGGTTTATAACTTGGGTTTCTGTATTAATACCAATAATGTTGTTTGGTTTGTTACATTAATGAGAATGAAAGATGTTAAATAATAACATCAAATAAATTCAAGAATGTCTTTATACAATTGTTAAATTGTAAAAGCAAATAAAAGTAATTCTTCGTTGATGAGACGCGATAAGGCAGGATGGAAGATCATAAGGAATTGAGAGGTGATAAGGAAGTAAAGAGGATGGTAGGCAAAGGTTGGAGATAAAAGAGTAAAAAATAAACGTGATAAAAAATTAGATTGGAATGAAAACTCGATACTTACCCCCCTTGATGGGTTTAATAGATTCCCAAATTTAATGAGATAAATCTATTCCCCTAAAATTGAAAACCTCAAAGTAAATACTATTTTTTACAATTATTCTATTCTTTCGTTCCCAAACCCTCACACTAAACGCCCCTTAGTATGTGAGTAGGAAGTCTGTAGCCTCGTCAAAAAAGCATCTGAAATAAGTTAAATGAAGAATTGGTCATGGCAATGGTAGATTTCGAGTATTTATTAATTGAGGCCTTAATTTCGAAATAAGCAATGATTAATTAAATACATTCTATAGCAGAATATGTCATATGCCACTGTACGGTTAATGTTTTCTTAAGATTAATAAACTTATTTCTTTGGCCTGACTGACTGGTTTTGCCATCCGTTATTATACTTTTGTCTTTTTTCTTTTTATGAAAAAGAAAATGATAATGAACCTTGCATTTCATGCACAATGCCCCGCAAGATATAATAACGCCATACTTGCCTAATGTACTGGGTGTAAGTTCTGTTTGCTTGTACTTTTTATAGTTCTTGAAGAGTCAGAAACGATCGTGCGAAGTTGAATCCATGCGTGGTCGGTCGAACAAGACAAAGTTAGAGAAAAGAATGGTGAAATAGAGTCATTATTTTTATAGTCAAAGAGACTTTAACGCGTTAAAAGTTACGACGCATTAGCTGTATTACTGCTGGTGTTCACACGACACTGAAAAAGATACTTGATTTGGTAGTTGGTTGAAATTTAACTCATATAAACTCAATGTGGTGTAACTTTTGTGAGATAATTTAAGTCTAACATTGTGGTGTAACTTATGTTAGATAATTTAGATCTTTCATTTTCCCTGTGTAAAAAGAAAAAGAAAACTCTTTCCTTTGTTTTATACACACATTAGGACTTACATCCGGTTTTATTCAAAAAATGATTTTCTTTTACCTTTTCTTTAATATAAAAATTCAACGTATCCAATGCACAAGGCTTTTCGCTTCGTGGGAGTTTGAAGAGGATCATAATATACGCAATTTTTTCTTTATATTTTTACAAAGAGACTGTTTCAGTTACTTGAATCTGTGACCTTACGATTACAAATGAGCAACTTTACTAGTTACTTCAAGACACACCCTCAAAATGTTATGGATTTGAATTCTAAAGAGCAATACCAACAAGTAGCAAGAGTATATGTCAACAAACGAGAAAGATATAGCCATAATATCAACAATATATTAAATTTGATTTTAGAAGTGATTTATGGTGTACCAAAAAATTTTAAAAATAAAATACTAATCATTTAAAGTTGAGGGTTATAAATGTGGCTTTGGAATATGTAGTCTAAAAAAAAAATTATAAAATAATAATAGTATCCGAGAGCTTGCCGGCTTGGCAAGCAACAAATAAGCCATTGGACGTTTTATAAATTCGAATTGACTATGAATCTGAAAATATTCCATGGAATTATACTGTATTGGGGTGTGATATATTCGTTTCATATAGTATATAACGTTATCAACAATTAAAATATTCCTAAGCTTTCTTAGGTAATATTGCAGCAATTGTATTTAAAAATGCCGAGCACTTGCAAGTTGCAAGGATTAGTGTTGTGTTGGCTTTTGGTACCATCCGATAGCTCAATACTAGTCAAAGTTATGGCATAATTAAATTGATGCACGATTAGATTATTGATTAATAAATTGTGAACTAAATTCAGACGTCATTGGAAGTAACTGCCCCACTTTCTATTTTTTTTAATACTTCTAGCATTGAAAATAAATGACGTTACTCAAATTATTCATTGTTTGTTGTAAGAGAAGCATTTTTTAGTTGTCTACACCTGGGAGTTGGGGTAGACTACTACAACTACCAAGTCTTGAAGAAAAAGATGTGTTTTGTCATCTATGAAAGTGAAAAATATTTACTGCTAAACTATCTGATCGACAGAAAAAGTTCTGATTTGGCCATCGGGCCTAGTGGTTCTGATTAGTACTTACCAAACCTCCTAATTTCTGCCATCAGTCGTTTATATGAAGCCATACTTTGGTAATAAAATCTATAAAATTGAAAATAAGATGTGATTACTGATGAGTGATAATAGTGTATATATTTACATGACTCGGGCAGCTGAAGTTTTACCTGTAGGTGGAGAACTAGTTGAGCCCTCAATGATAAGGTGCACCCGCTTAGTCCGCCTATAGGGTGGTGCGCCAATTGAACCCTCAGATAGGTGTGTCCGCTTGATCCGCCTACAAGATTTCTTCGAATCCAAAAAAAAAAATTACATGACTCCGTAGGAACAAAGTTAGGTTTTGTACACTCAACTCCAAAGGAAATTCAAAGGAAAGAAAAAAACCACAAACTGATTTTTATAGTATGATGTTAGCTCTTGAGTTTAATCCAAAGAGAAAAAAAATGTCAACATGAAAATCTAGTCTCAGCGGCACAAAAACATCCCTGTCATTGCTTCCATCACAACTTTTTGTCCTACGTACCCAAAATCTACATTTTTAATCTACATATAATTTTTTATTTAATTCATTTAAATGTTTTTTTTTCCTCCACGATCATTTCTCTATTTCTTAACCATGGAATTGGCCTTAGGGGATATATTCAACAATCAAATTACCCTAGAGAAAATGACAAATGTAGAATCTTATATAATTGAGTCATCCCCTTAAACTCCAATATACCCTTCATACCCGTATCTCTTTCCTGATAATGAAATTATACCTATTACTTTCTCCGATTCATAATAAGTGTCGTTTATATACATTTTAATTATTCAAAATAAGTGTCATTCTTGACTTTGTATGCATCTTTATAATTTTATTTCCAAAATTAACCTTTAATTTCTCTCTAATCTTAATTACACAGATTACAAAATAGGGGTTACGAGGTAACTTCATGGGAGTATTAATAAGGGTATATCTATAATTTCATTAGCTTTCTTAATAAGCATGCGCTTTTCTAAAACGACACTTATTATAAATCAGAGGTAGTATTACACACCATGATTTCTTCCCTCAAAACTTCACTTGTTTTAGATGACAATTTTGCTACACGTAACCTTGTGGGGGTTGAATTTCTTTTTTTGTACTGTTACTGTAAATTGTTTGGCATATTATATTTATATATGCATTCAAATGCAAATGTTGTTTTTGGGGTTGTTGTATTAGTACCATTTGTCTTTACGACCACTTGCGGCTTCTATCTTCTTGCGTACTTACAAATGCAATGGTCAACTGATTGCCGGTTAAAGGGTGAGTAGGTACAAATACAGTCTCCTGTCACGAGCAATTTCTCTGTTCTAGTTTCTTGCAGGGGAGGTGGTTTCTTCATTAACAAAGTCATTACTTTGTATCGTTTTTCCTACATAGGAGTAGCGCTTGACTAGAGTTTCAGCCTCTAGACTGCAAAGGTTACAGGATTCCCAGCCTTTTCCTTTATAATTGTTGGGAAATAAATGTTTGGGATCATGCTTTCCATTGATAGGAACGATCCAGACATCATGTATTGAGGAGTTTCGTCGTGGTTTTTGTCGAAAATTATTATTATGGTCAAGGGAAGGTTGGTAGATGATTCGTTCGTGAAGTCGGAGAGTGAAGGTGAGCACTACAGGAGCTTCTATCAGTGGGGTGAAGGAGAGAAAATTCAGATGGACACACAGGGAAGAAGTTTTTCAGACATGTACAGGAACACAAGTGAAGAGTTGTTTATCAAATCCTTGATGGAGACATCAATTGGCATGTCTGCACCTACCATGGAAATGTTGGGATTCAAGAATCTTTCTCCGAACCTTCGCACAGATAGCGAAGAGCTCTTCAAAAGTTGGCTTACAAATGGAGAGGCAAGCAACCCAAAATAAAGAAACTTCTTTTATGAGTTGATAGTCATGCAATATTCAGCTCTTTTCCTTCTTCAACAAGAAGAAAAGTGTGTTTTGTTGCAGGCACTTCTTTCTTTGAAAATTTTGTCATTTTTATTCGTGCTTTTTCAAAAAATTGCAGCAGAATTTTTGGCTTGACCAAACGAAATTATGTCAAGAAACTGATCCAAGCATGAGCTACTAACAATCTGAAATAGCAAGTTTTAGCAATTCAATACCAGTTGCTCATACGTGGTGTTTGATTAAACTATTAATTTTCTTTTCCAATTTCCCCTTGCAATTCTGAATCTGATTGCTGCATTTCTAATTCCTCTTCCAGACTAATGTCTATCCATCAGGCACATCACATCGGGCACGGCAATCATCGCGGAGGTTAGTGGATTTATTTAAGTCATTGAATTGATTCCATTTATGCTTGCTACTAACCCTCTATCCATAGTCCCTACAAGTTGATAATAGAAAGTCTTAACTTTAGTTTTTTGATCACACTTGCATCGTTATAGCAATTGAAGCTTTGTGCTTTCAGAAAGATACTTGTGTCACCTCTTTAGGAGTTAATGAGCTTTCTTTTCCTTTTTTCTAGTGTAATTAATTCCTATTGCAGCACCGACATTTGTTGAATTATAGGTCAGTGTCCCAAAATATATCACAATTTTCGTTACAGGATTTCCACTGAGCTATCAAATCTGTCAAATCAGCATCACGGGGGAACACTGCAAAAGAAAAGAAGCAATGATGTATTTGCACAAATCAATCCAGTAGACGAAGAAATCTCTGAAGATCTCAATCAAGACTCAATCAGGTTTCTGCAGCCCCCTTTCTATCTGCTCTACGTAATTTGACGTCTGCAGATCCTAGTATCTAGTACCGATGAGCATCCTGATGTTCACTCTTAATTTCCTTGTAATGATTGCCAGGAATGCTGTGGAGAGAAGTATGCAAGCCAGTAATTTATATCTGGCCAAGGTTTTTGATGTTTTGTTATTCAGTGAAACTTGAGGTTAAGGAGGATTCTTTGAAGGTTTCTTATGTCATCTTTGATTTTATACAGGCCTGGTTTCATAGTTGTCAACCCATGACGAGAAGTAGATCGTCTGAGCTACGGTATCAACGTTCTCAACAACAGTAAAATTGTTGGAGCTACTGATATAGTATTTCTGTATTTCTTGCCGAAATGTTGATATTACATACGGTAGAGATCATCATTTTCTAATCGGAGACTGCTTCTTTTTCAGGAAAAGGTATGCTGCCATGCAAACTTCTCACTCAACTTTAGGCATGGGACCAGTGCAGATTGCTTCTGAGGTTGGTATAAACAATTTGAAACAAGAATTCGCAGATCCAAACGGTTTCGCCGACCTCCCAATGCATGACGCTGCCAATCAATTGGATGCATTCATTTCCACCCCCAATTCTTCTTCCTCTACCTTCAACAACCCACAGTTGGGAAATGGGGACAGAGTTTCCTCTGTTGTAAACATACTAAAGGGTACACTAGAACGCAAGAAACTAAACAAACAGATAGACAAAGAAACTGTTGACGATAGTTGTAACGCATTTCCCCTAGCTCAAGAAGTAATAGTCAACTATGGTTCTGTTCAAGGAAACGGAAATAGCATTTTTGAGACTCCAGGCACTTATCAAGAAATAAGCCCTGTCCAACTTAAAGGTCCTGGGATATTGCAGAGCTTTCAAGGATCCATACCTTTTGACTTGGAAGGTTTTGGAAATCCTGTAAATGCAACTCAACTAACTGCAGTTTCCCGAGAACCTTCTCAGAGTGAATCTTCTGCGGCTGCACCAGTGGTTTCATCTGGTTTTGATGTATGCGACGGTCCCAGCAACTCAAATCAAGCGCCAACCATCTGCGAGAGCTCGAAAATAGAGGTTGAAAACCGAAGAAGCTCAGAAAATGGATCTAGAGTTAAAGGTACATACAATCATCTACATATATTACTAGTTTGCTTCTTCAGATGCCAATTTTTCTCCACATCTGATCTGAAAATTAAGAGGGCTGTTCATTACACTCACTTTCTTATCAGTTCACTTCGAGGTGAAGTACTATTTAAAATAGATAACGTTAATTTGATAATTTTTCTCAACTGTCAAATTCTTCTATGTTGCTTTGCATATACCACACAACCCTTCTTAACTTCCTGCTACTAACTATAGGTTCACCAGTATATCTTATCGCTTTGAAGAAGAGCCGAGCATTTAACCATGGAACCTCTTCATTCTACAAAAAATGCACATCACATTCTGTATGTAGATGACAACAACATAGAATTTCAACTCAGCCTTTGCCACATACAATCATGGACATAATCCAGAAATTCCTGCCATAAGTTGATAGGAGTTCTTTGGCTCTGAATAGCAGAACCATTTTACACTTTGAAATTGCAGATGAATCCTAGTTCATGTGTTGTTGAAGGGAATTTATTCAAATGCAGATATCAGAGAGCGGATAATTGACAACTTGAAGGATGATAGAAAGGTATTCCTATTTCTTTGATGGAAAAAAATACTTGACCAAATCTTTTGTTCCATTCCCTTGATTTAATCTAATAATTTGGTGTAGAAGGGAGGTCTAGTCCGATATGGATCTGAGACATCAGCTGTTTCAGGTAATCACTTCTCCTGTGAACATTTCTGGCATGACATGGAACTCTTCGATATTTGTTGCTCTCTGAAGGACTGCATTAACGAAACAATTGTCCAGTGCTTCACCTTTTAGTTCTCCTCTTAAATGATAAACACACTCAAACTGCAAATGTATGTGATGTTGAATCTTTTTAATGCACATCAGCGTTAAAATTGAATCGTCTTTCTAACGTCTCAATAAGCAATTAAGATTTAACGTTAAGAGAGTGAAATAATTCCACAACTTGTGGTGTTTACTTCCGCTATGTGATCATATTAACTATGTGTAGTACTCGATGAAGAATAAGTAGTTTTCACATTGCGGATGTTATTTAGTAATTGTTATGTGTCACGTCATTCTCTCTGACCAACAATTATTCTGCCAGTTGAAAAGGTGGATCCAACTAAAAAACGCAGAGTGGAGCGCTCGCGAAAGTAAGCATGGTCATATTTGTATCATCTTCGTCATTGGAAATTTTTCATATCAGTTGGAAGCTTAGGCCTAATTTATCAGATTGCTGCCAATTACGAAGTGTCTGTCATTTTTCCGAGACAAGATCCTCTGTTCAGTTTTATAGTGTCTTATTCTGTTCAATGAATCTCAGCTATTCATTTACGCAGGTCCCACATTTATTTATGTGGGACCCACGCGGATCCCACGTAAATGAATGAATGAGATTCAAAGGACAGAATAAGACACCATAAAACTGGACATAGATCTGGACTCCATTTTTCCCGTGCTTAGGTCAATGACTCATATGGAGTTCTTTTTCTGCACATGAAAGAAAGAAAGCATCAAAAGAGAAATTAAGAAATTTTTAATTAAAAACTACCCTACATTGACTTTGATTTTGCTATCATAGAATAGCTCAAGTCAGGATTATGAAATACTTTTCTGAATGTGTCTGAATACACGATATGAGTGCAGAAAAATGAATTAGAAACTGAATCTACCTACGTAAATACAGAGGTCAATCAATACATGTATATATATGATTATGCCCGGGAAGCTTTGACTTACATTGCATTTTCTTGGGGCTGTAGAATGGCCGAGGCAAAAGAAAGAAACTTGGTTCCGGCAGTTCCGTCTGATATGCAAGCAGTGTTGAAGAGGTGTGAAAATCTTGAAAAGGAAGTCCGGTCACTCAAACTTAACTTATCTTTTATGAATAGGTAATGCCATATTTGTTCACTTGCAATTGCATTATCAGAAACTCGGAATAAGTTTTGTCAGCCAACATTATGGATCCAGTGGTTCAGTTTTTCTTTGCTGTCTCAGTTCTGTAAATTGTTAGGACTTCAATTTCAAGGTGTTCTGCTTTGAGAGTTTATGCAATAACTGGACCCTTGTGGAATTATATTTCAGGAAGGATTCTGAGCAGACTAAGCAGATTGAAGAACTTCAGAAACAGAATGAGGAATTGACGGAAGAAAAAGAACGCCTGCTGGAAGAAATTGAGAGGATCCTTTCAGAAACAGGCAAGATGTAACTTAATATTTCATTGTACATCTTAGTACAAAGCCCAAACAGCAAATATTTGGTAGAAAGCTGAAATTTTTTTCAAGGAGGTTGAGCATATGATATCTTAAGCAAGGCTTGTATGAAGGAGAAAATATGGAGCCTGGTAGCCATGTTGTAGCATTATGTGTGCCTGAAGTCACTAGTCCCCCAGTATATAAGATACATGGCAAACTATATATATCTGTTCAACTCTGATTGCAACCTCACAATTTGACTTTGGCAAAGAAGTTGTAAAAGTGTCGAAGCTCAGATTTGCCATGAATTTAAACATTTTTGCTCAAAGCCCTTATCCTAACATCTCAAAAGCTGTATGCCTGAACCAAAGCTTGTTGAATACCAATGATAAATGCAGAAAAAAGTAAAGTGGCTACTAGCACGTCACTAGTGCCTACATGTGGAAAACTCGGATTTCTGATCAGTGACAGTGAGCTTCCAAGTTCAGGAAGCACTCAATGGTTAATTGGTAAAAGCACGAGAATGGATATAAGAAATAAAAAGGAAAACTATTCTGGAAGCCAATTTAATACTAAATGAACAAGGTTTTCCTTCTATTATCCTTGGTATAGGAACAGTTGAGAAAATAGAACAGAGTAGAAATATAGATGCAACATTCTATCTAAACCAAACAAACCCCTGATAAATCTAAGTACATGGCCTTTTTATTTTTCAAAATCGGACCATAATTTCTGCCTCCACTTACGAAATACATGACCTTTTATCTGTTCCTCTGTGTCCCTTTGAGAAATGTACTTCTAATAGCATGTAGGTGTTTCAGAACATCTGCCATGTCCATTCTTTCTTCGGGCAAATCCTCAGAACAGATGACCCCAATTCCGAAAATTGAAGCATAACACTCGCCTAGTTGAATCCTTGATGAAGTGGCCTCGGTTGTATCATCATCTTGCAGCAATAAGAGCTTGGGATCTATGATCTGGACCGCTCCATGTGGAAGAGACATTTTAACAAACGCATGTAGTCCCTTAGTCTTGCTAAACATTTCGTCAGTGGGTCTCTTTCCTGTGAACATTTCAAGTAGCAGAATCCCATAGCTGTATATGTCACCTTTTATTGATGGTTCTCCACCCAATCCATATTCTGCAAAGTTGAAACATGTTTATGAGCTGCAGGTACTATTGAAGTTCTTAGCCCATTAGTTTGAGAATTACCTGGAGCAACATAGCCAATTGTTCCTCTTATTCCAATTGAACTAGAGGCTGAGCCTAAAGGGTTGCTTGCATTTGCTGAAAGAAGCATTGCGAGGCCAAAATCACCCACATGTGCAGTGAGGTCATTGTCAATGAGAATGTTGCTGGGTTTTAAATCACAGTGAACAATTTGTGTATCGCAGTGATGATGCAGATAATCCAAAGCAGCTGCCACATCTATTGGCTATGTTCAGTCTCTCCATAAAGTTCAATTGTTTTGCTTGTTGGGGGCTTGAGTGTAACCAAATGTCCAAATTACCATTTGGCATGAACTCAAATACCAGAGCTTTGAAGTCATTGCCTTTGTGATCAATACTTGAGCAAGAAGTAATAACCTTGATTAGATTCCGATGTCTAATCCTCCTCAGAGCGTCACATTCTGCAATGAAACTTCTGCTGGCTCCTGGTTGGTGAAGCTTCAACACCTTCACAGCAATGACTTGTTCATCTTCAGTGACCCCTTTGTAAACAAAGCCGTATCTTCCCTCACCAATGAAGTTTGCTGGAGAAAATTCACCAGTAGCTCGATGAAGCTGCCAATAAGAGATTTTTGGGATATGGCTTCCCAGTGATGAGGCGGATGATGCTTTTTTCTCTTTGGACCTTCTCCTTCTTAAGTGAATGGCAATAAAACCTGCTAAAAGCAAGGGGATAAAGACAGGAGTAATGGCTATGACTGCAATTACTCTATGAGAAAGATGCGTCGTTTGTTTCTTTACATTTTGTGGGCAAGGAGGCAACTGGAGTTCCTTAACCCCTCCACAAAGATTTTTGTTTCCAACAATTGAAAAAGCACTCATGTTTGAGAAGACTCCTGTCCTAGGTACCTCGCCCTCAAAACTATTGAAAGAAAGATTGATATACGAAATGAAAGGTAGTTCACCTAAAAACTTTGGAATATTGCCAAAGAGATTATTACGAGAAAGATCTAGGAAGCGAATACCTCTAAGTTTACTAAAGGATTGAGGAATGATTCCTTGGAAATGATTTCCATTCATCAACAAGGAATCCAACTCTTGGCAATCACCAAGGGAACTTGGAACCTCTCCAGAGAACTTGTTTTCTAAAAATTCCAATCCCACAACATTCTTCATTTTGCTCATTTGGGATAGCGATCTTCCTGACAATTTATTCCATCCTACAGACATGCCGATAGTAAGTGAGGGAAGGTTCACGATACTTCAGGTATGGTTCCGATAAGGTTGTTAAAGGCGAGATTGATACCTTCAAGGCTGTTGGGTTTGGGTTCCCTCCTATGTGGTAAAACCCATAAATTTGTTAAAGCCCATTTTTCTTTTTAACCCATTAAGGTTAATTGTTGTATTGTCATTTAAAAACCAAAACAAAAATTTTCAGCAGCTGTCAAGAGGGAGGAAAGAGTGAGAGAAGAGAGAGACTTTGTTCTTCCTTCATCTTTCACAAAGGAGAGTTTTTCACCCAACCTGTTTTACATTTTCGACATCTGGGAAGTCGTTCACCGTTGGATCGGTCTCATTTTTGGTTTACAGTTTCTAGACATATTGTTCTCCATTCTGAACGGTGGAGATTTGGTTTCGAGTTCTGAAGGTTGAGTGTTTGGATCCAAAAGTGGACTGGTCTCAAGGTGTTTCCAGAACTGACGAGCTTCACCATATTCTAATTTTGGTCTACCATTCTTTGTCTGATCGGGCTGAATTTTGGTGAGCATGTTCCTTACTCATTGTTCTTTGTTTTGA
>JAOSBP010000005.1:10891391-10918424 GCA_027563825.1 Erythroxylum mucronatum
TATTTAAACTAAGAGGAGCATTTCCTCTCCAAAAATCATAAAAATGATTAGACTACTAAATCAGAATGCATTGTGCTAAATGCATAAATAACAACTAAAGTAACATCATACACGGAATTAAATCATAAATATAAAACAGATTTGCATTCTGAATTTGCTAACATTGTTATGAATTTGAATGCTGACAAATCAGCATTTCAGTATTAGGCAATATAAGTTATAAAAAGCAATTAGATTGATAATGAACAAAATTATGTGGCTAGGTGCATCTCATTCAGAACCATATTGTGGCAATCAATAACCAATCTGCTCACTTCCCCACCCTTCTCCACTACCCACCTTTGACCAATTTATTCCACCTACCCTTTCAACCTCAAATAGAGGAGCTACCTAACAGATCACAACTTACTGAGCCAGCACAAATCACTACATTTTAATGCAAACATAATAGAACCACTCCATCCCAGCAGCAATCAACTCGTAGAAAGAAATCAATATGTTGAACGTAATAATCTATTAATCCTCGTGGTCAACAAGTCCAGACAAAAGATGAAAACATAAGGCTCTTTTGTTTTGTTGTTTCCGTCGTGCATCATAAAGGAAAGATACCATTTCTAATTTTTATTTGCAAGTGGTTGTAACATTACATAAATGACAGAAACAAGAATACTATGCAACAGACGGAGATAGGAGAAAATAACAGAATAATCATAATGAAGCCTGATAATTTGAAGACACCACAAATATTAACCAAAAGCAAAAGATTGGTCTCCTGGCAGATGCAAGCATCCATCAGTTCTCAGTTCCCTCGAGATAAGATTCGAAACATCCCACCACCTTCGATCAGTATTTTCGGTCCTCTGCTGATCAAAACTGCGTAGGGATAAGACTTCTGGCTCTTAGGTCTAGACAAAGTTGAATTATCAGGAATACCTAATGAACGCGATGTTCATAAACCATAGACTATTAAAAACAGAAATCCAAAGACTCTCAGCTAAATTTTCTACTTGTAACTAAAAAGTCCTAAGAACATAGACAATAAAAGAGCTAGAACGCAAATAATCATCCACTTAAGAATCTATCATCTGATCTTTTGTCCCTATAATCACAACTCCAATCCACGACTAACCGAAACAAACCAAACAGCAACTACAATATTCCGGCTCGTTACGTTCAACACGATCGAGAAGGTCAATTTTCCGTCATTTTCCTACCCTTCCCTCATATTTCCCTAGAAATCAAACATATGATGCATAAACAACAAAACACGGGAAACCAGTAGTTAAACAAAAGATCATATATTTACGAATCCGATGACGAAAACAAACAAATACATGACATCAATGGAGCACAACCTAAACTAAGAATGATAACCCAGAAAGTCGTGGCGGCCCTTGGGTAAAAAAAAGACAATGGCTTCAAGGAAGCTACTCCAGTGGAGATTGGTTTTGGCAGAGAAATAGGAGATAGAGATTACAGAGCAAGGGGGCTGTGAACCGTTGAAGATAATGGTATAACTTCGCTATTGAAAGAACGAGGATAGTGAGGCTTTCTTTTATAGAAATTAAGATGTGCTGTTTCCTCTATTTTTTTTAATATTTATTGTGTTTACTTATTTTATTTTAAAGAATATTTAATCCATCTTAATTGTTTGATAATTAGATTAGAAGTTAAACCGATAAGAAAAACGATTTAAGGTTTAAAAGGTTTCATCAACATTAAACAGTTATAAAATTGATTAAAGATTGAATAAAATAAAAATTTTGAAATATAATTATAAGAGATTATCAATTTGAAGTTGGTTGAAAAAAGAGAATATTAAAAAATTAATTGATATATTTTAATCTATAAAAATTTATTAATTTATTAAAATCGACCAATTAATTAATAAATTGGTCAGTTATTAACAACAAGAATTGTTGTAAATTGAGCTAAAAAGTTAAAAATAAACCAAAAATTTACCGAGCAAATTTTTAGCTTTTTTTCTGAAAAATAAAATTTATAGCTTTTTATTGCATATATAAATGTGCGTGTTGTTTTTAGAAATTGCATATATAAACGAGTTTCCATTTAATTATTCAATTTTCATATTAAAGTTAAATAAAAATAATTAAAGATAAATTTTATTTTTATTATTTAAGTCAAGGAAATAAAAAAAATTATTAAAAAATTGTATTAATCATGTCATAATTAAAATTTTAATTTTCATTTCATTTCGATATATCATGTCTTACTTCAACATTCAAGAACCTAGTGAGAGTGGTCTCTACTGGAGGAGCTTCCTTGAAGCTATAGTTTTTTTACCCAACGACGTTCTGGATTATCGTTCTTAATTAGTTTAGGATGTGTTCTTAATGTCTTGTGTTTGTTTATTTTCGTCTTCGGATTCATAGACATATGATCTTTTGCTTAACTACTGCTTTCCCGTGTTTTGTTTATGCATCATATGTTGTGATTGTGGTAGACACGATCATGATTCCAAGAACCAGAATCAGCTCTGCGTGACTATGGCGGTCCTTTTGGTGAATACCATGGTGCTCCGACGATGGTGGCCCCTATCGTATCTACCACAATCACCATAATCACCTCTACCTCCTTAGTAACTATTATTACTTGAACAGGAAGGAGTGACTTAATTAAGACGTAAGCTTAGCCTCATACTTGGAAAACGGAGGTTAAGAATGAGTTATCATCAACTTTGAGTAAGGCCACCAAGAAGCTTTCTTAGCAACAATGGTGGTGACCACCTTTTGTTGTTGAGCAATAATTGATGATAACATGTCCTCAGCATCATCATCACCTAATAAGTTGAAAGTCTGAGAAAAAATTAATTATATTCTAATAAAATTAAAAAAATTTAATTTAATACCAAGAACCCTAATACATAGTTCACACCATAAATTATAGCTTTTCTTATAGCATTTGAAGATAGAAATGTGATTGCATAGTTTGGTATTCCTAACTCCTCCTGTAAACATGAAATAGACAAAAAGCTAGAGCAGTAGATTATATCATCGCAATGCTTTTATTTTTTGGTTTTCTACTAGAAGTTTTAGGAGAGTCTCGATTATAGAAAAATACTTTTAAGTCATTCATATTCAGACTAATTCCCGCTCGAGTCGGATAGGTTTCTTGCGAGAAGCAAAGCTCTAGTTTCAAGTTTTAAACAGCTACATACATGAAAGCGGTTCAAACTCACAACCTCACTTAAACTAGAAAAATTCCTTATCAACTAACATTCGTCCTGGATTATCGCAATGCTTATTTGAATACTAGAAAACTTACTTTCAATGTCACTGATGGTCCTACCATTATAATATCAATCATTGGGTTCCCTCTAAAAGCTCTGAAAATAATTTTGCTAGGTTTCATATTTGCCTTGGAACCTAACGCTTAGTCATATAGAGAAAGAGACAACTAACATGATGATGATCACGAGGAACTAAAAGATTTATATCTTTAGACGCCAACACAAGCATTAGGAATCCTATGTTCAATAAACAACAGTTAATTTAGGATAATGTATCCACAAAATGTGATGCCTTTCGTTGTATTTTACTTGTCCTTGGTTAAATATATGTATATGTTTTGATAGATATATAATTGTATGTAAAATTTAGTATGAAAAGTTGTAAACAAAGATGTGAGTGCTTTATACAAATATTTTGCAATTGCTAGGGAAGATTTATAATAAGTTTTAGTGAGATTAAATCTTGACTGATGGAATACTTTATCCATCCATTTTATATACTTACGGTTATAATACTTAAAAGGTACTAATGAAAAATGATACGAAGATAAAAGTATGCTACTTGTCAATAATTAATAGAAAATATTTTAGGGTTAATTACTAAAAAAAACTTAAATTTTTGTCAAATTTTCAATTATTGCACGAACTTTAAAAAGTAGCAATAAAATGTTCAAACTTTCAATTTTTTTTAATTCTAGCCTGAACTTCAAAAAATAACAATAAAATACTTAAACTTTCAATTTTTCAATTCTAACCCAACGTTAATATTTCCGTTAAGTTTGTTGATATGGTTTGCCACGTGTTTTTGAAATCTTAACTATTAATATACGTCAGTCAAAATTAATAAAACAAATGAAGATTAATGAAATGACATCGTTATTTACTGGATGAATTAAGCACCTTTTTGAAAGAAGACTATTATTTTGTTCTCTTGGTAACCAATAAAATATTGCTTTTAATGGAGGAGAAAATAATAAAGAAAATTTTGCTGTTGGTATAAAAGATTATTGCCTTTTTTATTGTTCCCTCTTCGACCTAGGATTAAAGCTTAGTATTATATCCTTCTTTACTTTGTGGAGAACCTTGTTGTGTATAATGAAAAGTTTATATTTCAGCATCTATCCTAGTTTAATTTTTTTACCAATAAGGACCCAATGAAAAGGATTTGAAACACCAATGAGATAATGGTAATTTTCTTATTTTACTTTTTAATTTTCCAATTGTTATATGATTGCATACAAAAAGAGAGAAATTTCACCCAATAAAATAAATCACTAAATGAATAGGTAAGGTTAAAAAATTGAGAGATTAAGCCCATAGTAAAATTTCGATTAATCTAAAATAACACATTTAATGTCCAGTCTACAGAAGTATAAAAAACCTTTAAAATCATTTAAAACTCTAAATACCAAATCACTAAACCTTAACTCTAGCTAGTAGAGAGGTTGGCTCCAATAAGGACTGGTTTAATCTCTTAATCCAAGTGTACTTGTGCTTTAGAAAAAGTTGTTAAGCACCGATTATGCTTCATCTTTTATATAACAAACTTGATCTAAGTCTCTCGCTTTCTGTTCTTTGACTTCTATTAACTTAAATATATCATTTTCTTCATCTTTATTTTCCAATGTTTGTACAATTTCTCGTAAACTTTGCTTTTAACTTCTAAAACTATCTACTTTGTCAATTTGTAACTTGCTTTATTAACTACCCTTTCAAATAGAGCTGTATAGGTAACCTTTTTAATCTTAGTATTTTCTTGTACATCTTTATTATATCACCAAGACTCCATCTTTCTACTCCTAGGCCGTTTAGAAATATCCAAGATTTCTTTAGCTATATTCTTTAAAAGAGTTGCTACTCTCTCTCACAAATTATTAATTATTTATAAAATATAAATAAAGATAAGAAATTGATTATCTTATTTATTGATATTATATAATAAATAAAAATTCAAAAAAGGCTTAATTTATTATTATATTATATTAATGCATTTAAAATTTTAATAAAATGAATTAATATTAAATATTATGTACATAAATCGAAATATTTAACATATATCACTTACTGTCTGCGTAAAAAAAATAGTACATAAATCAAAATAAAAGTGATGTTACTACGTGGCAATGCATAGTTTGTTGAACCAGAAAGAGTAGACGCTATGCTGCATAAAATTCCTATCCAATTAATAAACTTATAAAAGCCCATAGAAATTTTGAATTTGAGAAGCGGAACCATTTCAATAAGCGCGCGAACCATATTCGGTAAAAATAGCAGAGTGATGTCGACAGCGAAGAAGAGCTCTACGAAACGAAACGCCGAGACGGTTATCGGAAAGTCGGAATCCAGATTCCAAGTCGAGGACGACATCGATGATCTCCATCTCGATCTCTCCAGGTCCGTATTTTCGCTATAGTTTCGTGTTAATTCTTAACAGTCTTTCATTTTATTTTCTGCGATATTTGCAGCGATATCAAGGGAATAATGTCGGCGTTGCACCAGATTAGAGAGAAGGCGCAGAAGGATGGTCAAAAGAAGAGTGAAGAGACGATTTCGAGGCGAGTTGACTCGGTTCTTACTAAACTGACTCGGTGCTTATTCAGTTATCTGTTGATCTAGTCCCATTTCAAAACAGTTCAGTGTGTTTGCTCCTTTTGGATCAGCGTAATTTTGTGAATTCATTATATCTTCAATAGATTGTTGAATCATAGAAAATTTCCTGACTATGGAGTGCAATTACAGAGACTTGATATTATTTTAGTTAGTGAGGTGATCTTTAATTATTTAACTGATCTGTGATTAGATTGACAAATCCGAAATTGTTTAATCAAGTATTCACAGAACATTCAAATCTATATACACGAATTTCTATATTATGGAAAGAAATTGCTATTTGGTAGCAGTGTAGCGTGTGAGATGAAGTCGACGATTGCTGAGTTGAAGTCAAAAATTGAGAAGGAAAGGTGAATTAGAAACTAGATCTGCTTGAATAGTTTTCCTTTTCGCCACATTTTCTTGACTTCACTTTTCATTTTCAGGCAAAGTTTTGCCAAGGCGCTTTCAAAGAGCTCGAAGGAGGTTTGTAGCGAGCTAAGTGAAAGTTGGATAAAATTGGGTGTTTACTATGGTTCATGTAGATTACTTTTTCCTTCCAATTTTAGCAACTAATCGGTCGACACTTTCTGTTAATACCCGCGTGCTTGCAGTGTGAAAATTGCTTAAAGAATGAGACTGCGAAGTTTAAAGAGATATATGAAAAGTTTTGCAAGGACAAAGAAGCTCATCTGCTGGCCCTACAAGGTGCTTTCCTACCGTACGATTAAAAGTTTTTACCATTTATTCAACGGCTTTTCTGTCTTATCGCATGTTAAAAAGATCGACCTACATGTAAGATCGTGGTCACAAGGACTACTGTCCAACTTTAATTCTATATGTTTGCTTTTGGTTGATTTTGATGTACGTGCAAGAGCAGAGACTATTTCCAAATTCGAGGAAGACAAGGAAAGGATGTTCATGCGTTATGAACAATTGAGTAAGTACTGTGCAACTTGGCCATTTATTTAACGGTGCGGAGCATAATTGTTGATCTTAAAGAAAATCAATAATAATTGCCAGGGAAAAAAGAGAAAAGCATGATATCTGTAAATGAGAAGGCTTGTGCTGATAGAATTGCGAACTTGGAGGAGTCCTTGAAAAGGAAAAAGCAGGTAAAAACTTTGTTATAGAAATGAAATCACTGTAGATTGCTCTTGCTCTCCCTCGTCTCCATAACTAGTAATAAATTCTTATTAAATTTTATGTTATTGAAACACAGGATGACAAAACTTTTAGCATTTTGAGGAGAACTCTAGGTTCCTTCCTTGAAAATGCCTCAGACGTCGATGATTGAAGATTGCATCAATAGTCCTTACAATTGGTGTAAAATCCTCCTTTTTCTAAGAAACTGGAATATATACTTTTCATCTTGTCAGTTGTGGCTCTGCCCCTTACTATAACCCATTTGGATAGAAAATAATCTTTAATAAGAACATTATTGTCACAATTCCTCAAATTCCATTTCCATGAAAAATAGTAATGAAACACTAAAATAATCTACATAATGATTTTTATGGAAATTAAAAAGGATTGTATTCCAAAAAAATATAGGCGAAGTCTTACATATGTACAACCAAGAGATCACATTTGTTTAATTAAGACTCCATCTAATAGTTACAATCCTAGAGAATTTTTGCATCACTAAAGTTACTTAGTAGAAGCTCCTTTATGCTAAACAAGGTTTTTAGCTCCTTTATGCTAAACAAGGTTTTTTCTTTGAAAGCTTAATGAATGTTGTTTGTTTGGACTTGAATCTTCTTAGATTCCTTTTCTTCCAAGTTTCCAAGCTTGCACAGATGACTAACAATCATAGATAAAATCCAGTAAATCATTGAAGTATCTAAAAACCAAATCCTTGATTTCATTATGACCTCATACTTTCTCCTTAGCAATGTTTTGAAAATATGATCGAAAGTTAAAACGGTAAGATAAGAGGTTTAACGTTTAAAAGGTTTAGCCAAAATTAGACCATCATAAAACATGTTAATGATTAAATAAAATTGAAGAATTTGAAATATTATTGAATTAGATTATCCTTAATTTAAAATATAATTGAAAAAAGAGATCGTTAAATAAAAATTACTTAATTTATTATGCTTTATAAAAATTGATTAGTTTGCAGACACTGGTTGATTAATTAATAAACTAATTAGTTTTTAATAATAAATTTTATTAAAGTAAATCGAATTAGAAAATTAAAAATTGAACAAAAAAAATAGTCAATTTAAAATTTTCATAGTCAACCCGGCCGAGTTAGTTTAGTTTTTTAATCATTGTTCCCTAGAGTCCATAGTTAAACAAGTGATCTTATTGTAGTTTTCTTTTCTTTTCTTTTCGGCTAAGATTGTTTTGAAAATGAAAATAAAATCCCTGATTTTTGTCTTGACAGTGAACTGTGGGCTTCCCGGGCCTTAATGAAAATGTCCCATGCTTCCTTTTCCTCAAAATTATTAACATTTCATTGTTAGGATCCATATAGAGCCTACATTGTGTGACATTGAACTTCCTTCTAGGTTCCTCAATGTCTAGGTTTTTGTTATCTATAAAAGCCCTATGGAAAGCTTTTAGCTTGTCTTTCATTATCTTGAACTTCCTCACAGCCGAATTGTTCAGATCCTTAGATATTCTAGTACATTGCCCTCCTTCATAAGCTCAAAAACCATGATGTTTAACGAGAAAATTTAAAAATCTGAAAGGGGTATATAAGTCAAGGTGTGGCTTTAACTAGATTGTGAACTTCAACTGGGGAGTGGTTAACTTCATGATCCGGTCTCCTTATGCAAGCCTTGAAATTCATATAAGGAGCCCTAGAGCCTAAGCCCCCTTCAGATTCAAAGTTGTATAGAGTGCAGTTGAAGTCTCCAATAATTAACCATAGGCTTGGATACCGGTGGACATATTACAAAGTTCCTATCATTTTTCTGGAAAGCAAGATTAGTAGCATAGACAAAACTGAAGAAGTGCTCCTAACCTATAATTATCATTAAGGCTTATATGTCTGTAGCTTGGTTAATGGAGCAATGACTAATAACCTCAATGCATCTATAGGACGAAGGGACAAAGGATGAATACATTAAAAAGTGATAAAATGATATGTGAAAATGTAAATTTTATTATGATAATTGTAACCATAAATGTAATAGATTAATTTATATAATATCAATAATAAATTTATAATCATCATTTTTATCATATTTTTATTTAATCTTACATGTTAAAATTTTTAATGTTAAACTATTAGCAACGTCAATTAATTAAAGATGTCAATTTTCTTTGCATGTAAATAAACCTCATCGTCATGTTTTTAATAATAATAACAGCAATCAAGATAAAAATAATTAAAATAAGATGTTAACATAAGTTAAATGACTAAAAATTTTAATCTTAAGTGAGAAAATGTTGGAAATTATAGATTTATTATAGTAAGACTTTAGATAAAGTAAGTAGAGAAATGACTTCAAGTGACCCGTTCATATTTTCTTTAAAAACTTAACAAAATGACATCATTTTGTGCCTTTTTAGTGGCCTGATCAACCCACGTCAAAGTCAAGTTGGGTCAGACTATATTTGTATTCCCTGTGTTTAATTCAAAATGAAGATCTTTAGATTAAGTTTGAAACAAAATTATATTATGAGCTTCAATCCTAATTCTTCACAAATTTTGTGTAAATATAACATTCTTGCTCACATAGTAATTTATTTTAAATTTATAATATTGGCGGAATTGAGCAAGTGAATCTTTTCCTTTTTTGACATATATGCAGACCGTGTGCAATTGACATCCAGCCGACCCTTTTTCTTCCTAAAGAAAACATAAACATGTGAAAGCCAAATTTAGTATTGTCAAATGTCGTGTTGTCCTTGTTTGTTACAGATGCATCCTTTTCGGGTGTTTTATTTATTTCTTGCATTGACAGACTACCGAATACTGCCACTCCTGAACGATCAACTTGTCGTCCACCTACCTTTAGTTATCTTCTCTGTGAACAAGTACATATTTTATTTTACTTATTAACCGGGCAGGTTATACGTACATGTATGTCTCATTTTTCAACCAATAGTCCTTTTTCAACAGATGCTTCTCTATGGGCCCTTGACCTTCACAGCGACACTCCTGCTTTCAAATCAACTCTTCCCACCATTATTGATAAAGATAAACGAAGCAGGGTCTAGAAATGTTTGATAGTATGCAGCCTTATCCTTATATAATAGAGAGGCTATTTTTGATAGACCTACATACAGATGTGACAGAAAAAAAGTGATGCAAGTTCACAAAATAAAAAAGTAAAAGAAAGTAAGAAAAATAAATCACAAATAATAATAATAATACGAAAAATACTTAATACAATAATAAGGATACAAATACAAAATATTAATAATGAAATAATAAATAAAAAAATAATGATAAAACTGAATCTATTAAGAAACTAAATAAAAGGAAAAAACAAAAATAAAAATAAAATAATAATAGTGAAATTTTGAAAATACAATAAAGTTTTTAGATTTAATTTTATAGTTAAAATGACACGGGAAAGATAATTTAACAACACTACAAACTGTAATAACAACAGATAATCGCGAGAAACTGAAATACCAAAAAATGCGAACAAGTTGTCACCCTTACCTTCACATACGGTTAGGATCCACTGGTGAGTATATCCTTATTTAAAGGACCACAGAGAATAGCTGGAGAATGGGTAAAGACATGCCTGGATCGATGATCGTTGAAAACCCATTGTGACCTTGATGCCATTACAAATGAATCTGGTCTACGCCTGAGGTGTTAGGTTTGAGTTCCCTCCTATGTGGTAAAACTCATACATGTATTGAAGCCCATTTTTCCTTTTAATCCATTAGGGTTAATTTTTGTATTGTCATTAAAAACCAAACAAAATTTTCAGCAACTGTTAAGAGGGAGAAAAGAGTGAGAAGAGAGAGACTTTGTTCTTCCTTCATCTTTCACAAAGGAGAGTTTTTCACCCTACCTGCTTTACATTTCCGACAACTGGGAAGTCGTTCACCGTTGGATCGGTCTCATTTTTGGTTTACAGCTTCTAGACATATTGTTCTCCATTCTGAACGGTGGAGATTTGGTTTCGAGGTCTGGAGGTTGAGTTTTTGGATCCGAAAGTGGACTGGTCTCAAGGTGTTTCCAGAACTGACGAGCTTCACCATATTCTGATTTTGGTCTACCATTCTTTGTCTGATCGGGCTGAATTTTGGTGAGCATGTTCCTTACTCATTGTTCTTTGTTTTGAACGGTGAAGATCGGATTTGGACGGCTGGAACTTTTCCAGAATTTGTTAGAACAGAAGCCTTTGTTGTGATTGCTCTTTTAGTGTAGTTCTCTACTTTGAGTTGTGGCTATATGAGATTGAGCTTTGATTTCTGGATTATTGTGGCTGTTGATCTCTGTAAGACAGTATTTGTGATAGTGGATTTCATTTGCTTGGACCGAGAGAGGTCCCGTGGTTTTTATCCTTCACACCGAAGGAGTTTTTCCACGTTAAATAATTATTGCGTTTTGTGATTGGTTTTTGATTTTTGCATTATTGGGGCAGCTTGTGATCATTTGGTTTGCTGCCAATTTTTTCTCATTATTACTCCTAATAGATTCAATCAAGTGGGGGAAGATTTATTGATTGATCGTTGCGTGTGTTATACCCGCTTGCTTCCCAACAAAGGCTTGTGCAATTACCTAAAGAAGTAGGTATACTATACTTCCTTCTAACATATTTCCCCACAATGAAAGAATGCCTAGACGAGTAATGTTGCCAAAAGAGGATGGGATTTTACCAGAGATATTGTTGCTGTAAAGATAGAGTCTTTCTAAGTCAATAAGTTGTCCTATGGAGTCAGGTATTTCTCCAGAGAGATTGTTGTCGTCTAATTGGACCCACTTCAAGTTGACTAGGTTTCCTATGCCTTGAGGTATGCTTCCATATATCTCGTTATGATCAAGCATTAAATCCGAAAGTGTAGTGGAGAGATTGGCAACTGAATTTGGGACCACTACTCTAAGCTGGTTTTTAGCTAAATACAACATTTGTAGGCTAGTACAATTAGACATTGAAATAAAAAAGGCTCAAATTGTTGCCACTATTAACTCCAAACCTGTTTTTACAAGCTCCAAGTTTCTGCAGCTGTTGGAGATTACCTAAATATGGCATGGTCCAGTAAAAGAATTATTAGTTAGGTCAAGGATTATAAGTTCCGAAGCATTGATGAGTGATGATGGAAGTGGTCCTGAGAACTGGTTGACCGCAAAGTAAAGCCCTTGGAGGATTGGAAGTCTAAGCCCCAGATCATTGGGAAGCTGTCCATGCAATGAGTTTGAGGAGGCACAGAAAAGTGACAAGGAGGATAAGTTGTAAATGGGAGTGGGAATCATACCAGACAGCTTATTTCAGCCAAGGTTCAAGTGCCTTAAGTTGGTCAAGCATCCAAGATCAGCAGGAATATCTCCTTGAAGATTGTTTTCCGTCAAAGAAAGAACAATGAGCATGGAAATGTTTCCAAAAGAAGGCGAAATTTCTCTTACAAAATGGTTTCCACCAAGGTGTAATTTTGTAAGTTTTGACAGATAACTAAGCTCTAATGGAATCTTCCCTTTAAGTTGGTTAAGATAGACGAGAATGGTTTGACGTTGTGAACAATGAGATAAGTTGGTAGGAATGTGTCCCTGAAAAGAATTATTCACGAGCGAAAGATGAGGTCGAGACAGGTGATTGATTTCTTTTGGGATCAAACCATGGAATTTATTCTCACCCAGTTTAATCACCCTAAGAAATGTAAGGTTCCCTATGTGCGGAGGCAGGACGCCCACCAAATTGAAGGAATTGAGGTCTAGGCCGGTCACTCTTTGGTCCCTGTTGCTAGTGACGGACCAGAAGTTTAAGATAAGAGAGTTCAAATATTTAATTTTTTAAAATCTTGGAGGGCTTAGTGTACCAATGGACTCCAAATAATTCCTTCTTTCTATATATATATATATATTAAAAATAAAAATATTTAATTTTTTAATTGTTGGGGGGCCCAGTGTACCATAAGCTCCCACGTAGCTCCGTCTATGGCTGCAGCGAATCCCCCTCCATTTGCAGAAATGAACAGAGTCGTTCCAAGAGTCTAGGACTCTGAAAGCTGATGTTAGTATCATGATGAATGACATTTTTTAAGGCAAGCAAAGCCTGCCTATTCGTATCATTTGTAAATGCAGGTATAGTGGCTCTGACGACTGTGAAAACCAGGAAGACAGGAAAGAAAAGAAGTGAGCTCCCAAGTTGGTTCGTGAGCATGTCTGTCTAATGACAACCAGGTTTTGAGGTGATGCATTAAGCTTATGAATAGAATATATTTATAAAAGCATTTGATAGGTGAATAAGACTTTCAATCCAAGTTGTAAGTCCGTGTTCTAAAATTTTCATGATGTAGAATCCCATGTCTTGAGAGGGAAATTCTATGTCTACTTAACACTTCGGTAACAATATACGAAGAAAATAGATAGTCAACAAGAAAATTTTGGGCATTTTATTGAGTGTCCTCTTTTTTTTCAAGGAAAAGAAAAATAAAAGCAACTATCTCGCAAAGCCTAGACCCTACAAAGAGTTCTACTATACAGAGTTGCATTCATGTCTCAGTATAGTGCACCTAAAATGCTCGTTGGAGGCTCCTGAAGGGTATGCAGGCCCGACTCCACTAAAGAGGCTAAATGAGCCAATTGACCAGCACATTGATTCCCTTTTCGATGTGTGTGCATAAGTTGCACCTCCCATGCTCGAAGTATCAAGTCTCGGATACCTGTCACCAAAAAAGAATTCTTAGTTAGATCACTCAATGATGATGATAGAATATTAATGACCTCTAACGAGTCCACTTCAACTATCGCGCGCCTATAGCCCCATTCCCACGCCATCATGAGACCTGAATACACACCCCAGAGTTCAACAATTAGAGGATCGCCGACTCCTATATTCTGTAAGAAACCTACACACTAGTGCCCCTGACAGTTCCTTATAACGCCTCCTGCTAATGCAATATTGCATCTTGTTTTCACCGCACCATCCGTATTAATCTTGACCTATCCTTCTATGAGTTTAGTCCAGCCTACTAAAGTACCCAAAGGTAGCCCCTGAAACCAAAAAGTCCAATTTTCCATCTCACTGACTCATATGATCCAAGTAGTATAATCTATGACAATTTTAGTATCGTTGATTGGCCAAACAAAACCCGGCTAAAAAATGTTGTCATTTCGCCATTTCCAAAGAAACCAACAGGCGATGCTAAAATAGTAGTCCACGCTGTCTGATGATGACTAAGATTAGACCTGAGTCGGGTTCCTTCCTCCTGATTGAAGAAGTCTCCACCAACCATGTCATGAGGAAATTTGTGCCAAAAAGATTTTACCCGAGTACAGTCCCATAAAGCGTTTAAGGTCGATTCCTCCTGTCCACAGAAAATACAGCCATTCTTCATAGTCAGATGACGGGTCACACATTGCTTGTTGGTTAACAATTTCCGCTTAGCCACCAGTTAGAGAAAAGACCTGATGCGCTGTGGTCCCGCCCACTTCCATATTTCCTCCGAAGACCTGTTGAAGACGTCTATGTTTATATTCTCAATAAGATCATAAGCAGACGCTACGGTGAATCTTCGATGTGTAGTTTATTCCTATATCAATTTATCTTCCTCACGGTCGTTTACGTGAGTATTGGTGGATGCGATATTCATACAAACTGTGGCGGTTAGATAATGTTGGAATAACTGCCAATGCCAGTTGCCACTCTCGTCCTTAAAATAAAAAATTGTAGCATTGAGAATGCTCTCAAGAATTTCGGTGTGAGCCACTAAATAGAGAGGGCCCCAATCATCTATCCAGTTGTCAAGCCAGAAAAGGATACGTCATCCATTTCCTATTTGCCATTTAGCGCCTTGCCGCACAAGATTCCACATCGCTGAATTTCCTCGCCAAGTAACCGAAGCTCCATTCCTTGCTAAAGTCTGCGGGATATGATGAGTATCTACCCAGTACTTAGCGGGGTCTAGTAAGTAAGTCCCTTACGAATGTAGTGGGATGATCGTTTACTTAAGTTCATGTGTAAAGTCATTCTCCTTATGTCCTTACTTTTAATTCAATTTAATTATATCTTTATTTTCCTAAGGTGTTTAGTTTTCATTTCATTGTACTTGTAATAGCAATGATTTAATAAGCTTAGTTTATTTTTTTCTCTTCATAAAAACATCAACAAGATGCTAATTATTAATGATAAACTCAGTAAGCCCTAACTTTACTTATTTCCTTACCATTAGTTCTTGTTATCGGTGAAAATCAATATAAAAATACATTGACATAGATCGAACCACCCACATGTGTTTTTTTTAATAACATAACATCTTCCTAATCCTTTCTGCTGTAATTACATTAGATAAACTTCTCATTATGCCAAATCATTTTAGTTTATAGACAATCACATATAATTTGATCATTTAGTTTAGATATAATTAAATATAAATTGATATACCTTGTCTCAAAGTGTGTATAAATACAATGTACATTATAATGCAAAGGCACATTAGAAATCAACACATTACAATTCAGTTTTCAATTTCTTAGTTTTATTCTTCTTTTTATGGTATCAGAGCCTACCTGAGCTAAGTCTTTTTTTTTCACTTTTACTACATCTACCATACATAAACACGGCTAAACTACATCACTATACAAAAAAAAATCACAATGTAGATTGCAAACACCTCACTACTGATTACCACCATCACTAATTTTATTATAACCACTCTTGACAACAACAACTCTGTCATCTAGAGAAATTAGGTCAAACATCATGCATCAATCGATGACAATTCATCCCCTTTAGTAGAATTTCTAGAATGACAAAAACAAGACAAATTAGTATACTGCTATCTCAATGCAACACTTACCTCTACAGTTATATCTCTTGCCCTTAGCTGTGATAACGCTAAGGTTCTGGATAGCCTTAGAAACTCACTTTCTTCAACAAGCTGTAGCTTAAAGATCCCTTCTTCGTCGTTGTCTTCATAACATCCGAAACGGCGATTCCACCATCACTGATTATCTAACAAACATTGTAGCTACAGTTGAAGATCTAACAGTAATTGGAGACTCACTCTCATCACCTACCTAGTCCTCTTCACCATCATCGAACTTCCCCCTAAGGATGGATCTTTCGTCACTACAATGAAGAATCGTGAAATGCCTCCTGCCTTTTCAGAGCTGCAAGAAAAAATGTTGCTTCATGAGTAACAACTGTTATCCCTCCATCTGTGAGATCCCACATGGGTTGTAAAGGAGAACGAAGTACACTTTATAAGAGTACAAATACCTCTTCCTTATAGACGCATTTTTTCGGATGTGGGAAGAGGAAAACCGTGACGACCTTAGCTTAATGGGCAACCCAAAGCGAATAATATCTGTGAGCTAGTGGTTTGGGCTGTTACAAATGGCATCAGAGTCGGTTCCTGACCCGTTGTGCTAGCGAGGATGCTGGGCCCTAAGGGGGTAGATTGTGAAATCCCACATCGGTTGGAGAAGAGAACGAAGTACACCTTATAAGAGTACGAATACCTTTTCCCCATAGACGTGTTTTTTCAGGAGTGAAAAGAGCAAAATCGTGAAGGCCTTGACCCGATGGGCAACCCAAAACGAACATTATCTGTAAGCGAATGGTCTAGGCTATTACACCATCAAACTCTACTAGACATAACCTTCATTGCTGAATGTGGACGTCGTCTGTGCACTCAAGACAGCGATGATATAATTGATTCCTACAACTAGCATAATCAAAGTTTAGGGAAACAAGACTAATTTAGGTCTTCTTTTAATCTAAACTAGGTAGGGGCTTTAAATAATGTTTTAGGACTTGGCTCAGATCAGACCACCCAGACCCAACTGCCACATCAACCACACCAAACCCACTGTCACCAGCCCAATCCACACCTCCAATAGCCCAACTCCTATGATCTAACTCAATTAAACAATTCAAACTTATATCTTAATTCCACTTTCCGAATCAAATCCAATTCCCAACTTCCAAAATGTCAAATTTGCAAAAAGTTTGTTCACATTATCGTTGTTTATTTTTGCTACATGCAATCTTCCAGTGCTTCCTCTAGCCCAAAATTGAATTCAACCATCCCTCTCTGCATTACATATTAATCCTCTACAAATTTCCTCTACCTATTTCTGCAGTGAAATTACCGAATGGCTTTCAGGTACTGGTGCTTCTTCCTACATAACACCCAACAACATTATTGTTGACTTCATTCAACCTTATCATGGTACTATTGTTAGTAATGGCACTACTCTCCCCATAACTGTGTTTTACCTAATGTAAAACCCTCAATATCCCGCAATTATACGAATCGTAAACTTGTAGTAATTAAGATGTCAATATCACGAGGAATTAGTTAAAACTAAATGAACCTAACTTTGTCTAAGGTTGTGAAATCTGATTTGAGAGAAAAGTAAAATTTAGAAATTAAACAATCAAATTTGAAACTATCGTTAAATATTCCTTCATGAAAATTTTTTATATTTTCAAAAATCGGTAGGATTTATTTATCGAAACACCACTTTTTTATTTTCTTTAATGTTAATCTAGTCTTTTGACGCGAAGGCAAACATCTTGTCATAAATGTCCTCCAATTACTTAACTTGGCTAGGTTTTATTAATTAGCTTGGTTAAAATGTCATTCTAGCCTTTTGACGCAAAGGCAAACATTTTTTCATGAACATCCCCAGTTACTTAGCTATATCACATTCTCAACTTACTACTAGCTCTATTCATAACCCAATATTTGTTTCAACAAGGCCAGTAGAATAGTTATTCATTTAATAGACGGACACAATTTTTTTCATCTCACATAGCCTATCTCATTTCTTTTAGTCAATCATCCTCATGAAATACTAACAATGATACTAATATATTCAATTGACTTATAATTAGAAATGTATGTAACAAGTTTCCTAAGATGAACAAACTGACGTCATATCCTAATTAACATGTATATTTAACCTGAGATACTTAAAACATAAATTTCACAAGCTAATATGTCTTTACAACTTAAAAGACTATTTTCAAAACTTATTCCATCAAGTTATAGCCATAGACACATTCACATAATTCACACATATGTAACATATTTTCACACCATGTCAACCTAATCAAACATTAACAATATGATACGCAGAAATCACTCTCATTACATGCCAACGCAAAATCCTCCCCACATTTAGACAACACATTGTCCTCAATATGAGAAGAACAAATATTCAAATGTTTTAATTGCTTATCGAATTCTATTGACTATACCTATAATTGTAGCATCAACTGAGAGAAGTTTTTCAAAGTTAAAATTATTGAAAACCTACTTGCGGTCATCAATATCACAATAAAGGTTGAATAGTTTAGCTATTTTATGTATTTTGCGTCTAGAAATGTACGCAAGGTTTTTTTCTTCATAATTCATAGTCACTTGTGTGCTTGTTAATGCAATTCTTTTGGTGTTTTGCAATTTGATATTAATTTATGGTCACTTGTGTGCTTGTTAATGCAATTCTCTTGGTGTTTTACAATTTGATATTGTTGTTCCATTGTTGTCAATACTATATTGATGTTATTGATACTATTTTTAGTTATTTTATTATTGCTAACATTTGCAAGATTTTATTATTTGATGTTATGATCATTTAGTATTTTGTTGAATATGTAAACTTATAAATTGAGTCACTTATGTATGAATATTAAATTTTAATAATAAAAATATGTTTTTAAAGTTTACATATTTGTATATTGCTGATTCATTGGGGCCATTCTTTTTATGTTGTCCATCGCCTATAAAATGTTAAGAACGACCTTACATCTAGCCATTTAAGTTACATTAGATTTATATGGAAATACCTTAGTGTTCTTTTCAGGTACGATTGCTTTTTGTATATCACTTTAAACTATTGGATTGGATGTACATGTAATATTTCAGACTATCCTCCCATAGATATTGTCCGCTTTGGGTTGCCTATCAGGTCAAGGCCCTCACGATTTTACTCTTTCCGCATTCGAAAAAACATATCTATGGGGAAGAGGGTATCCGTACCCTTATAAGGTGTATTTCGTTCTCCTCTCCAACTGATATAAGATCTCACAGTAGATTTGGTTGTAGGAGTCTAAGACATTTTGCTCCTAGTAGAGTACACATTCAGTGAAGTTCCTTAAATAAATATATAATAGACAACTTAAAAATCCCATAAGGAATAATAATTAATTAAGGGAAAATAAAAATGTAATTTGATAATTGAGAAGTAAAGTCCATAATTTAATTTTGAACTTCCCTACTCAATTATATACGCATCCGAGTTAGTGACTCTATTGATTCTCAAAATTTTATCGGTCTAACTTTGATATATGCACAAAATTTGCTATGAAAAAGGAATTAATAGCAGTTTTAATGAAAAATGATTTATTTATGCTTCACAACTCTTTCTAACACAATTGTATTTTAAAAATTCATAAATCATCATAATATGGATAAAGAAATATAAAGCTATGCTTAAAGAAGTACAATTATTTTAGAACATGGATATTTATAAATCCTTTAAATGTTACCAAAATAAATAAATAGGAGTGTTTAAAGACATAAATAAAAAGTAATAAGAGTAGTCGTTTTTTGAACAATGTTTGTTAAGGTGCATTAGACACCCAAGATATATGGACACATAGAACATACAAAATAAAAACAAAATTACAAATGTCACAACTATGTCAAATTTTGAAAGGTTTATGAATTAAAGCTCACTTCTTAACTGCAACAAGGAATTTTGTAGAAAAGAGATGATGACGATGATGCACAGAAGATATCTAACAAAGTTTACTACAGTAATAAAACCTCAACTCTTTTACCAAAATTACATACGTACAAGAAACCTACAATTTGAATAATTGTTCATTGGTTGTATTATATTAATGTGTCGATAAAAAAAATGGCAATACTCACATTTGTATTATTGCATTAATAACAATAATGACCAATATTAAGTTTAACATTTGATATTTGTAGCTTCATCTTATTATTACAATAAGAATAATCAATATAGAGAATCTGAAAAATTACTAAAGATTGGGTTCTGGTATAGTACTGTACCGGTATCGGTTAATATCGGATATCGTTTCGAGTAATTTTTTAAATTTATAAAATAGTCTCTAAATTTTTTTTTAAAATTACAAAATAGTCCATTGTCATAACTTCCATCTTCCGCTTTCCAACTCACCCATGAATTCTTCTCTAAGTTTGTAACAAATTCCCTTACTCATCCACAATTTACCGCTTCTTTCAATACATATAGCAAGCTTCTCATCCACAATTTAACGGAACAGGCAGTTGTTTCACCCAAAAAATGTTTACACTTAAAGTTTCAACTTTTAATTTAGTAGACAAGGCACCAAGTAAGCTGGTTTTGCGATTTAGAAAAAGTTAAAAGGCGAAACCAAGGAAAGAGTAGAGAGAAAACAGGGAAAACAACTCAAACTCTAAGATTTAGAATCCAACATGGATAAAGCACCAAGCTTTATGCCTAGAGCCACAAATGATGAGAGTTTAATGAGATCTAAGACTGAATATGCTGTGTAAAAATGCTTTAGAAAGTTAATTTATTAGGATATTCTACATAATCGAGCCGTACACAATTGTAATTGCAACTTTCTAGCTTTTAAAAAGTTGATTATTAGAAAGCAACAGTGTCTCATTGAGAGAAAGAGATTACCAATTAAGGCTATGCTTGGTTGAATGGTTATTAATAGAATGTAATATTATTCTATCGTTTAAGACGAGGGTTTATAATGAAATAAAATAAAATAGGATAGAAAGGAAATGTTTCACATTACATCTCATTTCTTTCTAAACAGTAAAAAGAAGTTACCTTCGATTTGGAAGGTTTAGGATGGAATGTAAAATGATAAACAACATTTCACTATATTACATTATGAATTCTTCTTCCAAACAATATTTCACTATATTACATTATGAACCCTTCTTCCAAACAATATTTCACTATATTACATTATGAACTCTTCTGTCTCTCCCAAATAACAATTTTCTAATATTACATTCATTTACATTTCATTTCATTATAAAATATTCTATTATATCCCATTTCATTCAATTAAAAACTTAACATAGAACCAAACTTAGCGTAAATAAAGAAGACACAGTTGAGTTTTACATCAAAATTACCTCAATGGCAATTCAAATCAGTGCAACCAAACTTTTTAAATCCAAATAGGAGAACTTTCAGTATCATTAAAATTGGATTAAGGAGAGATAGAGCATGAAAAAGATAGGACGAAGAAGAAGCAATTAAGTAAAACAGAAGATAAAGAAGTAATTCTCTGCGCACAAGATGAAGAAGCAAGGCGATAAATAGGAAAATCCAAGATAATGCAAACCAAGGAAGCGTTCGATGCTAGGCGAGGGAGAAAGAAAATAGACGAAGTTCTTACGTAGAAGAAAAGGAGTCCCCTCAAGATTGGGGTTTTTCATTTTTTAAATTTATTACGTGATAAACATAAAACACATGACGACTAATCACGTCCAGATTAAAAATTAGAGCATTTTAATATCATTCTTTAAGTTTGGGCTAATATTATAAAAATGAATAAAATTTATAATTTTTTAATTATTGTAACATTGTAAAAATCGCATATAAAACTATTTCATTCAATAGTCAATACAAGGGACTCAATTTACTGGGCAATTTTGGCCCCAAAGGCAATGAAGTTCACACCAACATCATCAGAAAGAGACCATCGTCCTGTCAAGGGGTTGTAAAAGAATCCAGCCATCTCTTTGACCTGGATACACACAATTCAAAACAAAAGACTATCACAGAAAGATAAGATGCAGCGCAAGTATTGCAAGTGTCAAGATCCAATCTTACATCAATGGAAACACGTCGTAGTATCAGCACTAGCTCTTCTGGAGTTAGGAAACTTGACCATTGATGCGTTCCCTTAGGAAGCTGCCAATGGTTTGTAGGTCAAGAGTCCTCAGAAACTAAACTTTGGGAGTTACAGCACAATATACCAGATAGCAAAGAAAGTAGAGAAAGTTGAAATTATTGGATATGGGTGCAACAAATGTTCTCTACAGCACTGTCAATGATGCATTTCTTATGTGCCCAGGAGTACTGAGGAACATAATTTTAATGCATTCTCGTGTCTAACAGTGGACCAACTATAAGGAAGTGAATTTGTCATGGAAATACTAAGATGACATCCTTGAAGTGCGTTTTAAACATCAAAAAAGGGCAAACAGCAACAGTAAGAATTGCTCAGGAACCATCGCTGGCAAATGAGGCCTATCTAAGTGACGTCACAAAGCCCTAGCTAAAATCCTATCCATAGTTGATATGAAATCAAGGCCATTACCGAAGTCCCTGCTCTTGTAATTATTTCAGAAGCATTCTGTATAAGTTTCTTTTTCAAACAAGACCCATTTGTTTTAAACCCTATAGCATGTAATCAACACTGACAAGCAGGAAGCCTTGACAATGAAGGTGTTGTTTGGTGAAGCCAAGAAACTATCAATAATTACTACAAAACTGGAAGATTAAGAGCCATACCCAATTAAGAATGTACTCTGCAGCAACAATTGCAGTTGCATATGCTCTTACAGAGCGGTTGATTGTTGAAATCAGAACAGCTCCCCCAGGATCAGTTAATGCAGAGAGAGACTTACAGAACTCAGCAGGATCTGCTACATGCTCAATTACCTGAAGTTTAAACTTATAAGCTCATAAGTGAACTGAGAGCACGCACTGCAAATAAGTTGAGAAAATTAAAAGTATGGTAAAAGAATACATCAAGAAAGACCCGAGTTTCAACCTGTACTTTCATACCCTCAATGAATACACAATCAATCTTCCCATTATTAGAGTGAACTGATTTCCCGTAAATAAAATATAAATTAACATAGTATACATAGATAAAGGCACAATTTCACATTTATGTTCAGGATAAAAGCCACAAACAAATCTTTCTTTCTTGGAAGCTGTATATTGCAAGGACATCCAGTAACTGAGAGAGACAGATCACACCTCTAGTGCAATCACAGCATCAAATTTTCTCTGTTCTTCAACCAGCTTTTCTGCAATCAAGTTGCGCTTGTATGAGTTACCTTTATTCCAATTATACAGTGGTCATGTACTTGACTCAAAAAGAATGAAACTAAGGATCTTGGATTTTTCATTACAATGCAAAACAAAGATGAAATCACAGAGAGCATAAGGTAGAGGACATAAAATGGAAGAGTGATGAATGTCTTTCCACTTGATTATGATTCATGCATCTCAATAACCACTTTCTGGGTTCACCACTAGACGCACATGAAGAGATGCACGGGAAATAAACATAAAGTATTTATTGACGTGAGTAAGTGAGCATGCAGTTGACCACCATTGACTACGAAGGTCCGATCAGCTCACACCAAGTAATGGATATTGATAGACCAAGAAATTACAGAGTAGAGAGGTTCTTCAAAAACAAATGCATTGCATCTCACAAACTGGATGCTGAAAAATGAGCAAATGAGAAAATGAAGTATAGTGAACTAATGAGTTCCATCTATCAAAAAGTAATACAATGTTTAGTTTCAAGATGGGCAAGCTTGGTAGAAGAGGAAACATTGACAACTTGGCAAGAATCAGGTTGCTGAAAGGATTGAAAAATAAGCAGAATAGTTTTGTACCAGCTGTTGTGCAACAGTATTCAATTGGCGAAGTTGCTGAATCCAAATCCTGTAGAGAGAAAAAGATTATTAGAAAAACGGAAGCAAGACCATTTTAAATATGATCATTTAAAAAGCTTTAGGCCTAACAATAGTATATTCCAAACAGATGTGCTGAACTGGAATAACTTGGATTTCATGATTAATAAAAACAGGAAATAAGTAAAAATTTTAGCAAAATTGCAAAATAACCCTCTATCTTGGTAATGTCAGATGTGTAACCCGATGTCCCAAAGTCAACTGAACATGACATCAAACTAACTGTTTCAACATCAACTGTTCCAAGAAGCTGATTGAATAAGGTTCTCAATTTCGGATATGCAAGGCTAAAATGTGCAGGAAAGATGAAAAGAAAGTTGATCTCAAGCTATACATCATTCTCAAGTCAGTTGCCCAGTTTTCCCATATCCATCAGCTAAATGGAGATTATCACCGCCCCACTACTTTTCAGAGATTGACAAGACAAAGAATGTCCACACAGAATAATTTCTACAACTGGAACAGCAGCCATCAAATTGCAATCATATATTGCTTGTAAAAATATTTCATCACGAATTAGCAAATACCCTGTTCTGAGTAGAAAGAATTTAGTTATCTTTTACAAAGATCAAAATTAGAATTCCAGTATACACATCCATATAGAACGTTATATTATAACCATACAGCATGAATGCGTGCAATATTGATATTTTTCTCCACAGCATCGACTCCTGTAACAGTTGCTCCCATTCGAGCTAAAGGCTGCAACACAAGAGAAGAAGAGGAACCAGTTCCAGCAACAAATATTAGTATCAATCATGACATCTTAGTTATTCAACAGACAGATTACACATAAGAGTCCAACCAAACAGACAAGTATCATTGAGAATGAGAAAATAATATGTCAGCTTTAAGTAGGATATTTGATCGTTTTATCAGTCCAGAAAAACGTCTAGAAAAGTTGCAGCGATGTTTATAGTCTCCTTTTCCATACCAACTCAAATTTCCATCTACCTATTTCCCATCTGATTTATTTTCCTAGGTTGCATCCCTCAGCCACTGAACACGTTAGAGTTGGCAAGTCACATATAATAGTGTATTGACGGCTACATAATTCTCTTGTTTGTTAATCATATTGGAATCCAAGCTAGTGGAGAGTCCAAAGCAGTTAAGCAAAGCAAATGGTAAACCTCCGAAAGAATTCCACCACCACAGCCAACATCAAGAACGTGTATGCCTTCTAAAGGCCTAGGCAACAGCGGATCCTTCCTGAAATAAACAAAACTAATAAGTTACAAATTAAAGCCCCAGTATCCAAATTTAGGGAAAATAAACGTCGAACAAAGTATCTAGCTAATAAACAACTCCTCTTTTAGCATAAATTACAATAACTCTGCAAGACAATTGCACCCAATTTATTCTTTAAGCACCAGACAAAACAAAAAATGAAATTCAGAAATTCTATATCCAAAGACACGTTAATATAATCACCTAATGATTTTTTCCTTTTTCGAAAAATAAATCACCTAATAGTTAAATCTTCAAAATGATGCAAAATTATTATTTCGTAGAAGATCATAGAGAGTACCTGAAATGTCGACAAAGCGTAGACCGAATGAAAGCAACTCTTGTCGGATTCATGGCGTGCAGTGGTCTAAATGGGCCTTCACTATCCCACCTATTCATTTTCACAATTTTACAAAGACAATTAACAAGAAGCTAGACAAATATTGCACAAAGTTCCATAAACAAGAATCATCCAAAAAAAAAAATGGTAGCAGCAATTACCAAGTATCAGCAATGGCGGAGAATTTAGCGAGCTCAATATCTTTCAAAGACGACTTAGTTTGCGATTGGCTTTGCGTCTGAGTACTATCACCGGAAGATGGAGAATGAAGGGTAGTGGTGGAAATAAGTCGAAAACAGCAAAGATTGGGACTTTGACTCTGAGAAGTTATGGCATTAAGGAGTTGGAGTGTATGATAAGGTTTGGCTGAGAATTTAGAAACATGGGTACTTGATATTGCTCGGAGTTGGGCCACTAGCTTGGAGGCCATGGCAAAAATGCGAATGCTTCCTTAGAGAGATAAACAAAATACGCTTTGCTGGGATATCAAATAAGCTGTGCGTGAGTAAAGCATTTCCTCGAGCAGGTGGTGGGCAAAAGCGGCGGCTCTGCGTGCTCAGACGAACACAAGCAATGCGACACGTCTCTCCCTCCAAGATTATTTTGTTAGATATTTCTTTTTTGTTTTTATTTTTTTTATAACGGAAACAATTTACTAATTAAATTATAAAATGAGCAAATAAATGACTCAGAAACTCAATCCAATTAACCAAAGACTAATGGACTAAAGAGTTATGTATATTTAGCTGTTCCTGTACTGCTGTGTTAATTGGCTGTCATAACTTAAGAATATAGCCTTATTGGAAATCCTGTATCAGTTCCAAAATCGGTAGGTCCTTCATCATGGGCCCTCTGTTAACAGTCCACCTGGTTGCATGGTTGAAACTCCAAAGTGTGCTACCTCATCAAAACCTGGGATAAATAAAATCCATGGTGCCTCTCGTACTGGTAATTATGATATGGGAAGATATAATGCAAAAAAATTGCCTGCTTTCCACCGGAAAGCAGAAACTGCTAAGGATTTTCTGGGTTTGTACCATTAAATGCTTCATACAGCAATGAGATTGCAGGCGTGTGCAATCCTAAATCAGAAATTTCACGGCCTTCTCCAGGACCAGTCCGCATATCAGCAACCACCACCATTGTGCACCAACGGAGGACCAGTGGTTAGGAATGAAGCTTCCCCCAGGATAATTCCACTTGCTGCTTTGAATCCATGCGAGGGTAGTTGGACAATTAAGGCTAGGTTGACAGCAAAGGGAGAACTAAGGCACTATAACAATCCTCGTGCTGATGATAAAGTGTTGTCTTTTGATCTACTCGATTCTGATGGTGGAGAAATGGGGATAACTTGTTTCAATGCTGTGGCTGACCGATTCTACCACCGGCTTGAAGCTGGTAGTGTGAACTTGATTTACGAGGGAAGCTTTAAACATGCTGAAAAAAAATTTAACTGCCTTTGTAATGATATTGACATAATTTTAGAGAGCAGTTCAATAATTTAGCGATGCTTCGATGATGAAAAATCCATCCCAATCCAACAATTTCATTTTCACCCAATGAGTGACGTTGAAGGCATGAATAACAAGTGTGTGAATGTATGGGCAGAGTGTTAAGCTAACCCTTTGGGGTTATTTCTGCAGAGAAGGTCAAATGCTACAAACTGTGTGTGATTCTGGGGGTTTTCCAGTTATACTATGTGATAGTATAAGTAATTTTAATGTTAAGGACAGTGGGCACTATCTCTACCAGTCAGCTGCTTATTGAACCAGATTTT
>JAOSBP010000005.1:10918524-10931522 GCA_027563825.1 Erythroxylum mucronatum
TGATAGTATAAGTAATTTTAATGTTAAGGACAGTGGGCACTATCTCTACCAGTCAGCTGCTTATTGAACCAGATTTTCCTGAAGCTCAGAAGCTAACGGATTGGTTTAACAAATAAGGAAGGAACACTCCTACTGACTCCTATGTAGGACAGATTGGAGCACTGTGAGTGCAATTGTTATATACATAAGATCTGATAAATTCTGTTATACGGCCTGTTACGTCATGGCTGGAGATTAACCAGGCAATAAGAAGGTTACTAATGCTGGGGATAGTAAGTGGCGATGTGAAAAATGTGATCAGTCTGTTTCTAAATGTGAGTATAGGTACATGCTTCAGATTCAGATACAGGACCATACTGGCATAAGAAGGGTGACAGCATTTTAGGAGTATGTCAGGAGATAATGGGTTTTACTGCAAAAGATTTGCATCGTATGAAATTTGAAAAGCAAGATAATGAGAGCTTTTCAAAAATTATCCATCAAGTTCTGTTCGGTAGGTATATGGTTACGTTGAAAGTGAAAGAGGAGACTTCCAGTGATGAACAGCAAGTAAAATCTACTGTCGTCGAAGCAGACAAGTTTAACTATTCATCCTTGTCCAGGTTTCTTCTGGATATGACGGAAAAGTCCAATTTAGAGAATTCTAGTTTCACTTTCAAGGCAGAACATTGTTATCCTACCCCTGGAATGGAAGGCCCTGGAATCGGAAATGTTGTAAGCAGACAAACTGGACTGCCAGGTTCGAAATAATTTGGGGAACAAGTACAGCACTGGCTTTCTGACAACCAGTTCTCCTGGTGTTCGCTGTGCTTCCGCAGATTGCCCCAGTATAATGAATACACCAGCGCACTCTGTGACAGGAAACTATTCTAAAAGAGTATCTCGGGGAGCTGGCACAGATTGCCGCAACTGGTGAATGCTTGAATGCTATAAATGCCATCAAACTGGGCGCTGGCAAGAGATTCACTCGGATTAAGTACCATTCCTCCAGCTTACGGTAGTGGTGGCATTTAGGTGGAAGATTTAGAGGTAAGCCGAAGCAACAGATTGGTGGTTTCTGATGTCACTCGAATGCAAATGGAGTTGAAGTTCATAAAATAGTGGCTCATTTTCTCAAAGATAAGTGGCTTCTGAAGTCGCCGGATATTATGAAAGTTGAACATTTAACCTGTATAGAATGCTAGACGAGAAGCACCTTTTTTTTTATATTGACCGATGAATCTGGATCTTTTGTCTAATATTATAATGTCTTATTCTATCTTATAAATCTTAACTATTTATTTATGTAAGTCCCCCTAAAATCTCGCATAAATTTACACAAAACACGCATAAATTTACACAAAATCTGCATAAATTAATGGCTAAGATTCATAGGACAAAATAAAACATCATAATATTAGACAGAAGATCCGTCCCTGACCACTCTTGTATATTTTATGTCAGCTACAGTGTTTCTTTCAGTTATTTGGCTGGTATATTAAATTTTTTAATGCATATAGTTGCTGCTCATGTGAATGCCAAAGTTGCTGCTGTAGAAGTGTAAACTGGTACATTTATTCCAACGAGGACTTGGTCTGCAAACTGCAAATACCTCAGTTTCCACTCGAGATACAGAATTGGATAAGAAATAAAAGGTTTATACATATTTTAAAGATCAGCAGTCCCAAATGTGTCCTTATTCCATTGCGTCCTTTGCAACTCCTAATATGAGTATCAGTAGCACATGTTGGAGGATGATGCATCGGCTTCACTGCCCTTGATACCAAGTGGATCCCATGTTCTTTCTGCACCACAGTGACTGCCGGTGATGCCATCGACCTGGTTAGGGCTACACCCTGCAATAGCAATTGCAGCAGCAGCAGCAGCTACTGCTGTCTGTGCTACCACCCTTTCCCTGTCTGCTGCTACTTTAAGGCGATGCCTTTCTGCTCTTGAACCAATAACCTGGCCCAGGATAGAAGCTCCAATGGTCAATGCCATTGCAGTCTTAGGCATCACAACAGACTTCCTAAGCATGGCTATGAAAGGCACAGCTGCATGCACCGCTGCAAACCATGACACAGAGAACTTCCGTGTGTGCTCCCTCCAAACACCCAAGGGCACATTCACTGCCATCCCAAGGAGAGCAATCACAAGCATCTTTTCAGGTAGGGGCTGAGGTCGCAAAGTTTTTACAAGGGCTGTTCGGGCCAGAGCCGCCCTTGCGGCAACCACAGCAGGTGGGCATCTAAGCTTTATGCCAGGAGGCGGCTGCAGAGCTGATGCTATAAGTGGCAAGACACGACTGACAGCTCTGTATGATTTTGCAATCGGACAGTTGCCTGTTTCTAGCCACTCATTTCCCAGGGCCTCGTGTTTTGAGGTACTTCCTTTCTGGAAGATAAGATTAGAATGCAATATATAAGTACAACTATACAACAGTAATCGTACGTCTAAACTATGATGCTTGTGGATTCCAGGAGTAAAATGATACCAGCACTTAATTCTGTCAAGTTTCACAAACACAGCAGATGATTTTCAAACTGTACATTTAACATTCAAACTGAACAACATTTAAATGGAACTTTCAAAATGAAAATATGCATCAATAGTGTGCTTGTAGGAACCCACCAGTACCAGTGTTCATAAATGCCACCCCAGCAACCATTTTCATTCCCTTTCTTTCCTCCATTTCGTTCTAGAGTTAATTGACTTTAAAATGATTAAAATGGAAATATTGTAAATCACCTCAGAAGATGGATCTCTCTTGTTACTTGATTCAGATTTCTTTTGTTTCTTCTTCCACTTATCGTTGAAGGAACCGAAGCTAAAAGGCCCACCCGGCCCAAAAACAGATAGACTTATGGTGGCAGTTTTAGCCGCTAATGGGTTAAACTGAGGTTCAGGCACAAGTTCTACACTGTCATTATGAACATTAGACTTGTCCGAAAGTGGGACAATCCCATCTTTACCATGAAAAAGCTTAAATGCATTATCAAAATTTGGACCATCTTCAAATATAGGGCCTCTAGATCCACGTGCCTGAGAAATAAAAAAAATATTTTCGCATCAGGTGCAAAACCAGCTTCATTTCTTCAAGATTAGAAACAATTGGAACAAAGGATGGTGTCAACTCAAAAGAGAAATAACTTACAGGGATGGGAAAGTTCACGGGTGAAAATGAAAAGCAGGTCGGCATATTGATGTTCCTTAGAAATGGGCATTTTTGAATGGTCCCCTCATCAAAGTTACATTTAGATGTGTCCTCATTCATTACCCTGAACAAAAACTCCATGGCTGCTTCTCTGCAAACAACGTTGCAAAATTAATAGAGTAACCTCAGTTAAATTAAGCAACATAGAATAGAACGAAGAAGAAGAAAAAGAAGAAGAAGAAGAAGGGAAGCAAAACCTACAAAGCAAATCCTCTAGCTAGCAGCTTAGTACTCAACGTCTTCCAATTTTTCTTCTAAGACTGTACAAGTCAGTTTCTCTTGCTAGTCACTAATTAAATATTTTCAGAAGAAACAATCCAATATCTTCTGGGGATAAATAAAAGGAAGCAACACCATGAGACTCTAAATGATCTTAATACTATAGTCAACAAATCATAAAAGAAAATCTAGAGAGTTACAGTTTCATATTATAAACTCAATAATGAAAGGCATAAACGGCAAAATTAGAGGAAAAAAATCAGAAGTTGACAACATAGAGTTAAAGTAATTTGTCAAAGCATTTAATTGGACTTAGTGATGCAAAAGAATTTAAGAGTTTATAAAAGAAATAAAGAGGCAAAATCACTCAGCCACAAGTTGTAATTTGGTGGGATGAAAAATTGGAGTTGAGGTGACAGCAAAAACAGCAAGGACTGAAATTTACTTTATCTGCGTTTCCTCATTGTTATAGAATAATTATGTAACTAAAGTGTCGTGGGTGGTGAAGGTGAATGAGCAGATTGAGGGCAGTAAGTAGAGCAGAAATGAAGAAGCAGAACGAGAAGAGCAGAGAGAGAGTCAAGAGAGAGAATTATCTATATATATATTCTGTTCAAAGCCTTATAATATGGCTGTTACAACTACTAATACTTAAGATATAGATTTTAATCAATGCCTTACAATATGGCCTTTACAACAGCTAATACTCAGTACATTATTCCCTCCTCTTCTGGCACGTGGTCATATCCGATATGGATTGTTATAATTGTTATTAATAAACGACGAATTTTCTTACATTCTTACCTAAATGAGCTAATTAATTTGACGTCACTTATACCCTCTTCCTCCTAATCTCTATTCTCTTCCCACTTCTTCTTTGTTGTAACATTACTTTCCCTTTCAAAAACCTTGTCCACAAGGTTGATCTCTGGGAACTTCCTTTGTAATTCCAATAGGGTCTCCCATATCACGTTCTTCTCTATCTATCCAGACCACTGTATTACACTTGTGTTACAGCTCTATTGCGACGTCTCACCATCCGTCTGCTTAAAATAGCCAATGATGCCTTGTCTTTAGTAATAAGTGATGAAGGTTATCGAGAGGATGTTGGTATTTTATCCGACGCATATTCCTAAAACTAGGATACGTGAAATGTACAATGAATAAGGGACCCTTCTAGTAGTTAGAGCTTGTTTGCGACTCTACCAATTTTATCAATAATCTGGTAAGGTCCGTAATACAAGGAGATATCTTCTGATGTACCCTTCTTTGTAGTGAGTGTTGCTTTTAGGACTGTAGTTACCCACCATGAATTTTCTATCTGATTTCTTTTGATCTGCCTGTTGTTTCATTCTCTGTTGTGCTCTATTCAAATGAAACTTAGCAACTTGAAGAGCCATTTCTTGATCCTACATGGGCTGGTCTACCAGAAAATTATATGAATCACCCGCAAAGTAGGGTATATAAACAGGTGGAGGATATCCATAGAGAATCTTGAAAGGAATAGAAAGGATGGTTGAATGGTAATTTGTATACCATCCTGACCATTTCTTGGGAACATCTCTACAAAAATACATAAGATAAGTTTCCAAAGTTTTGTTAATTGTCTCAGTCTGCCCATCAATATGGGAATGGTAAGATGTTGAAAACCTTAGACTAACCCCGAGAAGTTTGAACACTTCCTGCCAAAAAATGTTCAAGAAGAGAATGTCCCTATCGCTCAAAATTGTCTCTGGCATCCCATGGAGCTTGAATACATGATTAATGAAAATATGAGCTATTTCTTAAGTTGTATAAGGGTGTTTAATAGTCATAAAATAAGAGTACTTACTGAATCTATCCACAATTAAAAAGATAGCAAAATTACCCTTACACAATAGCAACACTTTAACAAAATCCATGCTAATTTCCCCTAGCAACCTTAGGGTAAAAGGAGAGATTGAAGTAAGCCTGGATAAGCCGCATTATAATGCTTGTTCCTTTGGCAAACTAAACACTTCATAATGTAATTCCTCACGTCCTTGGCCAGATTCCTCCAGTGAAACAGTTTTGGACTCACTTAATAGAGGCCATTTCACCCAAGTGACCTCCTTGTAGGTTATCATGAGCCAAGGATTTTAACTTTCCCGTTAATTCTTGATCATGGCTCACTACTATGTGTCCCTTCCACCTCACCAGACCATCCTTCCATTCACACGATCCTGAATTCAATTCTTTGGTTTCCATCTTCCTTATAAGATCCTGAATTTTGGCATCCTGCTCGTACTCTTTAATCTCTTCCATAGGATGTGTATGCACTTAGGATACTGACAAGGTTAATAGCCCCTTGCTTGCGATGCAAGACAATGCATCAACAGCTTGATTCTCCAACCCACTCTGATAAATAACTTTGAAGTCATATACCCTATTAATTTTGGAAGCCATGATTGTTGAAAAGGAGTTGTAATCTTTGTTCCAATAGACACTTGAGGCTTCTATGATCTGATTGTCTCTTGAAGGGACAACCACTGAAGTAACGGTGTCATTATTTGATTGCCTTGATAACTGCTAGGAATTCCTTTTCGTAGGTTAATAACCCCAAGTGCTTAGGTACCAAAGCGTTACTCAAGAAGGCAATGGTTTTATTGGAGTATTGCTCCAATGCCTAACTTACATGCATTTGCCTCGATGGTGAATCGCTATGAAAAGTCTGGTAAGGCTCATACATGAGTTGATGTTAATGCCTTCTTAAGTTGTTCAAATGTCTCTTGTTGCTTCTCTTTTCATTTACAGGCTCCCAATGCTTGCTTCTTCAACAATTCAATTAAAGGTTTAGCCACCATCCCATAATGCTTGATGAACCTCCTATAGTATCCGTTTAATCTTAAGAACCCTTTTAATTCTTTCAAGGATTGAGGTCTTGGTCATTGTTGGATTCTTTTTATCTTGTTAGAATTTGTAGAGACTCCCATGGAAGAAATAGAATGACCCAAATAATTGATTTGTCTTGCTCCAAAGGTGCACTTGCTTCCCTTAATGAATAGTTGGTGAGGGTGTAATGTTTGTAGAATCTGAAGTAGATGTCCTAGGTGTTGTTGGAAAGTGCTACCACAAATAAGAATATTTTTGAAGAAAACCAAGAGAGAGGAAATTTTAAAGATATGGCTTAAAAATCTCATTCATGAGACTCTAAAACATTGAAGGAGCATTAGTGAGCTCAAAAGACATCACTAGAAACTAGTAATGACCCTTATGTGTTCGAAATTTAATCTTAGGAATGTCAAACCTTCATGCAAAATTTATGGTATTTGGATCCAACTTAGAATACCAGTTGCATCCTTGTAATTCGTCCAATAACTCCTCAATCAATGATATAAGGAATTTACTCTTGATAGTGTGTTTATTTAATTCTTTATAATCCACACACATTCTCTAGATGTTTACAATCCACACACATTCTCCAAGTATTATCCTTCTTCTTGACTAATACTACCGGGGAAGCATAAGGGCTCAAGCTATGTCGAATGAATCCCTGATCCATGAGTTCCTCAATAGCCTTCTCGATTGCATCTTTTTGTTCACCAAAATACCGATTTGATCTGTTGTTGACAGCATATATTCCTTCTTTGATTTGAATCTTGTGTTGTGAATTTCTAGATGGGAGTTCAATAGGTTGTTTGAAAACCTCACTAAAGTTTGCTAACAAATCATTCAATTCCTCCAAAGTATTGGAATAATCTTCTAGGCCCACTTGTTGCATGTGAAAATCGATGGGATATGATAGCATCATGTATAAAGTCGCGCTTTTATTGAGTTGTTCATAAGTTTGTTGAAACCTTAACTTGGGATCGCCTTAGCTGACTTATTTGGATTTTTCGTCAATGTTACCATCTCTCCTACACACACAAACTTCATGGTGTGATTCATGAAGTTGCAAATCACGTTGTTGAGGGTGAAGTAGTTGTTAAGAAGGGTGGAATGAATTTCACAAAAGTCCGACTTATATAGATCACAGAAGGAGGGGGTTTAAAATTGCACTGCCCATGCCTGTAAGGACTTTACTTGGAGCATGCAAGGCCTCAAATTTAGTACCAATGTGTTGATCATTTAGCTAGGAGGGTGCAACATGGTTTTGGGGGTTCAGTGGTAGGTCGGACTTCTGTGAAATTCATTCCACCCTTCTTAACAACTACTTCATCCACAAAACTATGGGTACTCCCACTATCAATCAAGATATGTAGGGGTCTACTCTGGTGAGTGCCTATGACTCTAATTTGACTATATTCGTCTTGATCCTTCAACCCCATCACAACTTGTAAAGATACATTGGTCTTAATGGTTCCTATTCTTCTTCTTCATCTAGTTCTTCTATTTCTAACTCTCCCAATCCTTCCTCTTCCACCATGAATAGCTGGAATTGCTTCTTTTTACACTTGTGCCCAGGTGTGTGTCATTCGTCACACCAACAATACAATCCCTTTGCCCTCTTGTCATCAAACTCTTTACTACTCACAGATGTTTGCCCTCTAGTATTCTTAAAATAATGATTTTTACCTATACCCCTTTGGTTATTTGAAGTTGGTAGTATGCCAACCTCCATGTTAGTCTTGGATGGTGAGGCAATCAAAGTTGGTGCCCTGCTTAACATCGTGTTCCCTACTCCAGTTTGTTATGGATATGTTTTGATAAGGAAGTGCACTAGCTTCAAGAATGGCTTTTTGTTTCCTAGCAAGCACATATTCCTATTGCAGATTTTGAGGTTCCATCATCTTGATAGTTAACTCCCAACTCCGGTTTCAATTCTTTCAAAAAAATCCCACCATGTAATTTTTTGGAAGTGAGAGTTTATTCAAATGCTTGTCAAATAGCACGTAATACTCTGGTACTGAGCCCATTTGTTTGAGCTCCTTTAGATGTCTGCCTGGATCGTCAAAGATGTCTTCATCAAACCTCTGACTGAGGAGGGTTGCAAACTCGAACCATTCTATAGCGTCCAGGTATTTCTATTCCTCAACTATAGCTCACTCTTGAGCTTAACCTTTTAAATGCGTGAAAGCTATTCCAACCTCCAAACTATCCGGGGTGTGATCTAATGAGAAAAACTATTCTTATTTGTAGATCCACGCTTTTATGCCCACTCCCTCAAACACTGGGAAATTTATTCTACTGAATTAGGCTAGTATTGCATAGCCTTTACTCTCTCCTACAGCTTTAGTCACCTCACCTATATTCTCTTTCCTCTTCTTCTGCGTCAATTGTTGGAACATAGTTTTCATATCATTAATCTCCATTTCTTGTTTATCACTTCGATGTGTCCTTCTATTAGTAGTCTCTCATTTCTCATTTGAGCTTTTAGTAAGTTCTTCACGCCTTTTTCTACTCGACGCAACTCTGCACATCTGGTGCCTTCCACCATAACAATATGTCAAGGCTCGATTGCACTGATACCAACTATTATAGAATAATGTGGGTGGTGCAGGTGAATGAGCATAATTGAAGGAAGTAGACCATAAATGAAGAAGAAGAAGGAGAAGAGGAGAGCAAGAATGAAGAGAGAGAAATATCCAAATGTATATTTCTAGTGATCCATCAACTGTATATTTCAGTGAGATCCATTTACAATCAACTATGTTCTTCCCTTTTGGTTTATCAACAATCTACTTATCTTAATCTTCTCTGATGCATCCATTTCCTCTATCATAGCATTCCTTCGTTCCCTTTCTGACAATGCATCATAAATGGTTCCGGGAATAGACATGGTATTTAAACTCACAATAAAACTTTTGTAGGTTGGTGACAAGTGTTTAGTGATGCACAATAGGACAATGGGTGTAATGGTCTTTTGGTTCACTCTCTATTACCTTTCTTGACGTAAATCGGAAGGTGGGAGTAACCCGTAGGTGTTACAATTGATTGTGTATGTAAAGGAGGATCGATTCTTATTGTGTACTAATTTCTACATGGATTTATTTCAGGTTTGGAATAGTTGCTTTTCTGGAATACACCTGTGACTATCTCAAAAAAACTTAAGTAACAAGCTGGACTCGAGAGATCGCTGTATTTTTTGGGACAGAAGACTAGAGGTCAAAGATGAGTTTGGGACGAAAACAAGAAGATCAAATGCCAAAAACGACTCAAATATACTATCTTTCATCATTGATACCCTTAAAGATATAACTTGGTAAAATATGGTTTATTTTCAACGAAAGTGACATCAACTAAGGTATAGAACCTTCTTGAAGAAGAGTTATAGCACTATGATAAGGATGCTTTGTTGGAAGAACTTATCAACGGAGAGGGAAGAAGATGGTTAGCGCTAACAAGCAGGAGAAGGTTGGAGAATTCGGTTAGGCAGGAGAAAAAATAGGAGAATTAGGTTAGGATATTGTTTGCATAAGGAGTAGTTATCTTTTGAAAGTTTCTTTCTTGATTTTTTTTATTTCTTTCTTATTTGAGTCCCACTCTAATAGGAATCCTATTTAGGGTGGATTGTTGTTTCTTTTTCTACCTATATAATCGCAGAATTATCAATGAATAAAGGAGATTGGAATCATAAAAAATTTAGTTACTTTAGTTGTAACTTTCTGCTAGCTCTGTCAAAAGCTAGATAACTTTCGTTCAACATCGATTCTTCCTCCAAAGAAGAACACCAACAAGCGAAGAAAGGGGGACTCTCTCTTAATCGTCCAGGAGATCATACGCCAGGGCCCTTACTACACTTATACCCCTTTTGTGTAGGTGAGTAACCTAGAAAGACAAGTTTGTTGGCACAGAAATCTCACTTTTCTCTATGTTAACTATGAACATGTACAAAGGCAATGCAACCAAATACCTTAGGAATAAGCCCATTTGATATTCTGAAATTGGGATAAAAGGTATTAAGGGCTTCCATAGGACATATATTCTCTAACACATGTGAGGGAAGTCCATTTATCATATATGTCACAATTAGAACTGCCTCACCCTAACAGGAATTAGGAACATTCCTTTGAAAGAGTAGAGCCCAAGTTACATCAAGTAAATGCACATTTTTTCTCTCAGTTACCCCATTTTTTTGAGGTGTGTCAACATATGACAAGTCATGAATAATTCTATCTTTTTAAGAGTAGGGGGCAAAATCTTATTAAAATAATCACTAGCATTATTTGACCTAAAGCTTTTAATCTTAACCCCATTGTATCATAGAATTAAAATTAGGAATAACAGTGTTAACATCATATTTGTGTTTGAGTAAGAAAAGTGATTTAACTCTAAGTACAATCATCAATCAAGGAAACAAACCAATGAGCCACAAAAATATTGGGTATAGTAGAGGAACTCCAAATATAACTATGAATCAAATGAAAAGAATAAGGACTTCTTTTAGTACCAATAGGAAAGGATATACGGTTATGCTTTGCCAATTCATAAACTTCACAATGAAAAACTAAGATATCTACTCCTTTGAACAAATATGAAAATACAACTGTTAGAACCCTAAATGATAGGTGACTGAGGCGTAGATGGTAAAGTCAAACTTTATTTGAAGTAATAAGAAATGACGTGGACAAATTGATGATTTTTCCAAAAAGATTCAAGAAGATAGAGATTGCTCATTTCCTTAGCAAGTCCAATCATCCTCCCCAAGCTCTGGTCTTAAAGAACATAACAAGAAGAGGAAAAATTGCATAACATTTAAGGTCATATGTATGTTTTTGGATAGACACAAGGTTGGCTGATAGATTTGGTGTATCAATGTTTTTCAGGTAGAGAGAAGATGTAACATGTACATCTCCTACTCCTGCAATAGTAGCTATGAACCATTGGCCAATACAATATTCCTATTACTAGGTTATTGGGTATAGATAAGAAATAAATGTGAGGAGTGAGTCATGCGATCTTTGGCACCAAAGTCAATTATCCAAATATTGTCATAATACTTGGCTGAGGCATTCATGCAAAAAGAAAAAAAAGGTTTATCAGAGAGAGCTAAAGAGCCCACTCCAAAGAGCTTGTTAACAGATCTCAATGAATTAGTCAATTTCTCAATCTCCTCGGTATTAAAACCTCTTTTATCTGAATCTTCATTTGATTTGGGAGTGGTAATTTTGGATGCAGACATATTAGGCACAAGAAAAAAAAACATACAAATAAAGTCCAAAGAAAAAGTAGCAATGAAAGTTGCTCAAAGAAGAATTTCACAAGAAGATGTAATATATACATCTCCTACTCCTGCAACTGTAGCTATGAACCATTGGCCACTACAATCTTCCTATTACTAGGTTATTGGGTATAGATATGAAATAAATGTTAGGAGTGAGTCATACAACCTTTGGCACCAAAGTCAATTATCTAAATATTGTCGTAATGCTTGACTGAGGCATTCATGCAAAAAGAAAATAAAGGTTTATCAGAGAGAGCTAAAGAACCCACTCCAAAGAGATTGTTAACAAATCTCAATAAATTACTCAATTTCTCAATCTCCTTGATATTAAAACCTCTTTTATCTGAACCTTCATTTGATTTGGGAATGGTAATTTTGGATGCAGACATATTAAGCACAAGCTAAAAACATACAAATAAAGTCCAAAGAAAAACGCAGCAATGAAGGTTGCTCAAAGAAGAATTTCCAAAGAAAAATCCTAGGGCTCTAATACCATGACACGATTTAGAAGGAAAATAAATTTGCCTCTTACGAATGATTTAGAATTACTTAATTATATATACACCTTAACGTAGGAAGGAAAATAGGAAACAATCTCTAAGAACAAGAACCAATCTCCTAGGACTCCTTAGGAAAGGAAAAACAGTCTCCTAGGATTCCACTCTCCTAGGAAAGGAAAATTCCGCACAAAACTAAATTGAGTGAAGTAACAATTCATCGCTCGGAAATTAATTCTATAATCACAATCTCAAAGGGAAAAGAAAAAAAACTAGCAGAGCAAGTAGGACTGGTTCATCTATATACAGATACTTGGCACCCGTCAAGCAAAAACATGAAGAACCTAAGAAAATTAATTCCCCAAATCTAAATCTCGTTCTCCTACAACATGATACAGCAGCAAAAGAACACTCTGCACATAGCTTTGCACCATAATCTGGTGTCCTACAAAGAAAAACCATAACTTATAGGTAGACTCTAATGGTAATTCCTCCATTTCCTCTGTAGTTATCCATACTCCAGCATTAAACACCAATGATTGTAATCCAAAATCATATTAAAAAAATTAGCCATTACAATGCCGACCAAACGCTAGAAATTCTGATTAACAATTGCTGGGATCCCGCTATCCATATAGGCCCAGATTCATACAACCACAAAATATAATGATAACAACGACAGAGGCTCTAAATAAAAAGCAATTCAAGCTAATAGAAGCAAAACGATACGCAGCACAAATGATCAACAAAAACAGATCTAAACGGAACATCATGGTCAGAATCCAACTCCTAAGAACCGGAGATTAAAAAGAACTTATAATTGTGAGATTGAATTCGGGAACGTTCGGTAGCAGAGAAAATAGAAAAGGAAACTTTACCTCAAAAATTGTAGTTTTGGTTTCTTGTCGCAGAAACTGAAATGGCGCGTGGTGGACACAGACACCTCCACACGAAATGTAACTCGTGG
>JAOSBP010000005.1:10953827-10966612 GCA_027563825.1 Erythroxylum mucronatum
AATCTGTTAGGTTTAAGGTCTTAGGTACAAACTTTGCTACTGTTAATTTGAGAACTCCTTCTCTATGTAATAGTTGGTGCTTGAGTTAGTTGGTCTTGTTTTACGTTCTCTTGTCGAAGACTTTTTGTTAAAGAGGAATTCCAAATTTTGGACTAAACAGCTAGATGACCCTTATTATTTATAATCTTTTTAATATTTTTATGTTTAATTAATATAAAATACTTTTATATTAATTAAACATAAAAATATAGAAAGATGAAAAGTCCAAACATATGGGTTGTCGCCTGCGTCGGCTAAAAGCACGAGACACGGGTTCACTACAAACTGCAAGCGTATGTCTTTTATTTCATAAGAGGTATATCAAACTTTTGAGTTTTGAGCTTTGACATTGGAGATCAGAAGGTGCTTTGTGCATGAAATTTAGGCGAGGGTTGAAAATTGAACTCAGCCTCCTCTCTCTCCACTTTTTCTTTTCACCTTTCAATGCCACCAACCAATAGTATTTGCCGTTACAACCAAGTAAATAAACAAAACGAAATAATAATAATAATAAAAAAGAAATGGAGAAATGACTCCAATAGAAAGCAACGAGAGGACAGCTATGCAAAACAGAGGGCGACGAGGCAGAGCTATTTAAGGCTTGAGAGAGAGAGCAAAGGCGTGTGTTTGCGGGAACTCCCGAGATCGGTAGATGAGATCTCACAAGTTTTTAATGCACCGCGTTTTTTCTTAGCCCCATTTTATCTCTGTCTCTGTGCTTCTTGTCGTCGGGTCTTTCTCTTTTGAGGCAGGAGATTGCTGTCTCTTGTGTATCCCCCTAATTCACAATTCACAATTTTTTCACTTTTGTGGATATAGAGTGAAGGAGAAGAAGAAGAAGAAAGGTACGGTCTTTGATATTTGCATTTTCTTGCTTGCTCTGTGTTACTGTCTCCATTTCTTTTTGGGACATCTGTTTTTCATTTCCTTTGACAGATTGCTTATCCGGTTGTATTGTTTCTTTTTTTTTTTAAACACTTGAACATTGCCATTAGTCCTTCTTGTTTCATGTGTTTTCTTTTGTTCTCTTGTTTTTGCGTTGCAGATCTGACATTTTTCGCTGTCTTCCAATTCCTATTTCACTTTCTCCACTCTCTTGCTAATTCTAGGCTGTAATATGACCATTCTAATGAAAATTAGAGAATCCTTTTTACAATGCTACCGAAGTCAGTTTCCCACTTCTATTCAATTTTTTTTTTCACTTTTTGCTCCCTCCAGGCCTCCGCATTGGCTTGCTCTTGCACTCTCCTTCCATCACCCTCTCCTCCGACGAACCTCATTCTTGGATTTTGTTATTGTATGTGGTAGAACAGAACTTACGTGCTTCTGCTTTCTTTTTTTGATCATGATGACCATTATTATCCTCTATGAGTCTATATCGGTGTAGTCATCGCTTATGACGTTTGAGAAATAAATAATATAGCTTTGGAAGTTAGTGACGATTGAAGTGTGGAAACTTTTCTTGGTTCTGAAGGAAATGATTAAATTGATAAAGTTTATTGTTTTCCTTTTCTTTTATTTTCCCAGTTGATTATTTTTTATAGATCCACCGGCTTTGTCTGTTTCCTTTTTGACTTGGCCTACGTGTGTGTACATATGGAAAGAAATTGAGAGAGAGCTACTTTTAGGACGGCTGGGTTTGGAGTTAAGGGCCCATTGTCATGTGAGAAGTATTGATACCAAAGTAGCATGGAAAAGGAAATTTCGTGCTGGTAGCTGCCTTCAGATGTCGGAGGATGCACATATTTTTCATGTCTTCTCAGTTTACGAATTTAGTGTGGACCACCGCATTTCTGTCATTTACTAATTTCCTTTGCTTTCTGTCCTTTTCTCTTTCGGGCTTTGGTTGAACTTAATCATCTTTCTATAGGCCTCAATGCACAAGTTCTAACCATTTAGTGGCCCTGTGCTTGAAAAGTTGCTATCCCGTTTATCCATGCTATTAAGTTCATGGGCACCTGATCGATTCTTCTTATCACTTCTTCTTGAGTGTGTTCAACATCTGTTTTACTAGCTGATCTGTTGGTAGATTCGTGTTCCTGAAGATCACATATAATATAAGTTGGTTATCAACTCATTTTCAGATTTTCCATATCCAAGTCATATTACTACATCACAGGAATCTAAGATAGAACTGCCTCTTCCCAAGTCATTATATTAAGGACTTCTGATTTTTATGTTGAGCTAGAACACGGCAATTGGCAATTTTTATCTTCAATTCATCATGTTTCTGACGGAAAACTTGTTGACTCTGCAGATAATTCTCTTTGTGTTGAATCATGAAGTATAAAGATGGAAAGCCGGCTGTACATCCTGATAAAAAATCGAAGGTTATCCCCATGCTTATATTGGTCGCTGCACTCTGTGGGTTTTCATTTTATCTAGGCGGGATCTTTTGTTCCGAGAGAAATAGCATTAAGACCGAGAATGCCATGGATGTAACGAAGGCAGTCCAAACTCCCAAGGATGCCGAAGTTGCTCCTCTTCAAATAAAATCCATTGCCTTTCCTGAATGCACCATTGACTATCAGGACTTAACTCCATGCACTGATCCAAGGGTAGGAGCTGTTTTTGATACATGATTTATTTAATATCTCACCCGAATGCATGTGTTTTAGAATTTCTATATTCATGTTATACATCTATTGCTCAGAGGTGGAAGAAGTATGGTCTTCATCGCCTAACTTTCATGGAACGACACTGTCCTCCTCCATCCGAAAGGAAGGAATGCTTAGTGCCTCCACCAGATGGGTATAAGCCTCCAATCAAGTGGCCAAAGAGCAGGGATGAATGTTGGTACAGGTATTATGATTGCTTCCATTTATCTTCTAGCCTCTGTCACTTTGAATTGCTAGGTTTTACTTTTTGTTAAAAAAAGTCTCATCTAATATGCTCCGCGACTATGAATTCAGGAACGTACCATATGATTGGATTAACAAACAAAAGTCTAATCAGAATTGGCTAAGAAAACAGGGAGAGAAGTTCCTCTTTCCTGGCGGAGGTACTATGTTTCCTAAAGGAGTGAGTGCCTATGTTGATCATATGCAGGATTTGATCCCAGAAATGAAGGACGGGACAGTACGAACTGCTATTGATACCGGGTGTGGGGTGAGTTCCATCAATTAGGCTTTTCTTTTTTTGGTTTGCTTTTCTTCTTCCAGTTTCTGCAACAAACCACATTACATATAAGTGGGACGTTCTATAGGAATAGAAATTGAATTCCTCTGTTATGTTTTCTTAGTTGTTTACCTCTATTTTCTATAATTACTTGATCAAAGTAATTCTTATTTTCAGGTTGCTAGCTGGGGAGGTGATCTATTAGACCGTGGAATCCTGACAGTTTCTCTTGCCCCAAGAGACAATCACGAAGCTCAAGTCCAGTTTGCTTTGGAACGTGGAATTCCTGCAATCCTTGGCATAATTTCTACCCAACGCCTTCCATTCCCTTCAAACTCATTTGACATGGCTCATTGCTCCAGATGCCTTATACCATGGACAGAATTTGGTAATTGAATTTTACACTGTGAAAACAGTAACTAGGTTGATCAGTTGATTCCACGGTGCAATTGATGGGAAAATAGACTTGCCGTTAAACCCATTATTTGCTTTTCTCAAGCTCAAAGTTTGAAGCGGTACCAAACATTCCTCTGATATCTCTTCCTGACAGTTCTCTTTTGCTTTCAGGTGGAATTTATCTCCTGGAAGTTCACCGAATACTTCGTCCTGGTGGTTTTTGGGTCCTTTCTGGTCCTCCAGTTAATTATGAAAGCCATTGGAAAGGGTGGAACACTACCATAGAAGAGCAGAGATCAGATTACGAAAGCTTGCAAGTACTGCTTACTTCAATGTGCTTCAAATTGTATAATAAGAAGGGTGATATTGCTGTCTGGCAGAAAGATTTGGATACTAGTTGCTATAGTAAGCTTGCTGCCCCTGATGCCTACCCACCCAAGTGTGATGACAGCCTTGAACCAGATTCTGCATGGTACACTCCACTTCGGCCATGCGTTGTCGTTCCAAATCCAAAAAATGCAAAATCAGTTCTGCAATCTGTCCCAAAATGGCCAGAACGGTTGCATGTTGCACCTGTACGCCTTGCTGAAATTCATGGTGGGAGTGCTAGTGCTTTCAATCATGATGATGGCAAGTGGAAGGTGCGAGCAAAGCACTACAAGAAGTTGCTGCCCGCAATTGGAACTGATAAAATAAGAAATGTGATGGACATGAACACAGTTTATGGAGGTTTTGCTGCTGCTGTAATTCAAGATCCTCTGTGGGTCATGAATGTGGTATCATCCTATGCTGTGAATACACTTGCAGTTGTCTACGACCGAGGCCTCATTGGAACTTACCATGACTGGTAAGTCTCTGTGTAGAAAGTGATATGCTATGTTATTTTAAGACAGAAACAGCGTAACTTATCTCTTGTTTATTTCCAGGTGTGAAGCATTCTCAACATATCCAAGAACGTATGATCTTCTCCATCTTGATGGTCTCTTCACTGCCGAAAGCCACAGGTAAGCATGGAGCTTTAGTTTCTTTTAAGTTTCTAGCATTTCGAATATTTGATTTGATTATCAGTTATTTATACTGGGCCTAATCCTTCACTGCATTTAGCCCGGAATATATTGACTAACTGAGACTCTCATACATTTTGCCCCACACTTAAAGGTTGACCTGGAAAACCCTGTAGCTATCTTTGATCTACCTGAATATTCATTCCATGTACCTTTTTGATTGACTAGACAACATAATACGGCGGACCAAACAGAACCCTGAAACCAAAAACAAAACCGATCTGAGTTTGGTGTGATCAGGAGAAATATCACGATTACTGCAATAACTGACGGTCCCATCCAAATAAAGAACCCATAAATTTCGCAGTGCATTGTCATTTATTTATGTTCCCGAGTTCTTGTTGGTACATGGACAGATGTGATATGAAGCACGTGCTCTTGGAGATGGACAGAATCCTGAGGCCCACAGGTTATGCTATCATAAGAGAATCAAGCTACTTCTTGGACGCCATAACCACCATTGCAAAGGGCATGAGGTGGAGTTGCCGCAAAGAAGACACTGAGTACGGTGTCGAGAAGGAGAAGATACTCATTTGCCAGAAGAAGCTCAGTACGCATCCAGCCAGAGCTTGAGATGACCAACACTAGTGGAATCAAAGATGCGGGTGAAGAAATCTCCTGGAGTGATGGCTGTTACTGTGGCTTAGGACACTCGCCGACGGGGACTACAAAGGATAGAGAGAGGGGGAGATCAAGTAAGTATAGTACTTTCAGACACGATAATAATTAGCGCTGCAATATTTAGGGGCACCCAATAACATATTTTTGTACCATAATTTTATGATGCCAAAATGGATATAGCATTCTTCGTTAGGCATCTATACTGCACGATCTTGGTATTACAATTATATAAAAAAAAAACTTTTAGGGGACAATCTGTCACTCTTTTTTTTTCCTCATTTTTTTCTTATTAGTATTTGTAATTTATTGAAATTAAATTATTAGGTGTGGTGGTGTGCAAGAACTCTTTGTGGGTTTCAGATTCCACATTTGATAAATTATTGTGTCAAGCAAAATTTACTAGTTTTATTGTGTTATTTCTCCCTTTATAATTTTCCTTACAACATGATGGTTAAGGGCCTGGGACAGCCGAGGTTTTACCTATAGGTGGAGAATTAGTGTGGCCTTCCGTGATGGGGTGTAGCCGCTTGACCTTCTGATGGGGTGTAGCCACTTGGCCCTATAAGAGGTGAGCCCGCTTGGCCCACATGTAGGGTTTCTTCGAATCAAAAAAAAAAAAAGATAGCTAAGGGCTATGCTTTCTACGTTGGACCGAGATAGCTAACATTTTAGATGAAATCATTTAATTAGAAAAAGTTAGATCGGAGACGGTTGGGTTATTAAATATAAGGACTGAAACAATCAATAATTAAATACGTCTTCTTGGGTTCCTGATGAAGAGGTACTTGGTTATGCTATTTTTGAGTGCAGTATAATGGTAACATTTTGAGAATTGTGTAGATTACTCCCAATAAGGACACTTATAGTACATAGAAACATACCCTGATGTTTTGACAAACAGAAGGTGCAACAATATATTTGGATTTGGTGTACGACTTTTAATTAATCAGTTTTTGCTTACAAAATTAACGAAAAATAAAAAATATTTTTAATAAAAATGAAATTTTAATTATCTATTTCTCATCTTATTAATTTGTGTACTTATATTTTAAATCACCTCTATTTTAAAAACTTTATTCAAACTTAGTCTCAATTAATTTCATTTTATTAGTTTTGATTTTATTCAACATAGTTTAATGTCCTAAAGGGTTGTTAATGGCTTAGGGAGTTTTGGAAATAAAAAAAAAGTATAATAAAAACTTGGGTTCAAATTAGAAGTTATGAAAACTTTAAGCTGAAAAAGTGAAACAAAAAATTGCATAAGGACCGAATTGTACGGTGGATGATGATTAGAATGCAAAATTGAAGAGAAAGAGAGACTAACTAGAGAAAAAGACACGTCCAAACGTCGGAGAACTCAAACCAAATCTTGAAACATTCTGGTGTAATTGTGTAAAGGGGGAAAAACGATCGTAGATGAAAAATGGCAAAAACGTGGTATATGGGAGCGTCAAATCGGCATTGCCCAAGGCGGCAAACGCAAGCGGAAAGTAACACTACGATGACTCAGATTGACAATTGTATTAATTGATAGCTAATAGTGGGTTAATATAATTGATTTGATTAGCGGATAATATCGACTATTTATTTAAGGATGTTTGATAAAATTAGTTGTTTAATATTAGTTGTGTATGTATAAAATAACTTACGAAGGCTTGACTTTAAAAAATAATTTATAATGACTTAAGTATTATATCTTAGTATTTCTCTGAATATTTTCATAAGAATTTAGATAAAACAAAAGAAGTCAACACGATCATTTAAAATAAATATTTATAATAATCTAAGAACGACGTCTAACTGCAATTAAACTAGAAGTAATATTATTACGAATAGTTATCATTTCCTGAATTCTTAGTTCTTCAGTACCTTCTTGTATAGAGTTAACTTCAACATCTTCAAATATATCTAGAGGTATAAATTCAAGATCTAGATCGATGATGTTAAAAGCTGAGTCTCCAATTGCGCTTCTTCTAATATAGTTATGCAATGCAAAAGCTGCACAAATTATTATATTTTGATTCATTAATGAATACTTAGGCATTTTTTTTCAATACCTTCCATCGAGCTATAAAAACACTAAAAGCACTCTCAATACAACTTCTTAATGATGAATGAGCTCGATTAAAAACTTCTTGAGATCCTCTTTGATTTGTACCATGAAACTCTGATTGATAATATCTTGTCTTTGGGTAAGGTGTGAAATATCCTTCTCTTTTTGGATAACTTTTGTCAGCCAAGTAATATTTACCTGAGTGTTCATAGAGGTAACGTAATTAGTATAAATGATATCATAAAAATTCTAAATCATGAATAATAAATCCTACAAATATTAAAATTACCTGTTGATGGTTTTGAAAATTGACTCTCGATTTATCGATTGTATCAAGAAAAATACAATAATCATGTGCTGATCCCTCCCAGCCTGCTAAAACATATGTGAATAATAAGTCAAAGTCACATGTTGTCAATACATCTGTAGTCGTTATTCCTTTTCGTCCCTTATATCGCATTTGATCCTCCTCTGAAACAACTACCGCCATATGTGTACCATCAATAGCTCTAATGCAATCCTAATAAAAACAATAATTATAAGATGATTAAAAAAACCATTTTCAACAAAAAATATATGAAAGGGAGGGGGAACATGTTCAATTACCTTAAAATATAATATATATCTAGCATTATTGACAATTTGTAGACAGATTTTCTTGAATTCAAGAACTTTTCGTACGAATATAACCTTTGAAAATTCATCCATGATACTCAAAACTTCTTTAAAAACTCTACAAACAGTTTCACCATAATGTTGAAAGCGTTTTTGGGTATTTCTGTTAGGTGCACCTTTACTTAGGACATATACGAATAAATCCACTTTCTCTAAAATTGACATCCTACTGAAGGACTCAAACCATAATTATTTTCCAAAACCATGCATAATTGACGAAATGTATTTGGATTTATTCTAAATGTATTAAAACACCGTTTTTCATGACCATTCAATAATTCATTCATCCATAGTTCTCCTGTTAGATAGGAAGTCATGCATAGCTCCTTGTATATATGGTTCAAAAAATACACACCTATATAACCCACTAAATAAGCCGTCAAATCCCAAAACTCATTCTTATTGTCCAAAAATTGCTTAATTTGTAGAAGTTGTATAATTTGCATAACATTATCATCCATACCTACAAATTAACAAGTAAAATTATATTATAAATAAACAAGACACTTATATGTCTAAATATTAATAAATAAATAATATAATACATAATAACATTATAGATTACCAACAAGATAATATAATATAATAAAATAAGATAACCAAATTCATAACGTCTCAAAACACACCATGTCAATATAAGTGCATAAATCATAAGAACAATAAACGAAACATAGTAATGCAGAGAAACTATGCTTGATGTTTCTTACGCTCCTCATGGTCATACATAAACTTAATGTATTCAACTCTCTTTATATCATCTAGTAAACTGAAAAATGGACCTTATTTGTGGATCTTCAATCAACATGGAAGCAAAGAAAAATTCATGGGTATCAGCCTCTAAATTAGGCAAAGCACATAGTTTTCTTATAGCATTTGTAACATCATGATGTGATGCACTAACACCAGTACTCTATGATGCACCAATAATCATCGTGTTCAGCATTTTCATAATGAAAGTATTCATCTCCATTGTTGCACTCTGTCTCTCTTGAATGAATTGCATCATATCGTCAAGCCTCTCACACATTGTTGCAAATCCTCCTACCTTTTTAACATAATCAGTTCTTGTACTATTGTTACTTTGTGACCTATCACTCTCCAAAACCCATTTTCATCTCGTATCACTCACTTCATCATGTGTAGCTTGAGGGTTAGCAACAAGAGTAGATGTAGGAGTTAGGGTAGGTTCGCTCCACAACTCTTACCAATCACCAGTCATATAGCAATTGTTTAGACCACTAGTCTCATCCATATTATTGTGATGATGATAGCCTGACGGTTGATGATAAATATTATAATTATGAGGTGGAGAAGGAACATACACTTCCCCAACTTCTCATTTTCCTTGTGGAGGGATATCCACAACATAAAATGTAATCTCCCCTCGGGCCAAACATCCAAAAAGTTGATCCAACTTACAATCATACTCAGGTTCAAGCCCTTCCTCTTTAAATGTTTTTAAATTGAATTCTCCTATAAAATATAAATAACTAAAATATAAGTTATTTAACTAACTATTTAGCATTAAAGTAAAGGAAAATAACGTAAAATGAGGGCAAAAAGGCTAACTTTAATCTTCAAAGTCCACCATTTCTCACTGGCACCGATTGTTCCTTTGTCATAGTCCCATTCTAGACTCGTTTCTTTCCTTTTCAACTATTTCCAAAGACCCCATATACCTTTCGTCCAATCAAATTTATTTTTAAGTTTATTTTTATCCCATGGTAAGTTGGTCGCTTTCTAAAACTCTTCCTTCACCTTCTTTCATGATAACCTTTGACAAATAACTTCACCACATTCTCCCTTACTCCTTTGAATATGTTGGCTACAAATGTTAGAAAAGATAAGAAGTGTTTTTTTTGGCCAACGAACTCTGCCTATATCATTCCTCCCTTAACTTTCTCATTTGTTTCCTTTTTGGGATGGGCAAAAATAACCCTACAGTGTAGACCTTAAAATTTAAAATAACTCTAAATATAGTTGACCTAACCAATTAACTTTATTAACCTAATTAAATAATTAACTCTATATGTTGCCCCTAATTAAAATCCTAAATTAGAATTCAATATCACCATCGCTGCTCATCGTCACCCTTACCTTCAATGTTACAACTTCATTACTTTGGTAATATTAATTTTTAATAGCTTTCAGTTTTGTATCTATTTATAGCTTTTGTAGTTGATGTCCATCTTTTTACAACTTAGTCTCAATTTTTTTGCATACATCGTTGCCATCCTTCACTACCTTTCACTGCCCTTCACCACTGTCATAGTTCTATGATAATCCAATTTTTATTTTTATTGTTCATTCTCTATCTATTGCTTCCTGTACTTTTTGTCTGTGTCTTTTTGCCTGGGTTGCTTCTTGTTCGTGTTTTGTTTGTCTATTCTCCCTGTTCGTTTGTTTTTCCTGGTCTGCATTATGCCATACGTGATAATACGTAGTGGGAGCTTTATTACGTACCCCGGATCTACATGAAAGGATTAAAAACGAAGGTAATGCGAAATACCTAGATTTTGGTTTCATCCTAATTCCGATGCCGATTCTGAGCTCCGAATGTCTTCGAATCTCTCGGGACTTTTAATGGAAAGTGCTCACCGACTCACGGGCTAGGCCTTTCTACAGCTTCCTCAATTCATGAGCTCTCTTAACGGGTCAGAGAACCTTATGCTCGTGAAGCTCCTCTGAGTAACTGCAGAAGATCTTAACCTTTATATAGCTTCTATATCGGGCTTCTCCATCACAAGGTCGATATAGACCCGGCCCATACTAATCGGGACCTATTTTTCATCCAGATTTCGACCCATTAATCTAGATCATTTATTGGGCCACTTTATTATCTTTATTTGGATCAAATGACGCAACTTAACCGATAATTTATTTTAAAACCAAAATTGCAATTAATGTTGTCCAACTTTATGAGACATGGACAAAATTGTCCCTAAGGACAAAAATGTCTAACAATCTCCCCTTTGGACAAGCGTTAATTGCATTAGACTCTAGTTTAAAATCAATTTTAAAACCCGGTTAAGCCACGCTACTGTATAGTCAACTAAGTTTTGAAAACAAAACATTTGATCCAAAGATAGCGAAAGTCTATCATTCTGTCCCGCAAGGCTTTCGGTATCAAAAAGCATAAGATGTATGTGTCCTGTGTGACACAGATCCAATACAATCACGAATACCTAATACCCCGCTAACATGAATGGGAAAATGGAGTGTAGCAAACTACGATGATACCTGTATGATCTAAATTATATCATCTTTGTTTGTAGGTTTCGATTTCTCCAGCTTTATGCTAAACTGCATTAGAGAAATCCTGTTTTCTCTCACAGAATGCTAAACAACATTAGAGAAAACCTTTTTGTTCTCCAACTGAATGCTAAACTGCATTAGAGAACCCTTAGGGGATTAAAAACTTATATCCCCTATGTCATGTCAAACTTTATAGCTAGCTATGTTAAACTGTATGTGTCTAAATGACATAGGCACAAAGTCAATCTGTATATATGCCTAATGACCTTCAAATGCTTAAGATTGACACAAATCTTAAGACTTTAATACGTACTATGATAATGTATGATGACACTTAATACTGAGGATAAACGTTGATCATCTTTATCAGTAACCATCATACTATCATAATACTTCAAAATGTACAAATGTACATGGAGCAAACATAACGATCCCCTAACTGGCAATGTCTAATGACATCAAAACAACCATACTGTATACTTATGTTACAAACACAAGTGGGTGAAGTCCTTTAGTTAAAGGATCGACTCACAATTCCTCAGTTCTTAAATGCTCCAAACCTTATGTCACTTTTCCATGTCAACACCCTTATGACCAAATAATTAATCTTTAGCTGCTATGACCCTGTGATATTCTTCATTAAGAATGTCATAGTAAAACCAAATGGGTCTAGCCACTGAATGGACCACTGAATTAAATTTCTGAGCTAAACCGCCTGCGAAGCAGCCCCTTAGCATGCACTCTGCATGCCCAGTCGAGGAAGTTACCCATGTCTCTTTGACACACTTCTACAACTATGTACCATCTGCAAACTTGAACTATAACTTTAAGTGAACTTTTGATCATCCGAACACATAGCTAACTTAAAATCTGAATTCCCTACGAGGTTTGGTTTGTTGACTTTACTATATGTCAACATATAATCCTTGATTCTTTCAATTATCTCAATACTCATTAGACTGCATTCCAAAAGTCTATAACTGGATTAACCAGATATTGACCAAACAGTCAAACAGTAAATGTAATATCCTATCGAGTACATAGCCTAGCATACAACAGGCTATCTGCCATACTAAAATAAAAAATATTCCTCATATACTCTCTCTTTACTTTATTCTTTGGGTATTGTACCAAAGATTATCTCTTATTGTGAGAGACAAGTGTTACACGGGTTTACTGCCAGCCGTATTAAACCTTTGTAATACATACTCAATGTATGCATTCTTTGAGAGATCTGATGAGTGTTGAGATATGTCTTAGTAAATCCGAATACCTAGGACAGAAGATGCTATACTAAGGTCTTTATGTCAAGGTTCTTGACCAAAAATTGCTTATCCTAATACAACATGATCAAGTGACTTGATCTGAGCAATTTACCATCCTTATGCAGTAATAGGAAGATAACTTTGCTCCCCTCAACTTCATAGTACAGGCATCCTGTAACTTTATTTCCCAAGAAGCCAAAAGAAGCCATAACCTCATCAAATGTAAGGTATCACCTTCAAGAGGTTTATTGTAAACCATATATTGATTTGCATAACTCGCAACTATGTCAATACTGTCTG
>JAOSBP010000005.1:10992199-11023862 GCA_027563825.1 Erythroxylum mucronatum
AGCATTTAGTTATAATTAATTATAATTTTAATTAAAGTTTAATTGAAATAAATTTAATTATAATTAAATTACTAAAACATCCAAAGCCTTTTATAAATAGGCATAAACTCTATGGAAGCTAATCCTTTTTATAATAGTTGTAGAGCTCTCTTCAAACCTTCTGTGGATATCGTTAAAGATCAGATACTTGTGCAATTGTGATGGTTGAGATGAGCCGATTTTATAAATTAGTTGAGGAAAACAACAAGAAAAAGAATTATACTTCAAAATAAGGTACAATTAAGATTTAAGTTTTCTTGTGATTTATGTGTTGATCATTTATATAATTTAAGTGATTTTGACTTTTAAAAAATTATATAAGTAAAGTTTGAAATTATTTTACTACACAAGGGATCAAATCTCCCCCACCCCCGAAAATATGAGCAAAAGTTTGGAATCATAGTCCTGTTTGGCAATCAACAAATTGCATTAGCTGTTAGCTAATTCTATCAACGGTTGGCTAACAATGGATTAATATAGCTGATTTGACTAGTGGATAACATCAACATTTATTTAAAGATGTTTGATAAAATTAGTTGTTTAGTATTAACTGTTTATGTGTAAATTGACTTATGAGAATATGACTTTAAAAAAGGATTTATAAGGACATGGGTATTAGCTATATATATCTTAATATTTCTCTTAATATTCTCAAAAGAATTTAGAAAGAGCAAAAGAAATCAACACTGTCATTTTTTCTAATGTCTTTTATCAAGCCTTTACAACACCGAAAGCCCTCTGAATACAACTTCTTAATGACTAATGAGTTTGATTAAAAACTTCTTAAGATCCTCTTAGGTTGGTAAAAGCTAACCGAAGAACTTGAGAGATCACTAAAATGCGATTAAAAATAAGCTTGTGAATGAGTTCGGTTGGATCACACCAAGAGTTTTTCTTCAAATGCAACACCAACAAACTTAATATGAAATTGGATTTGCAAAAATGATATCGATTTAATTTCTAATTTAAGAAAATATATTTTTTGTTATTTTAATTTAAAATTTTAAAAATTGAAACTATATTTTTTAATGTATTAAATTAAAATAAAATTGTTTTGAAAAAACGGTTTATATTAATCTCGTAAATTTTAAACTTAGATAAAAATAATTAATTTAAATTAACTTATAAATTATAAATTAAATTAAATTGAATTAAATACAATATACAAGTGATAATAATATTATATACTAATTATTGATATAAAAAGGGACCTAAATATTAAGTCTATACAAAAGTAACTAATGTAATATAATTATAGATAAAAATTTAGAAGTATTTAATTATTTGAAAATTTTAATTTAGTATTAAATATTTTAAAATTTTAATTTAATGACTAACTTTTTAAAATTTGTATAAATTAAGTCAGATTCCTATCTCTATTTCTATCTCTATATCTTTGAGTAATTTGTAATAACTTTTAGATATAACAGTCTTTTAGTCCCTTAATTTCTCAGCTAGAAATTGAATTCAATCTGACAACTCAATCAGTTAATTACCAAACATAATTATCAGTAAGTTGACATAGTCAAACCACTAAAACTTTTCGATCCGTCAAAAAACAACTGATAAGTTATTTACCAAACAACGTCTATATAAGATAAACCATAACTTAAGTTGCATTCTTATGATTCATATAAATCTATCACTTGCGTATTAAACTTGCTAGTCAATGAATTATGTAAAAAATTGTTTGCGCGTACATTAAATTATAATTTAGAGTAATTAATATAAATTTGGCAGAGATAAGCAATTAAAATATAATTCTATGTGCAGCAAAGTTGGTGAAAAAAGTTAACTTCCAAGATTTCTAAAACAATCGTTTGTTAAACAAATTAAAATTTACCATCTTCAAACACTGACTGGTTAGGAAAAGGAAATCGTCAAATAGACGAAGCTTGTGTTTCCATCAATTTGTCTGTAAAGTTCAAAGACAAAAAAACATTTTAAATAAGGTGAAAAATGGTCCCACGAGCCGCCCCCACCCGATTATTTATTATTTGCGTCTTATGTCACTTACCCACACACGTTTAGAAAGAAGGTTTTTGATATTTGAATTGCGTTTTCTGAAACTGGGACTTGGGGCCGAAGTTAAAAAGGACTTCGCCCACAGGATTGAAATAAAAGAAAAAAAAAATTACCTGAAAAACGACACGTAGACGTAGGAGAAAAGCGGGGCCCACAGAGTAGGTTTTTTCTTCCTACGCACGAACATAGTTTTTCGGTGCACCCAAGGTATTACTAATTCCGGGAACATCTAACATAGGAGGGCTACAGCTGACCAAAGAACTTGCTGTATTTTCAAGAGTAAGATTTGAACCCCCAATCACTTGGTTAAGCGACAAAGACATATACCACCTACGCCAACCCACTGGGTTAGCCACGAACATAGTTATAACTTATAACAACATTTTTTTTTTGAGAAAGTTATAACAACAATATTTTTTATAAAATAGTTATAACAACAATTGATATTTACATATGCACGTATAAATAATTATATAGTGGGTGGAGCCTGGGGGTAGATAGAGACTAGAGAGGTTCGATATTGGGAGATCGAGAACAAAGGGAGACGGAAGCACTGGATTCCTCCTCTTCCCGTCCTAAGCGACGGTTTTCTTCATGTGCCCCTTTGGCTTTTAGGTTCTACCCTCTCTCTCTCTCTCCCGTGTGTTTCTTGGGATCTCATCTTGTCAGATTTTGATCTGATCTGATTCATTCTCCTTTTGATGAGTTGATAGGGGTTTTGGTTCTTGTTCTCGGTTTCAAAGGTTAGGTTTTTGGTCTTTGGTCTTTGATTAATTCGAAAATTTCTTTTCTATCATTCCGATTTAAAATTAGGGTTTCTGGTGATTGTTTTGCGTTTGGATAAGAACGGCTAAATTGTCGAGTTTTGTGTGAGGTTATTTTTAGTTGTTTAAGCCTTCTTTTTTCTTAACGGATTGTTTTTAATCCACGGATTTTGAATTTAGCTGCAATTAAATGCTATATGAATCATGATAATCAAGGTGCTCGTTCTGCATGAATTGTTTTGGATTCTTGATGATTTTGAATTGCATTCTGATCCAAGTATTCAGGATCTGGAAGCCTTCGACACATTCATTATTTAATTTAATGACGTTTTATGAGTTCATTGTCTTCTTAATGGTTTATAACAATATTTTGTTTGATAGCAGCTTTTTGTGTCGTTTCAGTTCCGTTTGTTTAATGCCTAGTTTATGCGCCTTAGACTTGATTACCGAGAAGAATTTGCTTTGGATAACGAGCAATTTGTATGTTTTCAGTTCTTCTTGTTTGACGCATAGATTATGTGAATATAGACTTTGTAATTAATTAGCTGGTTATGTTTTTCTAGCGTACTTGTTTAGCTTGCTGTAGCTGGTTTGCTGATAGTTGTATTATTTAGTGTGTTACAATTAGCTAACAAGGTTAGAAACTTAAATCTGGCTTAGCTGTTTTCTTTAATCTTTTCAGTTGAATTAGTATAATGCTGTTGGCTGGTTCAGTTTACTACATGTTGATTGTTGATCCATTTGAAATTGTGCTTGTTTTGTGGATGTGCATGATGTTGAAGTTGACTGATTTTGGTAGTTAAAATCTACGTGGGTATTATGATCACATCAATTATGTTTTGTAACGTACTTTTTATGTTTTGCTTGTAGTTAGGTTGCGTGGAACTTGGATCTAAACAGCTTAGTTTCTTTTATTGAGACATGGAGAAATTGTTGTTCTGGTCAAGATGCCACCAGTATCGGGGTTTTTCATTCCAAGAAGTGCTTGATTGGCGGTTTCTCAATGTTGGAGATTTTCTTCGTGTTTCCTTTGTGAACTGCACTTAGTGGTCAGTTTATGTTTAATGAAGACTATAGGAGACGTGATGCAAAGTTATTCTGAGATAGGTGTTGAATCTTTAGCGCATATTCTCAGGTAAAGAACTTATCCTTTTCCCACTGATCAATGCTTCAATATGATTTTTGTTTTCTCATATTCTTGATAATTGTTTTGTAGACAGTGCATTGCTGATAAAACATCCAGTTGAAGAAATATCAAATACGTGTTCTGAGGTAAAATCTTTTAACCCGTGTCGCTTTTCTCAGTTAATATTAGGAAAAGACTAAATCTAGTCCTTCAACTTTTCTTAGAAGTTCACTTAGCACTGACACTATTTTTAATCAAATAAATTCTGGACTTGTATATTATCATCACACCATTTAGCCCGAGACAGTAGAACACATGCCTTATTATAGTTAAAAGATTAAGAGGTCTGTCACAATATAATTGCAAATTTAGGGTTTGTCTGATGAAAATTAAAGTTGAAGGTACTAAACTAATTTTGGTAGCAGTTAAAGGACTAAAATGGACATTTCTTCTTGACTTTATTGTCTTGTTTCTCTAACCATGGGATAATGTTGCAGGACTGAAGTCTGCAAGGATCAAACAAAGTTGATTAGATAGTTTGAGATTAGATACGCCACTGCGTGAAGTCTCTGCTGACTGTTGGCTTGTTATCTATCGGCCATTGCTCCTGATGGGTACTGCTTGAAGTGCGACAGACTTACTCAACGTTATCTACCTATATCAGCAGCACCTTTTTATTTTAGTTTTGGAGTGTCTTAAGATTGGTGTGTCTGTCTTGTTGACAACGACAATCATAGCGGTTGGTCCTTTGCTTTGTTGTCACTATGTTCTGTGCTTCTTGCCGTGCTCATTCTTCTCTCTGTTATCCTGAAGTTTCGGGTGCTGGGATGATTATGTTTATGGAGCTTGTCCATTATAAACATTTTGGTTTTCTGCTCTCAATTGCTGTTGGAGAAAACTAGTTGGAGTTTTCCTGGACCAGCAAGGCTTTTCATTTTACTTCACATTTTCACCAAGGATAATCAACCATAAATGTCATATAGCCCTTTTGATTTTATACTTGTTTCTGAATAAAGAAAGAGCTCCTTTGTGTCCCACGCAAGATGGAGAGGTGAGTTTGCTTCCCATATTAAATGGTTATTTTCTGTTTATCATCAATTATAAATGGGGATCTTTGATGCAGGTACATGTTAATCAAGGAAGTTGGTGATGGAACATTTGGGACTGTGTGGCGAGGGATTAATAAACAGACTGGTGAAGTTGTAAGTTTAGTTAGATTTGACATCTTATGGACTGTTTGTTATGATCTTTTGTTGTAATCAGGTTGATGTGTGTAATGATGAACAGGTTGCAGTAAAAAAGATGAAGAAGAGATACTGTTCATGGGAAGAGTGCATAAATCTTAGAGAAGTGAAGTCATTGCGAAAAATGAATCATCCGTCTATTGTGAAGCTCAAGGAAGTAATTCGGGAAAATGATATCTTGTACTTTGTCTTTGAATACATGGTAAGTTCTTTTTCTCTAGTTAATCAAGTTGGATTCCTTACCTTGTTAGGCGCATGTTTTTGACATATTGGTTACACAGGAGTGCAATCTTTACCAACTCATTAAAGACAAGGAAAAGTTATTCCCAGAAGCTCAGGTTAGAAATTGGTGTTTCCAAGTATTTCAAGGTCTTGCTCACATGCACCAGCGTGGATATTTTCATCGTGATCTTAAACCAGGTAAATTTTTATCTCTTTTTTAGACAAATTCTAGACGGAACAAGCTAGTGAAAATAATGGTTAAATTTTGGCTTTCTTATTATAATTGATACTACAAAGCTGCAACTTGTGCTTACACAAAAAAAATTTCTTCTTGGAAGTGAAAGTTTTAGTATTTACAATTTTGCTTTCTCCTTTTTTTAAGTCCTCTTTGGCCATCTTCTCTTGGAACCTTCTGATATTGAGATGGCATAATCAATCTTGCACATTGTTGGTGATAGCTGGACTTAAAATTTTATTAAGAATTTGTGTGTGCAAGGATGCAAATATTTCATTAAAATGTAGGACTGATAACTTGCACTTCTACCAGAGAACTTGTTGGTATCAAAGGACGTAATTAAAATTGCTGATTTTGGTCTTGCACGAGAAATAAGTTCTCAACCACCATATACTGAATATGTCTCAACACGGTGGTACGTTATCTTCCCTTTTCCTTTTGATTTTGTTCTGCTGTTGACATAATTCTGTTTTTTTTTTGTTTGATACTGAGCTTTGCTCTCTGAATATCTTAGGTATCGGGCCCCAGAGGTTCTGCTTCAGACATACATATATGGTTCTAAAGTTGGTTAGTAGTTGACTAATCTGAGATGTTCTACATTTTAAGGATAACTAAAGCAATATTATCCATATCATATATCCTAATGTTACTTGCATTCTTTTTGTAGATATGTGGGCAATGGGTGCTATTATGGCTGAGTTATTCACTCTTCGGCCTCTTTTTCCGGGCAGCAGGTACAATATTGATCATTTCTCTAAACTAGCTGCAGTTTAGTTGACATTTTACTCACTAGCTATCACATGATTTGACAGTGAATCAGATGAGATCTACAAAATATGCAGTGTAATAGGCACTCCAACAGAGGATTCTTGGGCTGATGGACTTGATCTTGCAAGAGCTATTAACTACCAATTTCCACAGGTCAGACTTGTTTATTTTCATTTCATATACGTTGGAGGCATGTTTAAACTTCTTCAGTTATTGTGGTTCTGTTGAATCTTGTACTTGGGGTGTATGTCAAGTCTTGTTGGTTCCTGAGAGTTGTGGTTTTTAGTAGCTGGATTGGTCAAGATATAAATGAATGCATTTGACTTGAGTAAACTTGCTAGGTATATTGGGTTTTGTAATCCATGATCAAAATTTGAGATGATTTGTGTTCAATGGTATTGCAGTTTGCTGGTGTCCACCTGTCTGTTCTGATACCATCAGCAAGTGATGATGCAATCGACCTTATTACGGTTAGTATAATTTTTAATAGTTTTGCCTTTGTCTATTTTGTTCTGTATTTGCATAACTTCCTGTTCTTTCCTTCTGTCGTTTGCTTCTTATTTTTTGTATATGCAGTCACTCTGTTCTTGGGACCCCTGCAAGAGACCCTCAGCTGCAGAGGCCCTTCAACATCCATTCTTCCAGGTTGATTTTATGCATTCTTTTCTTCCATTTTATTGTGATGGCTTCATAGTGGTCTTTAATTTGTGTTTCTGAGTAGCATTCAAATTTATCTATTTGCAGAGTTGCTTTTATGTCCCACCATCACTTCGTTACGGAACAGCCATTACTAGAACACCTCTATCTGGTTGGTTATTCTGTCTGCTTTGTGGTTGTCCAATTTGATTGATTAATTATTCCACTTTTCATGTGTGTATTGCTTGGATCTGTACACCTGAAATGCGATCATTTTACTGTGCTATAGCTGGAACTAAGGTATCATCAGAGAAACAGAATACTCGGAGATATGCTGCGGCTTTGACTAATTCGAAGCTTGTTAACAATTTTCCTTCTCCAAAGATGCATGCTTCTTTGAGCTCAGGTAGGCACAAGTTTAATGGGTTTAAGGTTATTAGGTCCTCTAGACCTTTTTTTTTTGGATGAAAAGTTCCTATAGAATTTTAGGAGTTGTCAAGTTGTGAATTCTACAGTGATTTGGGAATTATTTTGCAAACTTGCCATTAATACTGCTATGCTTTCAACAGACCTTTGAATAATTTTCTATTGGAGAGTCTGCTATATTTTAAAATCACAAATGAGATAAACATAGTCGTTCGGAGTGTTTCCAGGACTTCTATGTGTGTGTGGAGTATGTGCCTCTTTTTTCTGATACCAATGTACATATGTGACTTGAATTTCTCTTTGTGGGACAGATTGACTCCAAGTAGGGGACATGTTCATTTAATGACTAACTTTTAAAATATGGTACACCTTTAGTCTCATGAATGATCCTCACGTTATGCATCATGTTGCAGGTGTGCAACGGAAGCTGGACATGGCTAACAAGGTAAACTAAAGTTATTAATTTATACTTGCTCCTTTTTGGAGGAACTGGAAATGTTAGACTAAAATCACTCTGTCATTTAGATCAATTCAATTATAACAGACTCTATGCCTTGTAAACTTGGATTAGTTTTAGGCCATCTTTTGAAAAATGTCATTATCTATGAAAGCTTCACTACTTTGCTTTTAGGAAATTGGGATATCTAGCATTGGGTTAATGCTGTCAGCGGGTCTATTGAGCATGACTGAACTAAATCATTTAGTTGATTCCCTTAATCCTACCAATTTCTGATGTGACTTCAACTGTTACCAATTTTAGCAACTGTATCACTTGTCATTTTAGTAAGGAACTATAACTGGATTTGAGCTTCATAAAATATCATGGATCGAAATTGAAACTTGTCATTCAATAGTCCATTAAACATAAATATACAAGTGATTTATGACGTTCTTTTCTGGAGAAATTGAATTATCTTAAAGAATTGCTTTTGACTTTGGAGTATGGATATTTGACTATTGTTACCATGGTGCGCATCCTCATTGATAGTCTTGTTTTCGACGTTTCTGTAGATGAAGAGTGCAAATAAAAATGAGAAATCAATGAATACAAGGCAACCAAAATATCGACCCCCAGGAAGGAAAAGCCCTCGTAAGTTTTAGCAACCTTTAATATGCATGACGCTTGTCAGTCTCTTGGTCATTATATCATGGATAATCTGGACCTATTTTGATAACGAGTTAACAATGTGAATTGAGCGGGGGAAAAAAAACCTGACTTGGAATCTATGTCAACTTACAGCTTCCGTAAACAAGGGTAGAGCAGCAGTACGGGCAATCTCTGATACTGTGGATGAATTTGCCAACTTGGCAGTTGGTTCTCGCAGGCAGTCTATGGTGCAGCCTTGACCGCCATCTATGACTATGAGGGCTGGAGTGCAGTGGACTGGGGAGTCTGGTGACAGTTTTCTCAGTTCATCTCAACAATTCTAGCCTGGCAGAACTTTTACGAGGAAAGTTTCCGGGTGATAAAACATGGGCTCTTTTCAGTGTCTATACGCCACTTTTATCTAATACGGGGAATAAGAAAACCTGAGTGTTGTTTTTTTCATATATATATTGATGGCGAAGGAAAACGGAGTGTTCATACTTCACGCATGCGTGGTATCGTTTGCTGCTATTCTATGACAGTGGGATTGTTATTGATGGTTTAATTTGGCAAATAAGAAATCGTTATCTTTTGCTTGCTTTTCCAGTCATGGAAAGATTTTATTGTTTGTGGCTAATAAGTGAGTCTATTATTTGTCATTGATTGATGTTTTCGTTAATTTTCATTTCTCACTATGGCTATCATAATGTTGTACACATTTTATGGTAAAGTCATTGGAGTGTCCAAATCAACTGTTAATTGGCCAGCATAAGTAACAGATTATCGATATAACTTTCCATGTCCATTCAACTGTTCAAATAATTACACGGTAGATGCCTAAATGTCGATCGAGTTGGTTATTTGTAATTCATAGGTAGTGTTCTTAAGGTGCTGATTGAGATAATGGTCAATCCCTTCCCTTTTTCTACTAAGGAGGCTTCGAAACCTAAAAGCAAATATTGCATTCTGTCACTTCAAAAAGCCGAAATGCTTTGTATGCTTTATATTATCTGAAAATTTGAAGTCATTTATTCAACTCTTCCACCCCCGTAAAACTTTGCTGCCCCATAAGTTTCATTTTGTATTACAAATTTACAACTTAATTTTATTTTTTGTCAAAAATGATATCCAAGTTGCATAAAATTGACATATAGCATTTCTGACGTGAAACAAAAATTTCTGCTATAGGGGGGCCCTAAAATGTCTCAACTCCCAAACTGTATAAATTGGAACAAAAGCTGATGAAGCTCAATAGAAGAAATTTGTTTAAGCTTGAGTTAGGAGAAATTGTTGTACCGATCAAACATTGAATAACGTAACCAAGTAAGTTCCTTTCCTCGTTTGCACTGGATGAATTTTTTTCTGTTATTCTAGCTCCACTATATGCGGATTTGTCCGAATGATGAACTTGGAAGTAGTTTTAATGAGTATTTCTATTACTGAAAAGTGAAAACCCATTTTGAAAATTTGTTTTGTTTTATTCGTCAATTTTTTAGTTTTTGTTTTGTTTTATCATTGTAATAAATATTATTTTTCTTCTCCCAATATGTCCAAGAAAATGACGAAAGGTAACTCATACTCGTCCATGTCCATTGGAAGGAATGGAAGTAAAAGAATGATAAAGCCGTTTGAGGAGTCACAAGTGTTGTGTCATTTTTTAAGACTCAAGCCCATTGATGACCTTATGGGCTAATGACAATCCCAGAAGGAGGTTTGATGCCTTAACTATGGGATACTTTCGTTAACGGACCAGATAATTCACATTTTTTAGACAGCGATTTTGATATTGTAGGGCGACGGATGCCCCTTTTCCCATTTTGTTTGGGTATACGAAGAAATGTTGAGGAGGGCCAAGTCTTTGATCATATCTTTGAACGTGGATAATAAGTAATTGAAAATGGAACACAAGAAGTTAAAGAAGGACATGAGAAAACATACCTTGAAATGTCAACTCCTTCTCGAGTTAGAGAATTAATGTCGCTAGTATTTTTTAATGCCCTTAATATGAATGAGATCGAATATCGAATAAAGGTCCCTTTACCTTACTTAAAACAGATAAATGAATTCGGAGTTAAAATTATTTTACAAATTTGAATAGGTAAAAAGAAGTGACAAAATTTAGGTGTAAGCTAAACAAAAGCATGTTGAAGAAGTAAAAATAAAACTTCATGGTTAAATACCTAAGAATTCAGGGCTTTATCTAAAACTTAAATGTAGCATATATAATGTTTAGGGTTTAAAATTAAACTTAGGAGTTTAAGATCTTATCTAAACTTGAAACTAAAAGTGAAATACCTAAAAAAGAATCTTAGGATTTAAAATGGAGAAAATGGTATAGTTATTTGTCTTACAATTTGAAATTAAAATAAAATGCCTAAAACTTGATTCTAGTGCTTGAAAAATAAAGAAAATTTCTGTACCTACATGTTAGGATTTGAAATTAAAATTGATATGTTTAAAATGAATCTCAAGTTTTGAATGAAAAAAACTTAAAAATAGAGAAAATGCTTAGAATTGTGGAATTAAATAGATACACCTAGAGATGAGTCTTAGGGTTTGGGATAAAAAGGAATATCCGCATTTGTGTTGTAAGGCTTAAAATTAAAAACAAATACCTAGAGTTAAGTTTTAGGGCTTGAAATTAATAGAAAATACTTAGAGTTAAGTGCTAGGACTTGAAATTGAATAAAATGCTTAGTCTTAGGGATTAAAATTGAAAAGAAATAACCAATATATGCAGACAAAACTTAAGATCTAGGAATTCTTAATCATTTCGAGTTCACCCCTTTAGTATACCCGTTGCTAATTTGGCACCATTCCTTATAAAAAACTTGCAAGCAAGAAACCTAAGTGGACTACAATAAATTCCCTTCTTTGCTTCTATATAACATTGTAAAACAATATATGTTTTCTTACTGTTTGTTCGACATTATTGATATATTATCTTATGTCTTATTTCTTACACAAAAAGAAATTAGGATTGTGGTTTCTTGAGATTTGTTAACTTAATAATAATTTAAAAACTTTTAATGTCATCAATGAATTCTTCTATATAAATTTAACAGTTTCATTAGATAGAGCAAGCATGATAAAAGACCAAATTCACTTTAACCCCAAGGCGCAGATGAGTTGGTAAGGGGCTCTCCTGCCTTAAGTGAGGTCGTGGGTTCGAACCCCCCTCATGTATGCAGCAGTTTAAAACTTCGGGTCAGAGCTTTGCCTCCTGCAAGGGACCTACCCGACTCGAGCGGGGATTAGTCTGGGTGTGGCTAGCTTAAAGGTACCTTCCCATAGTTGGGACCCGCTTAGGACACCTCGTGGGAGACCAAAAAAAAAAGACCACATTCACTTTGCCTTCTTTTTTTTTCCCTCTCAAACACATTTTTTTCCTCTCAAACACATCTTTATTATTTTGCTTCTTTTTACCTATTTTTATATTTCTTAGGGGATAACAAATTATGAAGTGTTGAAATTTTTAATTTTTTAATTTTACTATCCAACCTTTTAAAGTTTTCAGTTAAGTATTTAAACTTTTAAAAATTAAATAACTCAGTTCAAAAGGTCTTTTTCATTAATATTTATTGATGTCATTTATAAAAATTATAAAAATTGACATTTAAGGGGATAAATGGCTCTTCATCTTTGTCAACATAATTTTTAAGCCTCTTATCACAAACATGTTGGTGGTTATGTATTTAAAATATAGTTGCTTATTTAATGCTAAAACATCATGTAGAGAAGATGTCTCGAACCTCTTTAAACATTAATCTTTTATGTGTTTTGTCAATCACAATAGTAAAATATTAATGAAGAATAACCATTTAAACTGAGTTATTTGATTTCTAATAGTTTATAAACTTTAATTGAAGATTTAAAATTTTGAATACTGAAATGAAAACATAAAAAAAGTTATTACGCTTTGTAATTCATTGTCCATATTTCCTAGTATTACCACGTGTATTCCAATAAGTACATCATTGCCTACTTTTGTATAGCAATCACCATTCTCTTAAATGGCCCCTCCTAATGTTATATCGTGAATTAATGAGTCTTTATCTCTTACCACAATAGTTTCACCAATGACCAAACTTGTTGCATGGTTAAGTAATATGCTTTCACAAATTCTAATAGCTAGATGTTTGTCAACTACTAAAACCTCATTTATACAGCTTTGTAATGCCGAGGTCAATATCCTCCATCTTTAATTATGAGAGTATGGTCCGACAATATTGTAAGGATTGGTAACACTTGAGGAACAATAGGGCTAAGCAATATGATGTGCATACTAGATATCTATCTTTTTTTTAAAGGGTAAAATACTTATCCAATTAATCAAATAGAAACTGAATACAAACCGGAATAATGTTCCAAGTCATAAAAGAACTAAAAGATAAAGAAGCCATCGCCAAACGGTACGCGGCGTGATTAAGAGTTCTACAAATCCAACAAACGCGAATGTCGGGACGAGAAACTAACAAAGACTTGCATTCATCAACAAGTATCTATCTTTTAATTCCTTAATAATCATTTCAAAAACCATCTAAAGCTTCCTTTAACTTTATGACCACTAAAATGGAAGGATAGGTTGATTCTTCCACTACTTGTTGAATGAAGTTCTGTCAAATGTCTTGATTATATGCTAGTTTAGCTTTATTGCAGCCTTTCTTTAGCAATCTCATAAGTACTATGATAAGATCAATGTCTTCCTTCTCTAGCTTGCTACTTCGGAAATGTGAACATGTTGGCAATAAAAGGTTTACACTATTATTGTTAGCTATTAACTTTGTGATTTCCTGTTCTAACTCATCTCTTCCCTTGTTTTTTAGTTTTCTTTTCTCCTTACTTTGTTATTTTCCTTTTTTCTTTTTCAAGGTGTTCCTTTTTTTTCCCAAACTATAAAACAATTTCAATACTCTCTCATTCCATATCATCTTTATAGCAATTGTTACCTATGATATTGAAGGCTACCTCAATATGACATGATTAAAGCCTGAATAATAATTGATGGAACTATTGTTTTTGTTTTGGTTAATTGCATGAATACATGCTCATAAGGCCTTAGATGTAATTTGTATTTTAGTTGATCCTTCAACTCAGTGACAGTATCTATCAAGTTAGATATAGAATTATTGAGTGTAAAATTTAAAAGGATTTGTGGCAATTGCCAGGTTGAAGTATATTTCCCCCTCATTATCATGATTCCACTAGAACATCAATAATTCTAAAATATGGATGGTTAATTTATGCATCGAGATGATAATTGTTAGCCCTCTAATAATTATAAGACCATTTAGCTAGTATTTCTAATATGTAATAATGTGTGTGGGTTTGAGTTACTAAATATAATAAATATCAGAGTGATGTCTGTTTTGTTTGTTCTGTCTTGGGTGGCATTCATGTATCCTCCCAGGGGGTATTTGGGTGTTACAATTGGTGAGCCTTTGCCAAAGACTGACACAATATGAAGAAGGTATGTCAAATGACCAAGGTAATATAATCAAATGTGATTAAGGAGAGTTTAACTTTCAGTTAGCTTTAGATTGATGGAAGTCCACTCCACATGTGTTCCTTTGCTTGTACTTTATTCTTTTTATCATCATTAACCATCAATATGTGCTTTTTTTGAGCCTCTTTGAGGCTTTGACAAACTCCACAGAACTCCCCCTATTTTTTCTTTATTTTGTCCTTTTATAGCTCAAAATTAGGATTTTTGAAGTGGACTCGATCACCCACATGCCATATGCATAGTTTTATCCCTTAGTCTTGCTTCAATACCTAAAAAATCATGTAGAAACATGATCTCAAAGAGTTGCATAGTCATGGACACGAGTGTCCACCTTCACATAACCGTGTCCCATAAGTATATCTTTAATCCTTCACTTTTCTACCTTGATTATATCCAATTTTTACTCCTTTCGACCCATAAAGGAAATTAGGACATAAAAACATAATATGTATGAATTAAGTAACAATAAGAAACTCTCAAATAAACAAAAAAATGCACTAAATACGATATTATAAATATAGTCTATTTAGCATTTATCAAACTCCTCCATACTTAAGCATTTGCTTTTCCTTAAGCAAATCAATTTCATTACTCTCAAATTAATAAGAAACAACTTTGAGAAACTATTAGACAAATAAAAAATATCCATCAAGCTTCTCCATTATTCATTTAATTGCAAAGTTTATTGAATTGTTAAACACTTAGTTAATTGCATTAAATGATAAATCAATCCAATTTAATCCATAATTCTTCAAATTTCAATAAATTCACACCATTTCACTTGATGAATAAAGTGAAAATACATAAGAAAAATGAAAACTTTAAACATTTTCATACCCTTTTTAAAAATAAAACACTAAATTCAAACAATCTAAGAGCATTTAGAAGCTTATTTAAAAAATCATCTAGTCATTTGATGCGACAGTAAACACTTTATCGTGAATACCCTTGGTTATTAGGTCACTATCTCAAATGGTTGCTAACACCGCTCTTTAATTTTGACCTTTTTATTAGTATAAAGCCAACAAAGTGAAATTATTTGTGTTTGTTTACTCACCTACTAATTTTATGGGATATTGAAATTGCTCAAAAAGGATTCACATTTAACTTAATATATGTACTAATTATCCATAAAGTATCATAATGCATATTAAGTATCCATTCACAATATTAATGAACTAAATTGCAATCAACATAATCATCAAAACTTATAATTATTTGCCTAAATAAATCAAATCACCATTATAATCAAACTCATAATGAATCATCTTGATCAACATCTTCCTAAAAAAATTCGTGAATTATTCATTATTAAGCTAATTATAACAAAATTGACAAGTTTGATTGTTAAGTTCGTCCCCCACACTTAAGTTATAAATTGCCCTCAATGTACAAAACACGCAAGAATAATGAAAACTATGAAAAATAAAGGAGGGGTGAGGATAAATGGTATTCCCCTAATAATAAAAGATTTTCTACCTTATCTAATGTTATTAACTTCTATCCAATATCAGTAAAATCTTTTCTACTCTAAAAAAAGGGTTAATGATGCCTTCGTAACATATAAAACTCCAACAAATCTAAAGTACAAAATTAGGACTGTCAAAATAAAACTATGAAAATAACTAAATTGCTTATGAAAATCTTACAAACTACTTAATTAAAATAAGAACACCTAATTGTTGGGATACCTTCTAACTATTACTTCTTTATGAGTCTTATACTTGGACTTCTTAGCAAGTCCTTATTCAACCTAGATATATAATCAATGACTTGCTTCTATCCATGTTCCCGTATGAAGGCTCACTAGCCTACAAATAGGTCATATGCTACAAAATAATAAGGATATAAGGTATTAAATTAATAAAATAGAGTAAATCCACTAGTGCCCTTTTTAATAACTATCTGTCAATATACAAGGAATAATAAAACCCCTTGGATCTTTGATTGCATCCGAAATTCAGTTTTGTGGGAAGTAAGAGACCTCTATACTTAAGACGAATATTGATAATTACTCAATAGCCTCCTTACTTAGCTTTTTCCCTTCATCTTCTTATATGTAATCTTTCTTCTCTTCTTAAATAACTGCTTCCTCCATTTCTTCTTCCTCTATTTTCTTTGTCATCTCATCTACCTTCTTTTTTAAATAAAAGTTTCCTACTTTTCTTCAACCTCTAGCTTCCCTCCACTTTGTAAATTTATTGTATCCACATTTTCCCTCAAATTTTAATTAATGTATTCGGGCACAACACCTAACTAGTTAGTTACAAAGGGGTCAGCCTCGGTTAATACAATGAATTTTATAAAAGCATCTTCAACACGTTGCTACTCCTATTGCTTCTGTTTTTATAGAAATCTAGATGAAGCATAATCTTTACATGGACATTCATAATAATTGCTCCACTCTAGAGTATAAATATACTTATATGAGGTGTTTTGAGGCCACTTCTGCATGCAAATTGGGTACATTCATGATTAAGGCGATCACCCCCCATAGATATCACAAGGCTAGTTTTGTATACCAATTAGGAGCTCCCACGTGAATGATTTCGGACATTCTTGAATAGGGTGATCACTCCCACAAATGTCACATCATGCTAAAAGTGTCGATTAAGCTTTCAAAGCACCCAAAGATGTCCTAATAGATGGCCTAACATAGTCCCCTTAAGAATACTATCCTTTCCATCCTTTTATTGTGTTTGGTAGAAGTAACAATGACTATTCAAATCCTAAAAATAAGCCACAAACATAAGATCAAGAAATAAAGCTATAAGAAAGATCAAGACATAAAGCTATAAGAATAAAAAAAATAAATACAAAGATCAAGAAATAAAGTTATAAGGATAAGAAAATAATTACAAAAATAAAAGAAATAAAATACCTAAAAATGACTAAATTAATAAAAATAAGATTTTCATAATATTAAAGTCTTCGGCAACAACACTAAAAACTTGATAGATTATGATTTTATGGTTTTAAACTGCAAGTGTATGGTATAACTATAGCTAGCACTGTTAAGTATAGGTTGATCCCATAAGTATTAGAATTATTAGTACTTACCACCTTTATATTATCTAGTCTAACAATTTATGGTGATAATAATGTAAAATTCAAACAAGAAACTAAAATAAAGCAACACAATTGACTAACCAGAAGAAAGATTAAACTAAAAAATAATTAAAGGAACTAGTGGTACCTGGTCTTTGAATCCCCCTGTGACAATTTAATCTATACTTCATTGGACCATAAAAATTTCTTAATTATGCTAATATCTTTCTCAACACTATCAGTATATAATCCTCGATTAATTAATTAAATTATTTATAGTTAAAATTCCTAAGATTGCATCCATCGACTGGTGATATTTACGATTAGGTTTGACCATAATCCAGAGGATTTATGTCGACCTATCGCTATGTTTATATACAACTCCTTTTAATTATTGTAAATCTATTCATACAAAGGGATTTCTTAATCTCAATTACTTGAAGTCATACATGAAATAATATGCTAGCAATATCAATTCAATGATGATTAATAATACATAATTAAAGTTCAATGAAACTAAAGAATGAATTAAGTTAAAATAAAGTCACTACAAGGTCTATCTCAAAGTTTTTCTAATCAAGTACCAACAAAATTTTAGTTCATAATCATAAGATCAAGACTAAAGGAAAAATAGAAAACTAAAAGAACTATGATGAGATCTCTTTTAATCTTAATGAAATCTACATTAGATTGATAAAAATCCACTCCAAATATGTTTCGTTGCTTATTCTTCTTTCTATCATCCTATCCCGTCATTATATTTTTTCGTGAGCCTCCCTTAAGCCTCTTATGAACCCTTTGAACCTTCCCCTATTTTCTCTTCATTTTTTCCCTTTATAGCTCAAAATTAGTATTTGTAGAGTGGACACAGTTACCTATACAGTCGTGTATATGATTGTGTCCCTCAATCTTGCTTCAATTCTTAGAAAATTGAGTAAAAACATGGACCCAAAGAGTTACAGGGCTATGGATAGATGGTGTCACTCATAGACAGATTTAATCATTTACTTTCTACCTCGATTCCATCTGATTTTCGCTCCTTTTGACCATGAAGATAATTAGGACCTAAAAATATAATGTAAACAAATTGAGTGCCAAAAATGATAAGAAACTTTCAAATAAATAAAAAATGCACTAAATATGGGAATAAAAATATAGTCTATTTAACATTTATCAATTGGCTTAGTATAAGTAGGAGATTGTTGGTTTATGCTTTATAACTAATCGATTGTTTATACTTTAGTGACATAATTATTTAACAACAATCTTTATCTTATATTTATTTAGATGTATATCATAAAGTCCATAGAATAAATGTATATTACAAATACAATTATAATGAGATCATAATTATAAGATTCATATTGCATTTATGTATTATTCTTAAGTTACTCATAGTCGATATTATCTTGATGTTGGACATTAAAAGAGCATAAAGAATAATACACTTTATATTTCTTCCTTATGAAATAAGTAGTTGAACTTATAACTTAAAATATAGAGATATTTAAACAAAAAAGTGGTACTTGATAAAGAACAAATTAAATGAACTAACCCTACATGAGAATTCCATTTAAAACATTACTTATATGTCTATGGAAACTCTCTTTATAATGATTGTATAAGTGATCCTATGATTTATGATCTATAAAATGTCTCATATAAGAATTTATATATTTTGATACTATTTATGATATATTTTTATCAAGTTGGATATAACATGAATTATATGAAGGTAGTTGAGTGATAAATATAGGATTCATCACCTTAAACTTAAACTGATTAAGGAGAATGTTCCATTGTATTCGATTAATGTCAATCTAGAAAATCTTTATCCAAAGTGAAATGATATTTTAAAAATAATTTTTAAATGTCACTAATAAATTAATAGTAGAGAACTAATATGATTGAATAAAAATAGTATAGACAATAATCAAATACTCAATGTCTAATTAGAACATTATATGATGAAATGATTAAACTATACAAAAAAATTACATGAAAAGGATAATCAAAGCTACTTTAACATTCCTAATATTTGGATGATAATGACACATTGTTAAAAGTCAATCCTAATATATTGATATATACTATTTAATTAAAAAATTAAAGATAGATTAACTTATCCTAAATATGATTTAAAGTTATAATTTATATCCATTGTTACCATATTTAGAAACCTAACGAGTCAAGCACAAAAAATAGTTAAAAAGAGAAAAATATATTTTAATCAATTTATACTTGATTATAAAATTTGAAAAACTTTAAAATTAGATATGAGATATTTAATAAATTCAAGTTTATTTGAAATTAAGATTTTATTTCAATTAAATTATTAAAAAGGTCTAAACTATATTATAAATAGGCTTATCCTTGAAATGAAATAACACTTCTTACCTACCCTCTTTATAAAATTTGTAAAGTTCTTTCAACACGTCTGTATGAATATCATTGAAGGTCCAATAAGCTATGGTAATTACGTAGAGTCAATTTTAAAAATGTATTGAAGGAAATAATAGAAAAATGATCAAATTACATAATAAAGTATGAATTTATAAATAATATTTTATTATATTTATATAAGCATGTTATAGAATTTTTAATGATCTTCACTTTTAAAAAATCAAACAAGAAAATTTGGTATTATTCCACTATATGAAAGAACGAATCTCACCCAAAAAAATCCAACAAAAGGAACGTAAATAGATGCCAATTTCATTTCAGTAAGAACAATCTTCTTTGTTGCAATGAAGGAAAGAAGAAAAACAATGCAACTTGGACCAAATTACTGCAGTAGAGGCAAAATTGGGCACATCTTAACATTTTCTTTCAATGTAAAGATACAAAACAAAGGGAGCAATCACGCAAGTGATCATAAGACATTTTTGGACTATTGAATGAAATAATATTGTCAGTTGTTGCCACCGCAGTTGATGGCCAACATCACTTCTCACCATCTTCAACTCTAACTGCTAATTTCTTATATGCCATTGTATGAAATGGAGCTGATATAACAGAAAAAATTTCCTCTCTGAAGTGTATCCAAATGCACCCCCTAGATCATTTCTTTTCTTTTGTACTGAATCAATTCACCGCAATGTAGAATCTCCCACTTTATAGGTATTGAGCTTGTATTCTTTCTCTGTTTTGTTCCCACCAGAGCTTCGCATGCACTTCCCCGAACCTTTCACGACTGTATAAACAGATAGGGAGTTCTCATTACCTTATTGAAAATTAAAAATACTACTTCCAAATTAATACAGAACCATGAAAGCTTGCCACAAAAAAGAAAACAAGTGAAGTCCCAAAGATTGGAAGGAAGCCTTGTGTTGTTCTAATTGTAACCCATTTTCTGTTGTGCCATTTTCACTTTTTAGTTCAGAGAATTCAAGTGTAGAACAAATATAAGCTTTTGTTACCTGAACCTGACCCGCCGGAGCTCCCTAGTGCCATCCACTAATTGTCTAATTGTAATGTATACTCCAGGCTCATCTTCCTCAACCCATTCTGCCTCAATATCACTAGCATTGCTAACAGAGTTGGAAGGTTCATCTCTAGACGACGTGGTTGTCCGTGATGGGTCAAAAGAAGCTTCGCCTCTTGGACCAGCCATACTGTATCCACTAGAACCACCATAGTAAAGTTGCCCACCACCATGATCCACATGTTCAGAAGGAAAATACCCTTTACTTCCAGGAGGTCTATGATAGTTTCTTGGTGTGAAAGTTGGAGCTATGGGACTATCCTTCACAGATTCTATTCTTGTATAAGTTGAATCCCTCGGCTGATGAACAAGACAGTCATTCTGTTAGCACTATAAAGGAGTTTCTACGGTGTAAGATTTAAGATAATTAAAGACACAAAGAATATACGTTTATGCTTAAATCATAGGTTATAAAAAGAAGTTCACAGCCATCTTTCTGTAAGGTTCATGGCATCTCATCTCCTTTTGTCAGCTACTGAGTTTATACTTATGAGAATAGTGAAAACCAGGGCCTAATACAGGTCTTGCATTATCTCGCATACCAAACCAAAGGGCATTGGCAACATAGTTTTCACTTTGTACAGTCAACCAACAGCTGCAAATGATAGTATGTTCACAATATCGAAAGATTTGTCACGTATATGATTTTATCGTTATGGTGTGAAATTCCAGCTACAAAGATACAGGTGTTTACTGAAAGGGATGATTTGGGCTTGATGAGCATACGAAGGTGGTCAAAAAAAATTTCAAAGCTTGTGAATCTGTAAAACTGGTTTAGGCTATTAAGCTTAGAGGTAGCTGGTATGAAGCCTTTGTTAGCAAAAACCAGGAAAAGAGGAAAGGAATTTGAATCTAAAAGAACTAAGTGAATCTAAATTTCAGAGAATTTGAATTCAACATAAGAAGAGATTTACCTCATCCTCAGACCTTGGTGGAGTGTGAAGAGCTTGACGATTAAACCTTTGGACATTGTAGAGCTCCATGATTCTGTCATAGTTCTCACCCCACCACCGTTGAGCTTCCCATTTATTGAACATCTCTCGGCTTCAAACTCCAAATATCCAAGAAATGTAAGCTTATGCTTGTAGAAGCTAATAAGTTCTAAGAATTTAGCGCCTTATAAGTAATTCAAATGTATTCATGGTGTTCTAATTTATGATATTCAAGACAAGAATACAGCTAGGCATACTAAAAATTTAACTAAAATATATAGAATCTACAAAATCTCATGAACAGGTGAGGTCTTGAACCTATTGATCCCTGAAACTTCTTTTTAAAAAAAAATTCTAGTGAATATCCATGTATCTCCGAAATTACTTGATAAATGATTGCTGCTCATCAAATGGCAGGTAAATAATATAGAATACAAGATAGGGAATATGGAGAGATTTAGAGTTTTAACTTTTAAGTCTGAAAATCAGGGAGTTAACAAGGGATATCTACTACACACCTGAAACGAATACGCTTTAGATCATTTCCACCATTAGGAAGAGAAACGAAGGTAATATGAACACCGGGCTCCACCTGTGCCATCCATTCCTTGGGTTCATCCTCGTCCTCAAGCACCACATCACAGGACTCCCCTCCTCTAGGGATGTGATCACCGCTGAAAGATGAACTGAATCTTGAGTCTGCTCTCGTGCCGCGATGATGGTGACCACCACTCGTAAAATCCCATGCAGGTGTTGAGCTTGAGCTTGCACCTCCAAGGTAGGGATATGGTACACCTTCTGAAGCAGTATCAAAGTCAGGATACGGCCGATGACCTTTCTTGTCTCCGGTGGAGCTTGTGCAGGGCTTGCATTGCCGGTAAGCTCCTGAGAATTTCAATGCCATATCCTTTATCTGCAACATTGTTGAGGTTCAAGGTTGTCAAGGAAGTCTATTAAGAACTATACACTTCAGCTGATTTTGGAGCAAGACACCAATGATTTATCATTTATGTTTCTTTTTTTTTTTTTTTTGCGTAAAACCTTCACATGTTTAACCTCACAAACGATCGTAAAAGAATAAGACAATGATGTAGTGAGTTCAAAGAAGAGGACATGAAAGAGGAATTTATTCCAGTACAAGTATTCCTTAAGTTACAAAAGAAGAACTTGGCATGATTTGATTGTTAAAAGAGTACCCTGTATAAGTTCTCAATCAAAAGCATGTGGAGAAAGCTTGTCTGTGAATAAAACAGAGTCAAGAATTAATGCAAAAAATGCAGATTATTATTTAGTTTCTTGTACGATTATATAACGACTAAAGAACTAGACCTTATGTTCATTCCTTTCTCCATATAATATATGATATAAACACCTTTGAGATATGGTAAGTAGACAAGAATCCAGTGGTGGGTCAGAACAAGGACATTGCAATGTTCATTGTAAAGATGGCCCCTTTCTTTTGTTAAAGATTTCACTATTGCTTAAGGTGGGGAATATGTTGTCACGATTCTATTCTGCAACCCCATTTGGCATACCAAACTGTGCTGCTACATTAGTACTTAAAATATCCTCATAATGGAACTGAAGAATATACGTAGTTCACTGACAGGACTCAACATCTTGTTATCCTTCTTTTTGTTTGTAGTGAAACTTCAAAGTCGAGCTAGTGCAAAGTATGGCCCAGAATTTCTGGAAATGACAAACCCTTTCACACTTGGAACAGTATCCACCACTGTTGATTGAGGGGAAAAAAAGGATGGTTTCTTCAGTTGGCTTGAAGGTAAAGTATCATTTTTGGATTCTGAAGTGGACAGAAATGTAGGATCAGTTGCAGAATTCCTGGAAATGATTGGACTTCCTACTTGGAACGGTACAAGAGCATATCATCTTTACGCAAAATTATTATGTTCTAATAAAGAATATATATGGAATTTGGTAGTCAAAGACAATGAAGCCACTCCTACTCCTAAAAATGCTTAAAACTTGGTGAAATGATGTCAGCAGTCACCACCAACCTCTGGGGAGCTAGCGAGGGTTGAGGGGTTCTAGTTGGCATGTCAAAGTCGGGAAATACTCTGTAACTAGGCACCTTCATTGCAGCACTGCAACTACTAGTGACAGCTCATGTAGAATAGGCACAGGAGGTTGTTGACATCACATACACGTATTACCTCAACACTAAAACCCAAAATAATATGATTTTGATGAATTGGTATTTATTTAGAGAACATTTTGGCACAAATTTTACATTTAGTTCAAAAATCCAATGAATGCTTATGAGGCATGCCATTTATGGAGGTAACAAAGACAAGACCATGCACAATACACAACTCTCTCAACTAAACAAAATAATTTTATTCTTGTAATTAAGATTTTTTCCTTTGACCATTGACTTTTTTTTCCCAGACAGAATTTTATGTTATGTAAGAAAGGAAAACCTTTTTTATTTTAATTACAAACGCTGATTTTATATATTAAGGAGAATCTTTTGAGGGAATGGATAAAGACATAAAATTATATTAAATAGTTACTATAGATAAATAGTTACACAGGCAGAAGGCAGTCAGAATGAGAAGGCCTGTAAAAAAGTAAAAAAGCCGAAGGTCGGACCCAGGAGGGGTCCACCATATCTCATGGACCTATGATTTTGTTTGGTTTCACAGACAAGGAATATTATATAAGGCAAAAAGATTATCTGCAAAAGCAACACAAACTAGAAAAAGAAGCATTTAATATACAGTACACACATATTGCTGAGACAGGCGTATATGCTAATATATAGTACACAGAGTTAAGAGGTATAGGTATAGGGCAGTAGTAGGGATAGGTAAGGTAAAGGACCTGTGTGGTCAGGCTTTTGACGGCTTCCTTGGTATTGGGTGTTCCACTTCCACGCGCCGCTCCTCCTCCACCTTCTTCCTCCTCCGCCACCGGCTTTGTACACGCTATGCACGTAAACATCTTCTCTTCAATTCACTTTCAAACCTTCTAGCCCTCTGCCCATGCGACCGAACAAACGTTAATGAAATACAAATTGTAAGAAATATTAGGAAATGAAGACACCATCAACTCCACTAAATTTGTAAAAGGAACAAATTGGGTGGATTGTACTAAGCTTATGCTTTTGGTCAAGGTGGGAGGGGAGACACAAACATTCTTTCATGTCCTTGATGAGATAGACAACCTTGTATGGGCCCTTATATTAAAATTTGAACATGCATAACCATATTTACATGCAAAAAAGAGATTTTTTTTCCCCAATTCCACCGCATCATTTTACCCCCAAAAGAAAAGAAAGGAAAATAGCCCATCAAGGATTGGAAAGAGATGGGCACATAGAAACAAAGAGATAGGACAAAACTGTTGGCATTGAATGCAAAAGAAAGTAATAAGAAATTGAGGTTTGATGTTATGGTTGCGTTTCTAGACTTGCTATTCTTAAAGAAATGGCAACGGGGAGGTTGGTTTTGGAGAAAGACAAAAAGGAAAAAGATAAAGAGGTTCAAGTCTCGGGATCAGAGAAGAGCTGGACACAATAATAACAACAGTGAGTCACGTCATAGAAAAAGAAAGAAAACAAAGGAAAGGAAAAAGATTTGAGACATTGGCACAAAGTTGGTCTAGTTAGATAATGTGTGCGCACATCCTCATTGCTTTTAGATTTTAATGTACATACAACAAACATTACAAAGAGATATAGAATGTGCAAGCCGAAGTTTCTGGAAAGAGGAAGATATAAAAATCGTTTCACTGTCATTTTTTATTCAACCAATCCATAGATTAAAGGAGAGAAAACAGAGAAGGGTAGATTTTGTTTCGCATTTTTTGTAGTCGTTGCGCTGGTGGGGTAATAGAAAAGAGAAGAAATGAAATGACAAGTGGATCATAATTATCGAAAACGACATAGCCTTAGGAACGAAGACCCCTCAAAGAGGAAAAGAAAAACATAGCTCTTAAATCTGCTGTTCTAATTTCTTTCTTAGCTGTCGGCTTTATATCTCATTCATCATCAATCTTCAGTCCTTTGTACCCAGATATGCTTAGTTTTGCCTCTGCTTTTAGTTCCCTATTTCTCTCACTTTCTCTTCTTACCTCTGGCTATTGAAGTTTCACCCAATTAACTGCAGGTTCTATGCCCCAACGAAATAAACAAACGCATAAATAGGTTACTGAAAAAGCAATATATCAGTGTACTTGGAGAGAAATTCTGGAGAAGCTAAACGCATTAAAACGCCTGTTAAAAAGGTAATCACTTGAATGGCAATTTGAAACCTTATTGGGATCTGGAATTTAGTGAATTTCGGGTCCAGATATTTGAATAAGATTGAGAGGCAAGAAAGAGAGAGACAAATAGGAGGAGTAAAGTACAGCTCTGTTTGGTTGCTAAGAAAAGTCAAAAAGAATAAAACAAAACAGAAGCAAGAGAGAAAGAATCTGAAATTATTTTCTTTAGCAACTGTAAAACACGCAAATCAAAAATCTTTCGTAGCAAGGTGCAAGTGATCAAATAACAAAAGAAGAACCTAATACCAAAAATGATGCAACTTGTTTAGGCGATGAGAAAGTGAGGGAAACAAAACAACGGAACAAAGAACTAAAACATCGGAAACCAAACAAAACTCTTACCTTGATCAGCTGCTTCTCAAAAACACACACCCTTCAACGTTAGCTTAAATCTTCAGAAAACAACAACACGCATCAAATGTCAACAAAACCATCGGCTCTTTACAGGTGGATACAGAGCAGCAAACCCTTTGGTACTTCTGACACGCAGAAATCAATGAAGCAAAGATACACTTATGATTTTTCTTATCAGCGGTGGCTTAGAAAAGATCATGACCGCAATCTCTGTTGCTGCTACGCATACAAGACTAGTAGTAGCAGCAGCAATAGTATTGCTGGAAGCTATGAAACAAAACAACAAAGGGAAGAAAAGAAATGGAATGTCGGAAAATTTCTAGGGCAAGAGAAAAAATTGTGGCTGTGTATCCGCGAAGAGCTATAAAAAAAAACGGCAAGTTCCGACAGCGGGAGCTGGCGATTGCCTGTGAGAAACAACACTTACAGCAAGGAAAGGGACAACTTGGGCTTGTCGCATTTATTAGGGAAAAAACATAAGGGATTGACGCCGTCAGTTTACAACAGTTAAATTTAACGTGAAGCTTAGAATTTTCAATTTTTAATTAGTTTCTTGATATTAAATTAATAAATTTAGATAAAGAGAATTATTTTGGAGAAAAAGAGATAATAATGATATAAACACATGGTCTCGAGAAGTGAGGACAGTGAGGACCCACATGTTTGGATGACGTAAGGGAGGGATCTCTTACGTGTAATACTGGATGTTGATCCAACAGCTGAGATTGATCACAAGATATTTTGACAGGCGAAGGAACTATCCCATCAAGGGTTATAATTATTTAATTTCTCTAATACTCTGAATTTTAGTTAATTGAGAAAAAGCATTGAAGTGGTGGGAATGGGACAGGAGGATGAGTCGACGAGGGCAGAGGGCAGACAAATAAAATTACTATTTTCATAATTATCGTGTCAATGCTGTTTTATTGTATCTGGTTTATATATTTTTGTGGGTCTTAATTATATGGATTAAATGTAATGGAACAGCACTGACACGGTAGTCGTGGAATAGGTAATTTATTCCCAAGGACAGAGGGCATGGCATAATTGGAAGAGAAGCAAAGAGCTTTAATTAATGTGAACTTGTTAGTATGACCCATTCACTAAGAAATTCTTTTAGATTTCAACTTTTTTTAGTCTCTTTTTTTAAGAAAGGTATAGTTGGATCCCAATTACTTTACAGATCAAGAATAGAATAAATGAGAAACTAACATATCCTTTTTAATTCATTAATAACTCACTATATCTTAAGAAACTTACATCCAATTAAAACACTCAAATTGTTATTGATACAAAATGCGATAATCTTTTGGTTAGCGGATAATTAGCTCTCTTGCTCCAAGGACTAGTGTATTTAATTTATAAGAAGGCCTATCTTTTGGTGGGGAAGGTAGTGGTGTTTGTGAGGAGTTCAGATCTTTTGTCCAATATTATAGTGTTTTATTGTGTTCAATAAATCTCAGCCATTTATTTATGTGAGTTTCATGTGGGTCCTACAAAATAAATGACTAAGATTTTATGAGATAAAATAAAACAGAGTAATATTAGACAAAAGATCTAGATTCGTTTGTGAGGGTTTAGAGCTAAATGGAATATCTTTTAGCGGGACGTTTAGCTTAATTGGAAGGTTTTGATGTTTTAAAAAGGATTTGTCTAAACTACGGATAAGACACCTTAGAAAACTTTTCTATAATCACTAACATCCAGATATAACATAATGTTATAGATGGATGGTGTAAGTGGCAGGGACAGATATTTTTTTAAAAAAATTACTTATATAATTAAAATTTTTAAAATTACAAATATATGTGCCCCTTAAAAAAAAATCTCTATCTTCTCTTCTCTTCAACTCTGCACACACAGCCCTTCTTCCCCGGCCCCCCTTAGAGTTGAGTCTGACTCCGTCCCTGGTAAGTGTAAATGTTGAGGGGTATGAATCATATACAACTAATTAAAATATTTATTTTATAAATAAAACCATTGATATTTAATTTGATCTTGAATATTTACAGCAATTTTATGTTAGTTAACGTGCATTTTATGCAAATGCTTTTGAATTTTTTAATGTTACTGCAATTTATTCCTAAACCTTACCAATAAAAAGTGTAAGAAATTAGCAAGAATGTTCTAATTTAACATATCTTATGATGTCTATAGGAAAAGAAACATTTTTTTTAAAGCCTAGTGATTGAAATACAGCGCTGAACTGCATCCATTAGGAATTATATATAGTAATTGTGGTGTGCACATGAAAATATGTAAATACTAACTGTTAGCTTTGCAATCAAAAGGCAGCATGCATGACGAGTGGATGCTGATACAATACTTGCTTCGCTATATATGCTAAATATATAGTAAGTTACATTTTCATATTTCTTCTGCGAACATTACAATGTTTGCAATGCAAAGCTCTTTTTGAATCAGATGAACTAGCAAGGGTTTGAACTGTGCAAATAAGACAAATTTTTTTAAGGTAAACAAAACTTCCGACACTGCAAAGGATGTAAGGAATCAGTCAAGAAGGTTGAAAATCCAAACGGGAGATCTCTAATCTTGTCAAAAGATAAGAACAAACAAGAAGTGGGTTTGGTTTGTGCGACATGTCTCATTAACCAGAGCAGGTATGGTTTGCAACTAAAGAAGCCTTTTCCAATCTTTGATCAGTGATATTGGTACGGTAAGAATAGGTCCATTTGGTCACTGACTAAACCGCCTGTGACCGGTGACTACACATTGGGTCTGTTCTGTTGGGCAGAGTACGTTTTACACCAGAGAGATGTTACTGACTACTGTTGTCGGTTGTCAGCTCCAACTGTGGAATTGCCGTTTGGTTGCTTGCTTGGCTGTTGGTCTGGTTTGGGTTTGTATAATTGTATGCATGATGTGGATGTGTGTTGTAATATGTATACATGTATGTAATAAGTAAATAATATTGTTATTAGAATATGCAGGCCTTGTGCTTTGCTTTTAGCTTTAACCCACTTCCTGTGCTCTTGTCCTTCGGCTTTATTCCTGGGGCTAGCCTGTCTTTACGCAAAGAATGCTTGAAGTACAGGGACAACCCAGACAATAAAAGGAAAAAACACATACCCGTAATTTACACCACCCAAATCTATCTATCTTAAAACCTTCTTTTTTGTTTTGTTTACTAGAATTGGCATGCAGTTTGCAATGCAAGGTGTCATTGCGTGGATATCTAAGCTTTTGGTAAAAAAAGGTTCTCCACAAGATCGTCTTAGCCAAGAAAAGCATAGTCAAGGTACCAAAAGCATTCAAAACACTCCTCCATGCTCATGCCCATCATCACTTAAGAGATTGTTTTTCTCTTTTTTCAATTTTAGTTCTTGAAACAAATTCAAATTTTAATCGCTTTAATTACAGCTTTCTCATTTTATACTCATCTTTTCCCCAGTACCAATGTGTCTAAAGAAAAGATCAACAACGGGAAGATGCAAACACTAATTTAGTAACATGTCAGGTGAGCGGGATCCCTATGCTTTAAAGACCAATCACTTGATTATGATTAGGTTTTAGCAGAAGGATTGATTTCGTCCTGCATTTAGTATCAGTATCAGTATCAGGGAAGATGTAAACACTAATTTATTCAGTATCAATATCACCTAATTACTATTAATGTAAAGAGTGATGATTTAAAATTATTATAATAACTACAAATAAGGTGAATATATATAATTAAGATAAATAAAATTAAACTGTAGTTGCAGTAGCAGACATGAGATCCAGAATGGAACTGTGAAAGCACCTGAATAACTTTTTTGTCAAAGTAATATACAAAAGAAGGAAAAATGTAGGAAAGAAGGGAGGCATGAAAGGTAAGGTGTGGGAGATTAGACCTTGTTTTAACGTTAGGAATGTGCGGTCTTGAACTGGTGTGATGATGCATATTATGGTACGTTGAAAAGTTTGTGTTATAAAAGGAACATTATATTCAGTCGATCAACTCTTTCAAAAGCAAATCTCTCCGTCTCTCTATCTGAAGCCCTAGCCTTTCCCCATTTCCAATGCCTTTGATTTTGCAATGAGTTCCTTTTTCTTCTTTTCTTTTTCCTACGATGCAAACACAAGCCATTAGGACTACTTACCGCTTCCCATGTTAAAAGAAGAGACGCAGCTGTACTTTGGTTTAAAATAGTTTAATGTTTTAAATTCCATTTACCTTTCAAATTAACTTAAAGATCTGTAGAGACACTTGAAATGATAAAAGAGACCAAATCATCCTCGTGATAGTAAATTCAAAATACTTCTTACGAGAACAAGACCTTCTGTCCAATTCTATGGTGTCTTATTGTGTGCAGTGAATCTCAGTCATTCATTTATGTAAGTCTGGCGTGAGCTTCACATAAATAAACATGGAGCCCGCATAAATAAATGACTGAGATTCACTGGACACAATAAGACACCATAAAAATTGGACAGAAGATTTGGACTCCTCCTTACGACCCACCTGTGGAGAAGTTTTATTTGGCTAAAAAGTTGATAAAAGTAGTGATGATCTTATTAAAAAAAAAATCATTTAGCTAGGCAAATAAAACCTATGACTTAGTACATCAATTTCAAGCGAATATATCAGTCTATGGATATTATAATCAATGCTTTAACAACCATGGCCATGTTCCTACTTTAAGAAAGATCTTTTACTGATGGTCGTATTTGGAGAGCTAGTACTAATGTTTCTTTTGTGACAACATTTTGGCCACTACCACCTATCTACCTTTAACCTTTCAATTGATGGTTTAGAGCTGCGGTTGCGGTCTCTCTAATTGTTACATAACAATTAAAACAAATGTGGAGGACAAACAAATGTCAATGCAATAGTCACATAGAGTGTAATGTTACCTAACAAATTTAGGAAGATGAAAATGACTCGTGTAAACACAAGATAAAGGAGGAACAAACTTGTAAACCACTATGTACAAGAAACGATTGATGAAATTGTAACTATTTCCTTGCCATCTTCAATATATATATATATATATATGCGATTGGATGGCAAACATTTCAGGAGTTCATAAAAAATATCAAATACACTACAACAAAGTTGACCTTAATTTGGCTTAAAAAAAATCATAACTAAAGGTATAAAAACCCTCACTAATATTTATTGGCTACAATTTAGTTTCGTCACTCAAATGTCATCAAATTCTTGTAGTTGAAAACTACGGATGATGTTTTGTAGTAATAATTGCTAATAGTTTTTTACTACGCTTTATTTTCATAGTCAAAAATAGTAGTGATGTTTTGAGAAATCGTCATCAATAAGTTTTGCTACGCTTCTTTTTCGTAGCTAAAAACTATTAGCTACATTTCTGGAAACTTGGCTACAATCCTATAAAATATTTTTAGTAGCGAACATTTTTTAACTACATTTCAAATATTTTTAGTTATATTTCAAATATTTTTAGTTACGTTTCTAAAAACGTAGGCAAACAATTTTAACTACATTTTATACAGTGTAGCCAAAT
>JAOSBP010000005.1:11035664-11049314 GCA_027563825.1 Erythroxylum mucronatum
GCGCTTTCTCTTCATTAGATAATCCTGCCTGCTATTTGATTTCTGAAATTGGGGAGAGGACTCTTGTCCAGAAGTTGATGGAAGGAGTTTCTGATGAACTGATTAAATTTGAAAGTAAGGAGGGAGAATTCAGGGCGTAAAAATGTTGCAACTTTATGTGGATTTTTATAAGAATGAAATGTTAATTATCATGCGTGGAAAATTAAAGTTAAAAAAAGAAATTATTATTATTATTATCATTGAATTAAAATTTAAGAATTCTGACATAAAAATTAAATTTCATCAAATTAAAATTTAAGTATGTAATTGAAAAAATAAATGACTTCCTGATGTATGTTAACTGTTAAGCTTTAAAACAAGTAAAATCCATTTGATTCAATGTTTCGTTGCATGAAGTCTAACGCAATCTTATAAACACTGTATCGACATCGGCATTAGATTTGATTTCGGTAAAATATTGTACTAGTATTCGTCAATATCTTTTGGATAACTTTTTTAAAAATTATAAAATAATCCTTGATATTTTTAAAATTGCAAAATAACCCATCAACATATTGTACTTTATAATTGATAATTTTACATTAAATTTGTCTCAAAAATCATAACAATAGAAATTTGAAATAACAACAATTTCTTTATTTTCATTAATATTACATTTCACGCATTCCGCATATAAATAATATCCACAATTAGTATGAAAAATATCATTTAATCATCATACAAAGAATACAAAGTATATAAAATGTTATAATTTTATCATATAATAAATACTAATTACATCAAATAAAAATAATAATAAAGGTCCATGACTCTCTAAGTATTACAATAAGAGCTCGTGCTGAAAAAATCAATTAGAAATAAAACCTAAAACAAAAATATTTACAATTATATTTATATTGTATATATAGAATTTAACATATAGATCCAATATTAGTGAACTCAAAAGAAGAAAAGAAATGAAAACCTAAAACTTCAATCAATCGAATATTCACTCAAATTTTATGGATCTTAGCTCTCATTTGATACAAAATTCTCATCATTAAGAGGAACTGCATCGTTACTATCATTCAAATTTATTGTACCAAATGACATGTCAATATTTTTCTATCCAATATTATCTTCTAAGTTACCCTCATCTATCAAACTCGGTTTTTCATAAATCTAATTTGTCAAAAGTTTGAAATGGTGAAAGCAAACTGGATTTATATAATTACTAATTTTATTAAGAGTCTTAGTAAATAGATAAAATTAAATTATTAAGAAATTACAAAAAAATTTATTCAACTTATAAATAATAATAGCACACCTTCGTGAAACTTTAAATTGCATCAGATAAAGATCAAGTCACTTAATCTTCTATGTTCTAATATATTCCTTTTCTTAGAATTAATGAATTCAAATGTGATTCAATTTCTTTCATGCTCTGTTGCACTCACACATTGGCTCAGAATTTGAATTACAAATCTTTGTAATTTCAGAACACTGCTTTTGAATTGATCCCACCAAATAATTGCAAGACAAAAAAAAACATTATAAACAAAGTAAAGTAATGATTAAATTTTAACAAGTAACAAAAGTGAAAGATATATATACGAATTAAGCATGTTTCTTTGACAAATAGCAATATGCATCCAAAGATCACCAGAAATATCTTTATAAATCTCCATTTATGAGCTTAAGAGATCTTACATCATCTTATGATCGATAATAGCTATAATAGTTAATAACATTTTCCTATTAACTTCAACTTTTTTATAAAACTTGGTTTATTATAGACACTAAGTTTAAAAAATACCCCAACTATAAACAACTAAGAGTATAAGTTATTTTTTCCATCCCTCATTGATAACTGCAAGATAAGATATGTATAAAGAATACCTATTTTTTATATTGGTCTTGATTGCTTCCTTTACCATTTCTAAAATCATAAAAGGAACTCATTGTTATCTTTTTGTCACTATTAGCTAGACGAAGTTCCCTCACCAAAGGATTACAAACTCGGATAACAAATTAACATTGAGATCCAAATTCATTATCCTTAAGTATAATTCTAGAAACATCTAATCCGGCATTAGATCTAACATGCTGAGACTTATCATTTGTAAACATTTGCCTCAACTCCTCCATTAGAATAAAACACTTTAGTGATAAGAAACTAATTGCAAACCTTGTAATAGTAGGACGACATAAGTTTCTACTAATTGTAAAATCCTTTCTCATTCAATTCAGGTTCCATATACAATTGTAAATAAACTTGGTCACCTTTTTATTTTTTGCATAGTCTCATCAATAATGGAAAAATATATAGCATCTCTTATATTTTCCAGCATTAAGTTAATAAGTATATAGCACAAAGAGTCCAATAAAAAGAATTATGCATGCTTTGCAATCTTCTTTCCAACTACTATGTAAGCAAAATTATCATCAGTAATGAACTGAATAATATTTTCTGACCCAACTTCACTCACAACTTTATTAAATATCTAAAACAGAGTATCAACATTTCTAACAAGACCAGATGTATCAATAGACTTCAAAAACATTATCACCTTTGGAGAATAAACCACATAATAATAATAGGCTCTTATCTTCTATTTGTCCAACTATTATACATTATTGAACACCCATAAGTAGCCCAAATCATTCTTCTTTTTTTCCAAATAACTTTTTATTTCATAAAGAGAGTTGCTTAGAAGTTAACTTCTGTAATCATCAATTGAGGGACTTTGTATCTTAGACTATAAGAGACATTAACATCTACCATAAGCTAATAATAATAAAACTGAACAACATTAAATGTTATACCTGAAGCATACTACATGACTTGTGCATCTATAAATCTGTGATGGGTGAGCCTGTGTAGACTGTAAAGGCTGAGATGGTCGATGACAGGAGATGAGCATAACACACCTGAGAGAAATGACAAACAATAAATGAGCAAAGGACTGAGGAGATGTAGCATTGAGGTTAGGGAGAGTCCACATGCAGTAAATACTTATGTAATTCATACGTCTAGTCATCAATGATTATAACAATATTCTAAACAACAACACAAAATCCAAACCTTCGTTGCATTCACACAAAACCTAAACACAAATACTCAGACTATTAAAGCAGAACATAAAAACTAAATAAAAGTTGGACAACTTACCTGGACGGACATACAACCATAAATGATGAACGACGAACAACAAAGCTGGGTGATTATCGACGCTCTTCAACGCAAAATAGAGCTTGAGAAAATGATAATTTCTTATGTAATATAATACACTTATTCAATGTCAATATGTACACTAACATTATTTGAACCTATAAGAATTGGGCATACACTAACGTTACTATATTTGTTAATAAGTCTGAACGTATAACTATTAATAGAAATGATACTATTGCATCATTTTTCAAAACATCAAAGGGTTATATATCATATATTAGTGGGGTTATAAACTTAATATAAGTAAGAAAAAGAACAGAAGATTCTCCAATTAAAAGAGAGTAAGCAAAAAAAAAGTTAGATAACAATAACAAAAAGATAATAAATAAAATTATTGTTTATTATTCAATATAACAAACAATTTAGATATGTTTAACATAAGGGACAAAAAGAAAAGAAGATGAGAGGTTAGTGGAGAGCTAATTGTTCCATTGTAAAACATATAGTAGGGAAAAATGAATTGAAAAATAATTGCAGTAAAAGTTAAGATTCTTCATATACTAAGGGTCATAATTTACTTTTTATATTAGCATTTTAATATCTTCATATTTATGGAGAAATGCTCCGTAAACATATTGATTTCAAGATTTTTTATAGCCAAAGAATTGATATCCCATTTTAAAGATTACTTAGTTAATAAACACTAATGTAAAGTGAACTTTTAACATACTAAACTTAAATCTTCCTCTAAAGTATATGTCATGATTTGTTAACGAGGCTAAATTTATTAATAGAAAAATTACTATTGCATCAATTTTTAAGCTTGTGTATTAACAAGCTCTTATATAAGCATAAGCAAGCAAACACGTTAAGATTCCATAAGGGCATAAACACCCACCATGTCCTAACAAAATTAGCCAAGGAATATGGACCAAAGATGCATCTTTGATTTGGTGAAGTTACCACCATTGTTATTTCTTTTGTACAACTTGCAAAAGAAGTCATGAATAGTCATGACTCCATCTTCTTAACAAGGCCAATATATTTTCTGTGAGTATTTTATGGTTATAATATACATAATATGCATTCCATTCAAATCCAATTGCATACTACTAATTTTTTCATAAACAATTCAAACAAAAGTTTTTTTAAAAAAACTCTAACAGAACTTTCATCGAACATATTATAGTTTATACTCAAACAAGCTTCCTAATCCATATTCAACTTCAATCAACGCATTCAAGACACATAACCCATCTCACCATCTTCATTATTATCACAACACACATTCACTATTAACCAAACCATTACACACACGGAGAGAACACAAAACCCAGTAGAAAACAAGACCCAAATACAACAATGTCACCATTTCCAAAAAAAAAAACTAGAGTGCAAAGGATGGACCACTTACTTCAATCGATTATTAAATGGAGATGACGATGAAAACAAAGAAATAAAGAAGATGAAGACAACGATGGAAGAAGAAAAATGCATAGGAATAAATGAAGAAAATGAAAATGAAAAGGGAGGCTTCATTATTTCCTTTTAAAATGAAACGAAAATGGCGTCATTTGTTGTTAAACAAACAATGTCATTTTCGTATTATTTTTTAAAATTTTGAACATTTGGTAGCGATTTCAGAAAATGTTGTCAAATGTTAAACAATTAGTAACGACTTTCGATAAAAGGACATCTTTGACGACAATTTAATAAAATTGTTGCCAAATTATTGTCCTTTGGCGACATTTTCTTAGAAACGGCGCTAAAGAAAGCTTTTGGCGACGATATCTTTTCATATATGTGTGTATATATATATAAATATATATATATATAGCAAATTTTTAGTTATATATGAAATAGTATAGAATTTATATATAATAAATAGAGTTTTGTAACACCATATAAAATTGTCAATTCATATATTTTTAAAGAGATTAATAAAAAGTATAAATTTATGTAATTTATAATTTTTGTTTTTCGTTTTATAAATTTTTGAAATAACGTTGTTGTTAAACTAAATTTATTTTTAGACTTACAATCATTGTCAATAATATTAAATTTAAATTTTAAGAATATGATATTAATATTTAATATTGATTTCCATTTTTACTATATTGCAATTATTTTTTAGCTATATTGCAATAAATATAATTATATATGGTATTAATATAATGTTATATGAATGTATAGATAATAATTGTAACTAGTATAATAATTTATGAATGTATTGATAATAGATAAATTTTCTCATATCTTACTTTTGTAATATACTAGTCTTTTAATCATAATTCTCTACTTATTATATATAAATTTGGTACTATTATATATAATTTCATCACCATGGTAAAATCCTAGAAAAAGTTAAAGCTTTATTTGATTCAAAGTTTTGTTTGATAAAGGTTTTCTAAAATGTAATTTTGAAAACAACTTAATTTATGGTTTTTTGTATAAAAATAAAGATTTTAAAGCTTAAGAAAAGATTAATTCAGATTAGGTTTTAACATATAAAATTTAATTTTTATTTATTATATGTTTATTTATTTATTATATTTCAACATGTTAGATTTAAGCATTAGCATGAGCACATGAAATTCACTAAAATTTTAATTTACTAAAGTAGTAACGAGATAGCTGACGAAATCATTTATCGTATCAAATTAGGGTGGCTAATAGGAGGAGCTCCTTAGGAGTTTTATGTAAAAAGAAGATACTACTCAAGTTAAAAGGTCTACCGTTTAACAATTAGGTCAATTATACTCTAGCCTACCAAATATGCATATAGTTATAAATTAATGGTGACAGAGATGAAAATGATTCATTGATGTGTAACCTCATAAGAAGAGATAAGATCATAAATGAAGTAGTAAGAGACAAGTTAAGAATGACTAGTATTGATAGTAAAATGAGAGAGACAAGGTTCAGATAGTTTGGACATGTTGAAAAGAAACATCCTGACATTCTAGTGAAAAAATGCGAGAAGATTATATTTAGGAATAATAAGAGAAGAAGGGGAAATAAGAAGAATTGACGGGAATTAATCAGGATCAATATACTGGGGACTTGACCCTCAATAGAAAATTTTAGCGAACTAAGATATTAGTAGAAAACCTTACATAAATAAGTCTCTCTTTTCATAAGTCTTTTGAACTTTTTACTTTGATTCTTGTGTCTTTTAATTTGTTACAATTGTTCCTTTAGTTATTTTATTTATTTTTTTCTTTTTTAATTACTTGTTTGTTTTATATATTTATTTATATTTTTTCTTGTTTGTTTATTTATTTACTTATTTTTATTTTTTTTGCCTAATTATTTGTTTACGTATTTGTCTATTGTTTTTATTGATATGAATGTGAGGGGGTTTGTGAATGTGAATAGTATCAATGAAGCTGTGATGAATACCTCACCCATGGGCGAAAATCCATACAAATTTGTCCGCGTAGCCCTCGGTTCTATAAGGTCATCAAAAGATGCAATCATAGATTCCCCCAACAAACTACAATTACTGCAAGCAAACATATTTCAGTGACGAAGACTATATTTTTTGCTCTCCGCTATTCTGCTCAAGCCTGGCTAAGGAAGACAAGCAACTTCCAAAAGTGAAATAGATTGAATTAAATAGAAACAAAACACAATGACAAAATTTATAGATGGCAGTGATATTGTGACCTTTATAGTGCGGCAAAATTGTACAAGACCTGTGCATTCCCATTTGAGCCATTGCAATTCATTTCTTCTACATGAGAACGCAGAAATAACCAACCAAAGGTTATACACAATTTATCCATTTTCTTCTTAACAATTGTAAGGGCATGACAATATATGTAAATAAATGTGTGAGAAACCTATACTAATTAATGGCCTATCAGAAAGGGCACATAAAGGATCGAATGAGGTCAGTGCAATAAGAAGCGGAAGTTGCTGTTGGATCAAGGCTTTAAAGCATTGAGTCATCCACAGCTTGAAGATCATTGAAGTTATCATGCAGAATGCAAATACAGGATTGCCACACCTCCATCAATCTTGCTTTAAACAACTCTCTGTGTTGACTTGCATAACAATGAGAGGAAAGGCTAAACTCCACAAGGAACTATTCCTATCACGAATCACGATGAAGAGAATTCACTGTTTCCTGTTATCGCCTGCTTAGCCCGTGACCTATTTGTTAATCAAATTTATCATTCTTTCTGAATTTTACAGTTCAAGAAATTTCCACCAGAGCTTCCCTTGCAAAGGAAACTGTAGTTAAATGACTCCTATTTCAGGCTGTATCACATTCACTCAAGAAGGGATCTGTAAAGTAACAATTTTATCTTGGTTGTCAAATCAGCACTCAAGAGGATGGCCGTAAAACAGAATGCATCATCAACTAGAGGGGCGTTTTGATCTTCGGCGTTTCCCCAGAAGTTTTAACATGTTGTCTGTCACATCAACATGGGAGTCATCATGATCATTTTGATCATTTCTAGACGTATGAGTCAACCAGGCCAGTGCCTCAATTGCAGCATCCCTCTCAGCAAGCTGCTTGTTTTTCTTTGGTTTCCCAACAAACTGCATTCCCTTGAATTCTACCAGTGCTCGAAACTCATTTGTCTTCAGGTGCTTTGTTTTGTATTTTGGAGGGGAGTGCCCAGCTCTCATCAAAAGTGTCTGTAGCAAGCTCTTCGGATTTGTTCCATCTTTCGTAAATCTGCTATCACTAGACTCCTTGGGCTTCCTGCTCTCACGTCCAAATACAAACCTACCTTCACATTGATCTCCTGATACCAGCTCCTGAACAGCAAGTATGAGGTACTTTCCTTCATTGTGAATATCAAGAGTAGGATCTTGAAGCTGCAATATGGAAAGGCCTTTTAACAGTCAAGACCAATTAAGCAAATTCTTTGATTTTTATAACTATAAACAATAATAGATTATCGAGGTTGGATATGCCAAGTGGTAATTTAAATGGAAAGATTTTATACTTTGACAAGAAAAGGTGAGCTAAAGCACATTGTAGTCAGCCTTGATCTATCTTGAGTGACAAATAAATGCAAGGAAAAAGCATAAGGATGTAAAATTGTCCAAGTTCAAGGAAAAGGTTGAGGAATGGAATACTATATATAATCCCCCCAGTAAGTCAAAAAAACCATAACAGAATTCCTAGTGCAATGTCCTAAACATTAGATGGTTGATAGAGACAAAATTTTAAGAAACATATGTTGATAGGTGTTGGACAGGAATATAGCTAAAAAAATTCAGTACTAATGAAGCTTTGGATATATACTTGTTATTCCTGATTCTTTCAACAACCGAACTCCAAGGAAAAACATAAAGCAAGTTTTGAACGCATCTATAGGATCCACACAAATAGAGGACTTCAAGCACAGAGACAATTTTGGCAGGAATGGCATGCAACATATCATACTGTTCTTTGATACATAAGCCTGCAGCATACCTCTTCATTTTGAAACCCAATTCTGCAGTATTTTTCTTATGTTTGATTTGGTTGAATCATTAACTTTGGGTTCAGTGGTCAACTTCAGTAATACTATGTCGTTTAGGCGTTTGGAATAAAAATTGATGTAAAGGCAATAGCCTAGTAGTTAAAAGAATCTTTACCGTTAGTTGTTATATGTACTGGGGAAATAACAAACTGAATAGAATCGCAATTACAAAATGTTCTCACTGAGTTTCTTCTGATTTCTTCTTCTCTTCCCTTCCCTAACCTTCCAAAATTTCAATTTCTTCATTTTACCCACATCGATATTAGTTCATTTTGATTGTATTCACCAGATAGATTGGTGAACATGGAGATGGCTGGCTGAAGGTACTTGGGAACAAGAGTTCAGACAGATGGAAGAGATGCTGCAAACTCAGATGAAAGAGTTTCACAGTGAGATGCAGGAGAATTAAAAAGTTGCAAGATGCTCAAGCCAAGCAAGTCAATGAAGTTAGTGCAACTAAAGAACTTTTCCATCAATAATTACAGATGCAACTCCTAATCCACTACGGCTGAAATTGTGACCAGTGAGCCAGAAGGAACCCAATTGAATCAAGGATCATCCATACATATTCAGCACAGTGGAATTCCGTGTGTTCAATGGAAGCAGTATTTGAAGCTGGATTTACAAGGCTGAGCAATTTTTCCCCATACATAAAACACCTCCAGAACTCAGAAGTGAAAGTAGCAACTACTTATCTGGAGGGAATCACCCTGGAATGGCACGTGCTGTACTTGGAGCATCGATTGATGATAGAAGATCCTAGCTGGGGAAACTACATTGTAGCATTAATTCAATGATTTGGAGAGAAGGCTTTTAAGGATCCTCTTGGAGATTTCAAAGAGCTGAGGCAGATCAATTCAGCAAAAGAGTATTATGCCCTCTTTGATAGGTATTCCAATAACGTCAAATTCCTAAATCTTATTTGATAGGGTTTTTCCTTAAAGGATTGAGGCCTGAGACAGAACTTCCTGTGGAATTATTGAATCCAAAATCAAACCAGCAAGCTTATGTTCTTGCTAAGAAAAGTAAGCTACAGCTGCTATATGTTATTCTTCTCCAAACCAAAATCATCTAAACAACTCATACCATCACCTTCCACAGCTATTACTCCTTTTATTCCCACTGCCACTCACTTAGCAAGTATCCCTACCAAAACTAATTCCTACTAGGTTACTGCCTGCCCAACTAATGCATATACACAAACCCATATAAAAGCAACATAGACAGCCAAGTAGCAGAGAATTTGAGGATAAAAGGGCAAAGGGAATTTGCCTCTGGTGTGATGAGAAGTTCTTCCCTGGCCACAAATGTAAAAAAAAAAAAAAAAGTAGTAAAATTTGTTTGTTGTAGATGACAAGGGAAAAGAAAGTCAGGAGGAGAATGGGGAGAGCTCCGGTTCAACAGGAACCTACATCCACAGACCAACCAAAGATTTCTTTACAGGCAATGACATGAGTCGCAGCTGTTAATTTTAGGCATATGAGAGTTATAGGCTTGCATAGAGGAAAACCCATTCACATCCTCATAGACAATGGAAATATCCACAAATTTGTGCAGAAAGGCAACTATGAGCTGCAGGATGTCCAAGATAATAGGATGACAGTGGGAGGTGGCTCTCATCTATCATGTTCTAAATTGTGCAAAGGATTCAAGTGGAATCTCCAAGGAATTGAGCTTGCTACAGATGTTCTAGTATTACCTAGGGGGTGAAGTGGTCGTCTATCTTAGATGAGGTGCTTTGCAGTTTTGATAGAAAAACCATGTTATCTTCAAATGGACAGTGTGTTATTGACTGGAGGTTCTATAGGAAATTCAAAACTGATCATCAGCAAGAAGTTTGAAAAGTTGCTTACCAAACCTTAGGTTACAAGCCAAGTTTGTATCCTGCAGCTACATTATCCAATGGAGCTGATGCAAGTAATTACTGGTAATCTAATTTGGGATTTTAGGGATTCGGTTTAGTAAAGAAAGAACAGAATAAAGAGAAGAAGAAACTGAACAAGAGGGAGAAGTCTGATTATTGAGAGAGAAACAATTACAGTTGATTCGTTCCCCTCTTCCTTCCAACCAATAGCTATATCAACGATGAACACAACCGTTACTATTCATCCAATCACATCTGTACACTTGGCACTATCCTATACATTTGTTTAGCTACTAACTACTCCCTATACTACGTCGTCTCCTTTTTTTGTTTCTGCTACGTCCTTTCTATCATCTTCATGCATCATTTCCACCTCTATCAATTCCTTCCTGCTCAAGAACCTTGTCCTTAAGGTTGACGTTGGGAAAATGTTGCTGGATATCATACAAAAATTCCCAGGAGACATCCGAATTGCGAGGTGATGACCATTGGACCAAAATCTGAACAGCTGGTTGATTATATCTCTTGACCAAACGACGGTCTAAAACAGCCACCGGTATACGAATTCCAGAAAACAAAGAAGGTAAGTGTGGTGAGACAAGTACCGTATCAGAAACCCGGCGCTTCAACTAAGATAGATGAAAAGTAGGATGAAGCCGACAATCAGCTGGCAAGTCCAATGTATAGGCAACAGACCCCACCTTTGCCAAAATTCGGAACGGTCCATAAAACAAAGGAGAAAGCTTCTGGGAGCTCCAGTGTTGAACACTGTGTTGACGATAAGGCCGAAGTTTCAAATAGACCCAATCATCTACTTGAAAGATATGTTCCGTCTGATGTCAATCCGCAAGCTATTTCAAGCGATGTTGAGCTCGCTGCAAATGAAATCGAATTACATTTACCATAGCCTCCCGGTCCAACATCAACTCATCCACTACCAAAATCGATGAATCACCCGCCATGTACGAATTATATACAGGAGGAGGAAAACCATAAACAACATGGAAAGGTGTCATATTAATGGACGAATGGAGTGTGGTATTATACCACCAATCCACCAGCGACAGCCACCTACTCCAATTAGCTGGACAGTCCGACGTCATGCACTGTAAGTACGTCTCCAATGTTCGATTCAAGACCTCTATCTGGCCATCAGTTTGAGGATTATAGGCCGTGGAGAAATGCAACTTCACACCTTGATGAGCAAATATTTCTCTCCAAAAATGACCGGTAAAAACAGCATCACGATCACTGATGATCGTATGAGGCATTCCATGTAATTTTCACATTGTATCCATGAAAACCCTAGCAACCTTCTCCAAAGTATAAGGATGACGTAGAGATACAAAGTGAGCATATTTGCTCAGTCTGTCGACTATCGCAAGAATCACCAAGAACCAATCCGACAACAAAAGAGCCTCAATAAAATCCATGCTAATATCTATCCACAACTACTGCGGGATAGGTAAAGGTTGGAGTAACCTTAGTGAGCCACCAACTCATATTTATTTTTCTGACACCTCACACTTATGAACAAACTCGTGAACATCCCTCTATAACTTGCGTAAAAAAAAATGAGCTGACCCTTTTATAAGTTCCCAACCAGCCAAAATGACCCCCATGAGCAGAGGAATGTGAAAATTCAATAATTTTCTGACGCAGACTAGGTGAATTTCCCACCACCAACAGTCCTTTCCAACGTAAAAGATTATCGGTCCAGGAATAAATCGAACCTTTATATTCACCATGCTGAATCTGCTGCAACAATTGCCAAAGAATAGGATTCTGGTTCCAACTGTCTTTGATTTCAGATAGCAACTCAGTCTGTACATGAGAGATAGACAATGTAAAGAGCTTTGAACTACTAAAATGTGACAAAAAATCAGCTGCAAAATTGTCAGCACCTTTCTTATATTTAATTGAAAAATCAAATCCCAAAAGCTTCGGTAACCAAGTTTGCTGGAAAGTAGTAGTAATCCGCTGATCCAACAGATACTTCAGGCTATGATTATCCGTCTGAATCAAGAAATGTCGCCCCGTAAGATAGTGAGACCACTGTTTCACTGCCATGACAATCGCCAAGAATTCTTTTTCGTAAACAGAAAGATGCTTGTAATGAGTAGATAGTGATTTACTGACAAAAGCAATTGGGTGATTCTCCTGCATCAACACCGCGCCAATACCATCCCCACTAGCATCTGCCTCAACGACAAAGTCCTTCTGAAAATCTAGTAAGGCCAGCACCGATGCAGTAGTCATATCATTCTTCAATGCTAGAAAAGCGAGAGTTGCCTCCTCTGTCCAAACAAACGTGTCTTTCTTGAAGAGATTGGCCAGAGGTTTACTTAGTTGGCCATATCCATGAACGAACTGTCGGTAACCACACAAACCCAGAAAACCTCTAAGCCGCTGAATGGTTGTCCGCTATGGCCACTTCCACACTGTACTCACTTTCTGAGGGTCGATTGAAACTCCCTGGCACTAATAATGTGACCCAAATATTCCACTCGATCCACTCCAAACGAACACTTAGATAGTTTAACAAATAGTTGCAGATTAGCTAGAATTGCTAACACCAAACGTAAGTGTTCAAGATGCAACTCAAATGAAGAGTTGTATATCAAAATATCATCAAAAAAGACTAAAACAAACCATCATAAGTAATCAACGCAAAATCTCCATGATCCATCTTTTTTCTTGATCAAGATGACTGGAGCAGAGAAAGGACTAACACTTTCCCGAATTATTCCTTGTTTTAACATATCGACCACCAAATCTTCCAACACATTCTTCTGAACTCCCACATACCTATAAGGTCTAAGGTTCACAGCTTCGGTTCCCTCCTTTAATGGGATTCGGTGATCATGAAACCAAGGAGGTAAGCCTTTAGGCTCCTCAAACACTGTCTCAAATTGTTTGAGTAACTCCCATAATTGTTCATGAAAAATTGATGGAGCCTCTTCAACTTATGCTTCCACCTTCGACGACCTCAACTCTCCTAGAAAACTAATAAGTGCATATTTGTCCAATATTTATGTTTTAATTATCCCCTTTTACTCCTCTTGATTTATTCAATTATTGGGACTTAACTTGATTTTATGTTTCCTTGTAGGAAATTATAACTTTTACATGAGGTTGGAAATTAA
>JAOSBP010000005.1:11049414-11074394 GCA_027563825.1 Erythroxylum mucronatum
GTTCTTTGGCATTTGAATAAAATCAATTATTCCATTCTCTGTGGATCGACCCCATTTACCACTGTGCGTAATTTATTTTCGTTTGGTGTTTGGGATTTATTTTTGGTGGATTCGACACCCATCAAAAACCATCATACTTCGACTTGACAATCTAAGGAATGATCACAAAACAACAGACTACATCTCGGATGCTCCACATTTTTGCCAAATTTTTGTCTGGTATTGGTGGCACCTTTTGTCCGACACTACAGAGCTCTATTCTTTTCCACCCCAACAGAATTTCATCGTCCCTTTTTGATAGTTAAAGACAATGTCATCTAACCGGGATAACCACTGTACGCCTAAAACCATATTCGTTCCCCCCCAATGTCAATATAACTAAAGCATCAATTGAAAACTCTCTGCCACCCATTTGCCACTGTAAATTCCGACAAATGTGATGGCATTGCAACTTCAATCCCCTTCCTACTACAATCGGCAACTCAGGTACCTCCTCCAACTTCCATCCTAAATGATGTATAACTTTGGTATCGACAAAATTATGAATACTCTCACCGTCAACCAAAATATGTATAATTGAACCATTCAAGATACCTTTCACCTTGATTTGTTGGAATTTAGCTATAGATGCAACAAAAATAGCTTGTAATGAAATGTTTGGCAACTCTACCTCTTCTTCAGTTGGTGACTCCTCAACCTCGTCCAAGTCATCCTCCACCACATAGATAAGCAACAATCTTTTTTGCATCGACGACACTAAACATATTTCTCATCACACTAGAAGCATAAGCCTTTAGCCCGACGCTCATCCAACTCTTTGCTTGAGGTTGTTTTTGTCCGCTTGGCATCCCTATCCGTCTTCTGGGTGCCTTGTATTGGCGTCAGTAGTAAGCTTGTCGGTTTCTGTACATGAGTATAATTTCCACCATAAGATGACCCTCGTGTATGAACTAATCCCCCAACTCCGCAATGCCGCACCACCATCTCATGTTTTCTGGCCAAATCATAAGCCTGCTGAAGGAAGCGAGGATTCCACAATTTGACTAAATATTCTATTTCCACCTTCAATCCTTTAAAAAACATACTAAGTAAGGCTCTGGCATCACCAATTTTTGCGACAACATATCAAATTCCACGCAATATTCCTTCACTGGGCCTCTCTGTTTCAATTCCTTTAGTTGTTCGATCGGGTCTTCAAAAGCTAAGTCTCCAAACCGTTGTTCTAAGGCCAGCAAATACTCACCCCAAGCAGGTGGTTTGCGAGTCATGCGATTTCTCATATACAAGTCATGCCATGCAAGCGCTTCCCCTTCCAAATACATGGTGGCTAATCCCACCTTTAAATCGGCTGGTGTATGATCAAGTGAAAAAAATTATTCACATTTGAACACCCACACCCTTAAATTCTCTCCTTTAAACACCGGAAACTCAATTTTACTACTTGTAGGAATGGTATATCGACCTCCACAACAACCGTCACTACCTCCATTCTTTGGTACCCTTGGATTCCCTCACATTCCATGCTCACTGGTTTCAGCTTGGAATGGCTGGGTAATCCATTCTTTTAACTCCTGCATACTTCTTTCATGTTTGGTTTCCAACTCATGCATCTGGTTACGCAATCCTTCCTCCATGTGCCTCCATTCTTGACCCCTCGTGCCTTCTGCCATTTCACAACAATAGCTTTGGCTGGAAAGAGCTCTGATACCACTTTGATGCAAGTAATTATTGGTAATCTAATTTGGGATTTTAGGAATTCGGTTTAGTAAAGAAAGAACATAATAGAGAGAAGAAGAAAGTGAACAAGAGAGAGAAGTTTGATTACTGAGAGAGAAACAATTACAGTTGATTCGTTCCCCTCTTCCTTCCAACCAATAGCTATATCAACGATGAACACAACTGTTACTATTCATCCAATCACATCTATACACTTGGTGCTATCCTATACATTCGTTTAGCTACTAACAACTACTCCCCATACTACGTCACCTCCTTTTTTTTGTTTCTGCTACATCTTTCTATCATCTTCTTCATGCATCATTTCCACCTCTATCACGAGCATCATTTCCAGGAACTAGCAATAGACACTTCTCAACTTCAGGAAGTGCAATCTGAATTTAGTGGATTACTAGCTGTATTTAGTGATCTTTTTGCAGAACCCACTCAATTACCTCCTCATAGAAGTCGGGACCATCAAATACTGCTTAATGAGGGTACTGAAGCTGCTAACATTTGACTTTATAAATATGCTGGAGCTCAAAAAGATCTATAGAGGGACGAGTCCAAGAATTGCTTAACCAAGGAGTAATGCAATAGAACAATAGTCCTGTCTCTTCTCCTTTAGTTGGTAAAGAAGAAAGACAGTACTTGGGGGCTTTATAAAGATTACAAAGAGCTCAATCAATGCACCGCTAACAATTGGATTTACAATCCAGATACCATCAAATCAGAATGTTCTGTCCAGATATTCCAAAAACAACATTCAGAATGCATGAAGGGCATTATGAGTTCCAAGTAATGCCCTTTGGTCTTGCTAGTGCTTCCTTTACTTTCCAAACCCTAATGAATGATATATACCAGCAATATTTGGGGATTATTTTGGTTTTCTTTGATGACATCCTCGTATATAGTCATTACTTTGCATATCAACTTAAACATCAGAGTGGCTTTAGAGTTCTTCAACAGCATAAGTTTAAGGTCAAAACTAGTAAATGCAGCTTTGGAACTAACAAGAGCGAGTACTTGAGCCATTTGATATCTATCCATGGAGCTGCCACAAATCCAAGAAAAAGTGGAAACTGTTCAAAAGTGGCCTACACCTAAGAACATCAAGGAGCTGAGAGGATTCTTAGGCCTTTTTAAGTATATAAAAGGTGTGTAAACCTCTTATTGAACTATTGAAAAAGGATGCTTTTTGCTGGAATAAGAGAGAAACGGCTTTCTCAAAGTAGCTTTGACTTAGGCTCCTGTCTTAGCCCCTCCTGATTACCCCAAAGCCTCCATCATTTAAACTGCTGCATCTGGTGAGAGATTGGGAGCTGTCTTAATGCAGGACAATCACCCTCTTGCTTATGTGAGCAAATCCTTACCATCCAAGCACCAAGCAACCAATACTTATGAGAAGGAATTTCTAGCAGTAGTCATGGCAATGAAGTATTGGCATCATTTTTTAAATGGAAGACCATTTGTTATCAGCACAGACAACAAAAGCCTTAAATACTTGCTTGAACAAAGGATTAGCACCCCATCTCAACAAGCTTGGTTACCTAAGCTATTAGGATATGACTATGAGATAGCTTATAAGAAAGGAAAAAAGAATAGCAGCTGATTCTCTTTCAAAGGTGCCTAGCTTGGAGCTATTCACAATGGTACTCTCACAAGTGCAATTGGGAGGACTTTATCATCAAAAATCTTATACCTCAACTATTTCAAGTTCTATAATCAAATACTTAGCAATGGCGGCAGGGCATCTTAATATGGAAGCGCAGAGCGGTAGTGGAATTTCATCACAAGCTTAGAGCTAAGATGGTGACCATTAAGCATGAGAAGCCTAGTGGTAGGCGCTCTGGAGTGTTGGCCTCACTCAAAAAGATTTGAATCATGTCAGGCAAAGCAAAACTTGTCAATGTAACAAATATGAAACTTCCGTCTCCTTCAACCTCTTCCAATTCCAACACAATGGTAGACACGATATGGGCTTCATAGATGGCTTGCCAAATCGAATGGACAATCTATAATTTCGGTGGTGATTGGCAGTTTCAGTAAATATGCTATATTTGTGGCCTTCAAACACCCATACACAACAAAGGTGGCTCCTCAACCTTTTCTCACTCATGTATTAAAGTTACAGGGCATGCTAAAATCAATCATCAACACTCGTGATCCTATTTTCCTAAGTGCATTCTGGCAAGAATTCTATAAGTTGCAAGATGTAGGACTCCAAATATCTTCTACATACCATCCCTAAACAAGTCGTCAAGAGGATCTAGACAAGACTCTTGAGACTTCATGTGCATGACAGGAGACTACACTACAAAATGAAATTAATGGCTTCCTTTGGCTAAATGCTGGTACAATACCACATATCACATAGCTTGCAACATGTCTCACTTTAAGGTACTCTGACAATCTGACATTATCCTCCCCCAATACATGCACCTTAATTTTCCAAGGATACAAAAATACAGACAGTAGATAGGGATGGCAATAGGTCGGGCTAGGCTCGGGCAGGCCCGTGGCAAGAGTGGCTAGGCCAACCCTACTAGTTTATACTTTTTTTTAAAATTGAAAAAATGACATTTTTACATTCCCTTCGCGCCAAGCAGTCTTGGCCTGTGACCTGGCTCGTAGCCAGGCTAACCCGGGCCAAAGTCGGGTTGGGTCGGGTCAGGCTGTCATCCCTAATAGTAGATCATGCAATTCCACTTGCAAAGTGCTCAAAAGAGAGTGCAAGTGCAGGCTAACAAGGGTGATAGAGAATATCAAACTAGAGAACTTGTCTTTGTTAAATTGTGCAGCTTGAGATTGAGCTTCCTCGGTAGAAACTCTCTCTGTCAGTATTACCACTGCACCCGGTCAGTGACTTGCCCTGTAGCAAGGAGGACTAATCAAAAGATGTCACCACTGTTCTATGATCCTTTTAAAGTGGTCGACAGAATTGACAAGGTGGCCTACAGGTTAGAATTTCTAAAAGGAGCTCTCATCCATGATGTCTTCCATGTTTCTCAGTTGAAGAAGCATGTTCCTTCAATGGTGGCCTCTTCTCCAATGCTTCTGTTGAATTGCACTTTGAGGAAAGGATTCCAATTGTACATCAGAAAGGAGGTTAGTAAGGCCTGCTACTCAAGTTCTGGTTCATTGGACTGGAGCTTCTTCAAAAGAAGCCACTTGGAAGCTTCTCTATGAACTGCAATAGTGATACCAATCTCTTAACCTTGCGGACAAGCTTTTCTAAAGGACAGGATATTGTTACTTCTTTATTAAGGTTGAATCATTGACTTTTTGTTTAGTCAACTTTAGTAATGCTACGTTGTTTGGGCATTTGGAATAACAAATTGAAGTAAAGGCAATAGCCTAGTAGTTAAAGGAATCTTTTATCATTAATTGTTATAACTACTATATATGCTGGCGAAATAACAAGCTGAATAGAACAACAATAAAATTCTCTTTCAGTTTCTTCTGGTTTCTTCATATCTTTTCTTCTCTAATCTTTCAAGTTTTAAATGTATTCATTTTACCCCTAACAGTTTTGCACTTCACCTAACTTGTCTTCAAGAAAATAGTATTCATTTCATTGGAATGCAAAATGAATTCATCACATGGTAGAAACAACCAAGTACACTTACACTATGAAGAGGGTTATGGAGTAAACCAAGTAAACTACAAGTGCCAATATATGACCAAACAAATTGTCATGTCAAGAAAATTTATCTCAATGCTTAAGTTATGCTATCTAACAATTTATTCATTGCAGAAGAAGGCCTTTCTATCAACAAAGAGATTTCAACAAGAGCAAGCATCCTAATTATCAATAAACAAGGTACCACAGGTAGAACTAATATTGCAACGGATACCTTTTGTAGTAATTCAATAGCAATTTTATGGTGGAAGAATATATCTACAGTCAACAGAGAACACATTATTAAACTTCCTAGTCAAGTAACTGTCTTTCCAACTCACCTTCTTCTCAAGAAGTTTATCAAGTTCTTCCTTAAGCTTTAAATAGCACTCTGCCAAACTAGGATCCATGAAGAAATCAATGTATCCTCCCAGCATCTTCAAATGCCCAGCCTAGAAAAATGTGAACCACTGGCTTAGAAAACCAATATTGTACATGTAGAAGGAAAATATCTCAAACATAAAATAAATTACCTGTAACCCACAACTAATAGCACCACCGAGAAGGATCAGTATGGAATCAGATACACCAGTGGAGTCACGTATAAACACGGTATTAACCTTTACTTTTTCACCAAAGACTAGCCATGGATAAGGAATTGTTTGATAGCGTGCATTCACAGAATTCTGGAGCAGAAGTATAACATAAAGGTTTATACAAAACATTCACGAAGTATCATATTAAAGCCAGCAGCATGAATAAAAGTGCCGGCCGTACCAAGTTTATGTCATTATAACTTGATCATAATTCGTGTTATTGTTCTATACAACTTAACATAAAACTATCAGTAGCAAGACAAAGAAATACTAAATCTGCTAAAGTTGGCTTCAATATCTCAGCTGAAGGTATAAATATACGAAATTGGAAAAGAGTAAAACAAAGCTAACAGTACGTAATCAATCTGAAAAATCTGAACACTCTCTGATTGAGAAACAAACAAGTTAACCCAGAGAAGCATTACTCAAACACAAGAATTTATGGAAAGGAACATAAAATCAAGATAGAAATCAAAGATGACAAGTAAAAGACAATATAAATCCCTTAACCTTGTATTAGCAGAAAATACCAAAGAATCCTTCCTAACCAAGCTGCCAAAAATTCAGCAAGAAAGATTCTAGTAGGATTTTAGTCCAAACATTCAAAATTTCCATGAGTATCAATGTTGATGACCACATCAATTTCAATACCATCCATTATGAGTGTGATATGTAATGATAGTTCTAAACTTAAAACAAATGCAAACATAAACCAATAGTAATACCAGAATTGAATTTCCGTAGCCTTTACAAAAAATATTTTCACAGATGAATGATATCTATGATGTTAAATTTATGTCAGTCATGTTTGAAAAACTTAATCAAGTTCGGCAACTTCAGTTAGTTAGCACTCACCGCATACAATAGAACTTGGCCATCATCCATTGTCTTAAAAGACATTGATGTTTCTCTGTGCTGTACATATAAAAGAAAGGATTAGAATGTCAACTGGTTACTTTTGGTATCAACCAACAGAAGTACAAATTCAAATGGAGATACTTAACCACTACTGAGGCAATTCCAGGATAAAGTCCTGAGCATATGATTGCACGAACTAATGACTGGTTATGACTTAATCTGTTGTTGGATCCTGCATCTGCATCTACTATGCCAGCATCTCTCAAAATGTAGCTAAACTGTTTCCTAAGAGAGTGGATGGCTTGCAAAGTTTGAGCAGACAAGAAATTCCGCCAACAATACTCATATGCTGATCCTTCTCTTTCTGCATCTTTCCATCCCTCGTAAGCCCGAACAAGAGCCATATGATCACTGTAGTCTTTTGCAGAAAACCTAGACTTTGCAGTACCAGCTAACTGAACCATGAATGAAAGAATTAGCCAATAATCTAACCTAACAACCATGCTAAGCTTCATAAAAACTGACGTCACATCATTTGACTCCAAAGTATAAACGGCATGGTCAATTAGTAAAAAATGGGGTACGAGTATAAAGCTGGTCAAAGAGTTTCTGTGTCAGACAAAAAAGAAATTCAACATCATGAAAATGTTTTCCTGCACTAGAACAGTTATTTCTTTCCCAAGACAATTTATGAAAACTAATGTGAAATAATTGTGTTTTGTTAACTGATTGAAGCCAAAATGGATGCATTAGGTTGTTTCAAGGACAAAACTAACATATAATAAAGAGTAACCAAAGAAGTAGAAAAGAAATTTCTACCATTCTGTTAATAGCTACAAAAAGCAGTGAACACTTCCAGAGCATAGCAACTCAAGTTCTCAATGTGTTTTTAGTTTAAAAGAAACAAGCATTTCATAAATCAAGACAATCTTATGGTCAATGGGAATCAACCTTCTTTCACATGGTACAAGCCTGATAAAGCAATACCCTTCCCATATTGATTAATGGAGAAAGATTACCTTAATTGGATTTACTGTCAACATTACTAACTATTTGTCACAACTAATAGCTAATAACTGTGCACAAATACACGTAACAGGAAGCCCTTGAGATTATGAAATCCCCCATCTTTGTGGAAGAGGATAAGAAAAAAAAGAAGAAAGAGAGAATTCATCTTAGTATCATTGAGTATCATCAAAGCCAACCAAGCTGGCATAATTTTCACAATCCTTCAAGAGAGAATTTATGCACATGGACACATGAACATAGCAAAATGAATATCCCAGAGGCAACCAAGTTTCTTAAATTCACATGTTGAGTCCTTACTTTTCATGTATACTATTCCCTTGAATTAACACCTAAGCTTATCCTCTTCTCTCCTTATTTCTCAAAGTGAATAGGTTGGGGAGGCAGGATACTTGTATGGTTAGAGGTGCTACAAGTACTGCGTGATATTTAAAAACCCATTAATGAATAATACTTGGGACCTTTATACATTCACGCATGAAATGATACTATGAATACAACATCTACAAGTTCATATACATGTCAATCAAGAAAGAGTAGGATGAGAAAGGAAACACAGAATGCATCATACTTACATCTTAAGGAAACACAGAATGCATCATACTTACATCTTTTTTGTCCTGGGGCAGAAGGAAGGGATCTCTGCTACTAAGCCCTGAAACTACTGTCAATATAGGATCAAAACAGTGAAATAGAGCACCCATAATCAGCATTTTGCCCAGCTTTGGATCTACTGGTAGCATCGACAAATACTTCCCTAATTAACAATTGAACAAATAAGTACAGGAACAAGTTAGTAACCCAAAGTACAAAAATGTAAATTTCTATGTTCAAATCTGTAGAAGTACATTAACAAACTTACCAAGATTTGTAAGGTTCTCACTTTCATCTAATGCCCCAATCATTTTCAAAAATTCGATTGCATTTTGAACCTGACATCCATTTAGAATGGTTTTGCGTCATGTAAAGTTTAGTTCCCAAAGTTACCAAAAGACAATTTTCCCAAAATTCATAAGATTTCAGAGTTGAATATCACAAATTCCAGCCATTTTGGCTTTCTTGAACAATTTTTTTAATAATTGAAGATCTTCATGCAAAAAACAAACAGCCTGAGAAAATCAAGAAACGGAAGGAAAGACTGCAAGATATGTATATATGGTGCAATATAATGTTGACTATCTTAAATTTGCAGCTGCAAATCATGAATGAGCTAATACAACAATGAACCCTGAGTAATTATCCTCATTTCCTAGTAAAAATTCTGGTCATGTACACCCATTTGCAGTTCAGCGAGACCTGTTGCAAGGATGAGTTAACTGTCCACAATTGCACGATTAACATTAGATAACAGCTACTGTAATGATAGGATCAGTCACTTGAAGGTGTACCAATATGTAGTCCATGAAATCAAAGAGGCTTCTTGATATCAGTATTGAAAAGGAAGCACTCTATTATTCTCTAGGCTAGTGGAATGCAGATTCTGTAAGTGTTAGATATGCATGCCCTGCTTTCCTTGCTACGTAACGGGTTAAGTATCAATATCAACACAATAATTAAGGTTATGTTTGATTAAGCAATTATTAATAAAATGTAATGGAATGGAATATTATTCTATCGTTTGGGGGAGGGTTTATAAGGGAATGAAATGAAATAGGATAGAAGAAGAGGGTTTTACATTACATCTCATTCCATCATAAACAGTAAAAATAAGTTACCTCCGATTTGATAGTTTTAGGATGGAATGTAAAATGATAAACAACATTTCACTATATTACATTATGAACCCTTCTTACAAACAACATTTTACTATATTACATTATAAACCCTTTCATCTCTCCCAAACAATAATTTTCTAATATTACATCCATTTACATTCCATTCTATTATAAATCATTTCATTCCATTAAAAAACTTACGTCCAACCAAACATAATCTAAGGGTGAATAAATGATCAGAAACAAAGATATTCATACAATCAAATGGTTCTGCTTGCACAGAATAGTAAGGCCATCACAGCATTTTCAGGGAGCTAATTGATCACTGGATGATGGAAGAAACAGAATGTACATTAAACATTCCCATTCTGTCCATACTCAATGGTGCTGGTAGAAGTTATGAGCCGCCATTCTACTCCCTGCACTTGTGTCATTATTGTTCGCCTCTAAACATACTACTTTCGCATATTCAAATGCATCACCCCACAAAAGAAAAACAGTAGCAGAACATAACAACTTGCAGAAGAGGAATGCGAGAAAGAGAAAAGACAAAGTGGAAGAAAGGAAAAAGGTAATAAGTGATTGATGCATTTCAAATGAAAATGCATCCAACATCAATGATATTTTGGATTCAAGAAAATGATGTCAATTACTTACAGCCAATGGCTCTGGTGGCTGAAGTGCAGCTGACAAGAATTCACCTATACTTCCAACCTCTAAACTTTTTATTTGCAAGCACAGAGAGTTTAATGGAGTTCTCAGAAGTTCAGGGAGTTGATATTCAGCAAAAGCTTCATAAACACATTTTGGATACAAGTGATAGCATTCTCCTGGTTGCACACGGCCAGCTCTGCCTCTTCTCTACAGCAAGTATAACCAAAGAGGAAGTACACTGGACATTAGGGAATTTTAAAAATAAAATGATGGTAAAAAGCGAAAGGGAGGTTCAAAAGTTAGCTAAACCATAGATATTTCATAATATATAATTCCAGTTTACAGAACAATATTTCAGTCAATAAGCATGAAGGTTCTTGCACACGCAAGAAAAAAATAGCCAAGCAAACTGAATAAATGGATATATTTCATGACCTGAGAAATGCTATAAGTGAAAGTATGTTTTCCATTTTCTACTTGGGGAGAGAGAGAGATAAAAAGTTTGGATTAGATGTTGGACTCGTGATTTTGACATGTAACTTCAAAGTTAATCCAACTAATGTTATAGACTACAAAAGGAAGGCACTTACTTGGCGAGCTGATGCTTGTGATATCCAAGAAGGTAGAAGGCAAGGTGTATTATTTAAAGCGTCATATGTCGTCTCTTTTGCTTTTCCACAATCAATCACAAATACAACATCATTGATGGTAATGCTTGCCTCGGCCATATTTGTAGCAAGAACTATCTTGCGTATATTAGGATGAGGCTTCTCAAATATGAGTTTCTGCGGAAAAAGCAGAAGGTATTGAACACTGTGGGATGAAAGCTTAACCAGAATGAAGCACAAAGCATACTGATAAAAATTTGCAGAGTGGTTTGGAATGCAGGAGGTAACAACCAGTCAACCAAAATATAAACCATACATCACACAGAAGGTAGGGTAAATAAAAGCTTCAAGGGCATATGTGTCTGCAAAGTCCAAGTATTACAAAGAGAACCAAATAAAATTTACCATCAATAACCAGAGAGGCAACAGGTAGAGGTGTTGGGATTGGGTTTGGGGAGTGAAGCATATTAATTTTAGCATATTCCTCACCATCAAACAACCCCATAGAATTCTATTTTCTTATCAGTTCCCAAACATTCCAAACTTGACATCCAAAAGAGAAACATGGGCTCTGTGTTAACACAGTTGACTTAAGCCCATAGCAACACAACATCCGGAAAATACAAACAACAAGCCCATTCCCACTCTACCAGACTAGCATCGTGTAAGCCCAGATCACAAACTAAGTAAGCAGCCTCCTGATATCAAAATCAAAACAAAACAAAAATCCGAAAACTTACTCCCATCCTACAACAACTGAAACTAATAACAAGGAAATCTTTAAGCAGTCCAACAAATGTTTCAAATCACAAGGAGACTTGGCAAAAACCAATAACAGATAAGTAATATACAGGATGCAATAGTAATATTTTGGGAAATCATCTCTGAAATAATCCCTGTTCACAAGATTTCATGTAAAAGCAACCTTACCTGTTCAGATGTAGCCATTGAACCATGACAAGTTAGAAGTAGAACCCTGTTGGGGTCTCCTAAGAGAGGATGAGCTTTGAGTTGATCTCTCAAACAGCTAATATCCTCCCAGCCAGTCATGAATACTAAGACAGCACCAGATCGCTCCTTCCGACATATATGGCATAGTACTGCCTCAATAAGATTGAATCCCATGCAATCAGGAATCCAGCATGCTAGAGATTCACGTGTCCTGGCGCTATAATTTTCAAAACTTGACTTGTTAAGAGCATCCTAATAGGAAGAAAATCACCAGAATCTACTCAGAGCTTCAGAGTGAATGCTGAATAACACAGCCAATAAGGAAATAATCCATACAGAAATAAGGACAAGTCATGTTCTTTTCAATGGGATCAGGAAGGACAAATTTGGGAGAAAATAGTCTGTTTTACAACAAAGATTTACCAATAACCACAACCACCTATAGAGTGACATAACAGGATCATTGCAAAAGAATGGAAAAAGGAAATCATACTTCCACAAAGTATTTGAAAATATGCAGTAGACTATCACAAATCACGAAGGAGTAAACATCAAACTTGTGCTCTACGTGCTCCAAAAGTCATAATTCAAAGGAAGTTGTAGATGTAGTTCTGTACCTCAACAAGAGTGGTGATCTGATTTTTCTTTTTCCGTGGTGCAAGTTGCTTCTGCGTCTTCCACATCTTGTCTTGGCCATAGTCATCAATTTGATTGAAAGAACTCAATTTGTAACCAGTTATTTCCAATACATCTTCCAAAAAATGTTCCCTCACTGGGTATGTGAAGCCCTGAATAACATACAGATGTGTTAAGTACAGCATTTTTCCACATAAAGCAACTCTAAAGGAAAGCTTGGAAGAGCTAAAAGAACATGAAATGTAATATTTATATCTCCTGCCCATTTAAAGGCATTAAATAAAGGTGCAAAAGCAAATCCACTATCCAGCTTACAGGAATATGAATTTTTGGTGCTCCTCCAAAATAATTAGAAAAAAGGTCTGCATTCAAAGTAGCACTCATTAAGATCAATCTCAAGTCCCGGCGACGTGTAAGTAGATCCTTTAGCACAATCAATAGGAAGTCTGTCATATATAAGAGTAAAATGAATTTAGTTCAATCAGAATTCTATCATAAATAAGAGTGTGACAAATTGACAAATTTAGCTAGACAACTCCTAGTAGAAGTCCTGGAAAATTGAGATTTTAAGGAAGATTACCTTCATTCATTCCTCGTTCATGAATTTCATCAACGAAAACATGGGTTATACCATCCAAGTTGCGGTCACTAAGCAACCTTCTAAGTAATATTCCACTGGTGCAGAAGAGCAAATGAGTGTTTTTTCCTTTTACACCCTCTAATCTAACTTTATAGCCAACCTAAGAAGATTTCAGCTGCAGTAAGAAATTGAGAAAGAAAATGCTTTCCAACCCAAATTATGAATGCTTAACAGATAAACTATGTGTCCATACGTTAGTTTCTGGAGGGAAAAGATACTCACAGATTCACCAAGAGGCTCTCCTTTCTCTGCTGACACCCTATCAGCAACTGACATAGCAGATATTCTTCGGGGCTGTGTGCAAATTATGCTACAGAATGCTCCACGCCCAGATTCTATTTCTGACTCCAATATGTATTGAGGAAGTTGAGTGGTTTTCCCACATCCAGTCTCACCTGATATCACTATGACCTACAAACAACACTGAGGAGGTTAGATAGCTGCCTATTCATACAAATCAGAAGGTTTTTTGGGACACATTCTATCACGTACACTGTGATCTTCATTTGAGAACATGTATAACAAATACGTATGCATATTCTCTTCCCTCTCTTCTCCTCTCTAAGTCCAGTACTACACTCTGGTCTAACTTTTAGCTCTTAATTGCTGAAAAATAATAGGAGAGAAAGATTTACCCAATATTCCACCATCAAATTTTAAACTAAAAACATCAATGATTTCGCAAGTTCCAAGCTGTATCCACCGCCAGATAGCACGTGGATAATTCAATGTGTGTCTATCACTCAAATGAATACAGCAGTTGAACGAACATGTGACCAAAAAACAAAGAAGTGCATTGAATGCTAAAACTCATAATTGTCATGCATGGCCATGAAGCCAGGAAGTGAACAAGAAAAGAGCATTTGTCAAATTCACCTAAAATCTGAGAAAAATCTTTTTATATAAGAGAGCACTAAAATTGAAGCAGCCCAACCTGGTTTCTTGCAATTGCTTGAAGCAGCCTTTCCTTTTCCTTGAATGCTGGTAGAGATTGTCGAAAGTCCATCATCTTCCTGCCTTCAGGTGATTCCTGCAAATTAGAGACGATAACACATTTAGATAGAAAGATTATGATGACTTTATGTTTCTGCATTCATGTTACAAGTTTTTTTTGTCTGCCTCAAAGATATTATCCGACGGGAGATCAAACAGCCAGTACGTGGAATGAAAAGAAGGCTCAAAACAACCATCTTAAACAAGGCTCCCGCAACAGAACCAACACAAACTCCAAAAAAAATCCAAGCATGACTAAAAGAGAAAGGTCCTGAACCTGGAAGGGCCCTGGCATACTTACTTTCCTAGGATGCCTTGGCAATTATGTTCCCAACCATTTATTGGCATGACCAGTATTGTGAAAAGACAATAGTCAAGTTATTTGAAACTAAGGCTTTAAATTTCACGTCTCTTGATAAATTAAGCAAAAAAATCAACAACACCTGCCAGGATCTCTGTGCGTTACGCATTTGCAAACTCCTTCTCTGAAGAACTTTTTCCATAACAGAACCATCAAGAAAATAGTCTGGGTTCTCATCCACACTGGCGTCTTCAACCACAGCAGTAGACTTAGCATCATTTGAGCTATGACCATCTCTACCAGAATTTAACTGTACCCTATCAAGATACTCTTGAAGCAAACCCTCCACCCTCCTTTGCAAACTTAACGGTATAACCACCTGCGACAATTCAATTAAATTTAGAATCTCCGCAGCAACACCATTCCTACAATAAAACTACCAACATGGAAATGAATATAAATTATACCTCCCTTTGCGGCCGCTTGTCATCCAAGTCTGGTCTATAATTAGGAAGTGGAATCTTGCTCGCAACTACCACTTTTCCATACAATTCACTAAGCCACAACAATGTATAAAATAAAAAAAGGAAACAGAAATGGGATCGCTAGAAAAAAAAAAGAAAGAAAAGAAAAGACAAAATCTCAATTCAAAATTTACCTATAAAGTCCCATCCTTTTTGCAAGATTGGATATCTGTTCATAGTCCCTCCTGTCTCTTCTATCTCTGGACACAATCTCCTGGTCAGTCTCATTTCGCAGCAACATGCTTAGCTTCCATTTCCATTCATCAATATTAGCCACCGAAGAAGATGCCTAACACAACATCATTATCCACACAATTCTTGTCTTAAGACACCAAAAAAAAACCTACTAATCACATTACAGAGGCGAGTGAGTGAAGCAAAAACCTTATGGCTCTCGAAGTCGACCTCATACTCATCATCCGAGAACTGCTCCACCGCGTATCCGGAAAAACGACGCCGGCCAACAACTAAAGGATTGACGGTAGGCATTGGACGAGCTGAGAGTTTGAAGAGTAAAGTGAATAAAGCGTTGCTTCTAGAGATTGAACTGGCACAACCCCGAATGAAACCTCTAATCTTCAAATTTTGCATTCTATAGGCCAAAACCTCCAAACACCTGCGTTCAGTTAATCCGTTAATAAAAGTCTAAAGCTCTGCAGTTTGTAAAGAGCAGAGGTCCATTTTCCGAACGCCATGCGATTCAACGGCGTCGTAATCAAGCCTTGAAAACCTTCAGCTACACTTCTCTGCTTTTGCTGGCTGACGTCGCTGGGAATTATCCACAATGAACCTCCGACGAGTGTTTTATATTAAACAGCAGTAGTGCTTCGGGGGACACCGATCGTAACGCGGCCACTTCACTTGATTTTATTTTATTTTTATTGTAATTTTGAATTTATTTTTATCCAAATTTTATTTCATTATTAATAATTACAAATATATTATTAATAATAAAATAAATTATTAATATTAGAAATGAAATTTTAAAAATAAAATATTTTGTAAATTAATTAAATGAATTATTTTATATTAATTTCTTACATAATATTTGCTAATAAATATTTTATTATATTTTTATTAGAATAAATAATTATGTTTGTAAAATAACATTTTATTTATTAACATATTATTTATAATAATAACCAAATTTACAAACATTTTATGTTTAAACAACATAATTAATTAATAGTAAATACAATTATTAAAAAAACAACTTCTTTAAGGGTTGCTTATTTCTCTTTTTATTTTTTGTGAATTTAAAAAAGAAACATATTATTAAAATACGTTTATTTAATTCTTTTTATTTTAAGTTTATCAACAAAAAAAAACAAGGTTTTGTTTCTATATTTTTTTTGCGTGATCTTTGGAAAAGAAAGAAATATAAACTATTAAAACATGTTTGTTTTGTTCTTGCTGTGATTTTTTGTTTTTAAAAATTAAAAAATCATTACAAATTTTGTACTTTTTTTTACGTTGCGGCAATGGATTCCTAAAATCAAAATAACGTTTTTTCATTTATAATTTTGTTTTCCTCTTGACCGTCAGCGACTCGCTTCATTCCTCGCTTTCCGTTTGGTTTGCTCCTCCTATGCTCATTTCTCTGCAGTTGGTTGCTAATCTCTTCTCCAAACTTGATTTGCTCTTTCAGATGACTATGGTATATGGTAACAAGCTCGCTCATCCTTTGATTGTTGCCAATTGGATATTTTGGGTTATCTTTTATTCTCTTTTCTATTTTGGATGTCAATTCTTGGTGTATGATTTTTAAACAACACTAAAGATCAATTAGGCAAGTGTCTTTATAGTATAATAAAATGAATACAAGTATCGTTTCTACTAAAACAATAAATACTAAAAATATTTGTCATTATATTATATAATCTAACAAATTGAATGATTAAAGAAGTGATTAACTAAACTAAAATCATTGGTCTAAAATAACAAACCTAAACAATAAACAAGAAAGAAATAATCAAATAATAAATAAGATTCATTTATAGAATTGTGAGTAACTAATATGATTGGACCAAAATAAAGTAAACATTATTTTCATGCCTTATATTCAATCAAAACATTGAATAATGAAATGATTGGATTATACAAAAAAAATCATGCACAAAAAGATTAACTAAAACTACGTTGACATTATTAAACATGTAAATAGTCATGATACGTTACTAGATATCAATCTTGATATATGGATATAAATTGTTTAATTAGAGAATTAAAGATAAATTAAAAGAGTTTAATTTATCTAATCATAAATGTGATTTAAGGTTATAATTTATATCAATTACTAACATATTTGAGAACCTAATGGGTCACACACAAAGAATAGGTTGAAAAGAAAATATGTGTTTTAATCAAGTTAGACTTGATTGTACAGTTTGAGTAACTTTATGATTAAATATGAGATATTTAATAAATAATTATCAATATAAGATATTAGATCTTATTTAGGCATTAAATTACTAATGTAAGGACTAATTAAGTAAAATTAACAAGGAATCAAATTAAGTCAACTAAATATAAAAGGAAGAAATTCAATAATACTAAACTCTGATTCAAAGGAAAGATCACATCTAATTGTAACTTTAATCATAGGTCTAAAAAGAATATTTGTGACAATTCAAGCAATTAGTTCGAAATATATTAGGATAGTCATAATAGTCATAATAAATTTCAAAATTTCCTAAATTAATTGGTTTAAACCCAACATCCAAATCAAAACTTACCATCAATTGACCGGGTATGACAGCATTCCATATCAAATAAATAATAACAATATGCTTATTGAAAAAGAATAAACCTTAAACTTAAATAAGCTAGATAGTTGCAACTATTTAACATAGTTTTTTCGTTTATCATAAGTTAAATATGCAATTTCATAAATAACTTATTTGCTACATGTACCAATCCTTCATGACAATTACATATCATTGAATTCATGGATAGCTATAGAATAATCAATATTAAATTAATTTTTCAGATCAATCAATATTAATTATTCATAAAATATAAAAACTCAAAACAAGAAATAATTAAATTAAAACATGAATAAAAGATTATAATAAAACCTCATAAGGTTACAACTAGAGTTTTGAATCCCCTTGAATCATAATAATTGAGTTTAGCCACACGTGACTGAAGTTTCAACACCAAAATAGAAGAAATATAATATTAAGAGACAAGTAAGAAGAGAACGATTGATTGATTTTTGAGAATTAGAGAACATCCCTTTTATAGTATTTTCCTACTTTAAACCTAATCTTATCCTATCTTGTAAAGATGCGTATCTAAAACAAATCTCGATCCCTTTATGATAGGGATAAAAAGAAGTTTCCTACTTAAACTTCAACTCTTTAAGTAAATACTCATCAGATGCAGGGATTTCCTTCTATTCTGATGTTTGGAGAGTATTTTTGGACAAATTGATATGGTTAAGACCTAGACTTTACCCTAAATGACTCGTTAACTATATAATACCATAACAAGACCTAAAAAGACATAGCCTCCATTAGCCAAATTAAGAAAGAACCTAAAGGAAGATCAAAAAGGAGAGAAGAGAAGAGGAGCATCTGCAGCAACAATCTAGCCACTACAACCCATTCCATTCAAGTTCTTTTCTTCTTTCTTTTGTTTATTTACTTCCATCATGATGTATGAATTGGGATTGAGGATGTTGAACATGTTGATGATGTTCTAATTTCATTTTAGGATTTATTCTTGAATCATTTTGTGACATGATTGCTTTAGATGTCAATGAAATGTTGGGTGTTGTGATATTTATGGGTGTGCATACTTCAATAATAAATCAAGAGATTGAATTGATAGTAACATGATTAGGATGGGTAATGAGAATTAACAACCTAATAAATCACATGAATATCAAATCGACAATCATACAAAGGTAGATCTTGTGTGAGGACCTGATTGTCTAATAGATCACTTTAAAAACTAGTTGAAGATGTATGTTGTTTTTGTTAATCGAGAGCTTGCAAAAATCAAAATTTTGGAACCAATTAGGAATTACTAATTAGGGTTAAATGATTAGACTTGAGAGAGATTAATCAACCCTTGGGAAATCTAGGATCGATGTCGATTGAATCAAAAGTGGTTAAGGTAGCAAAATGATAATATAATGAATCCTATACTCTCATAATTGATCTATCTTGTTTTATTGCGGCATCTCATTTGTTAAGTGGTTTAGAGCTCTATTTGATTTAATTATGTTATTTTCATAATTTTAATTTCATTCAACTCATACTTGATTTCTTAATTTTCTGGTTATTTTTATTTTCATTTAAATCATGTTTTTATAACCTTAGACAAAGTTGGGATTTAATTAGTTTTAGCTCATTCATTGTGGGATTGATACCTCAATTACTATGAGTTACGATCCATATACTTACAGAATATTGAGGTTTTTACATCAGATAAAACTTGCTTAACAATAACGTTTCATAGCAATTAAGTGTAAGCAATAAACTTAATGAAAAATACTAAACCTTAAATTAAGTAATCGAGATAACTGTAACTATTCAACTTAGTTTTTTGTTTATTATAAGTTAAATATGCAAATTCATAAATAACTTATTTACTACTTGTATCAATCCTTTATGACAATTACGGATCATTGAATTTATGGATAGCTATAGAACAATAATCATCAAATCAATTTGTCAGATTAATTAAATCAGTATTAATCATTCATGAAATATAAGAACTTAGAACAAGAAATGCTTGAATTAAAACATGAATAAAAGTTTAGAACAAAATTTCACAAGTTTACAACTAGAGTTTTGAATCCTTTTGAATCAAAATAATTGAGTTTAGCCACATATGGCTTAAGTTTCAACACCAAAAAATAGAAGAAAGATAAAAGATTAAGAGAAAATTAAGAAGAAAACGATTCTAGGATGGTTGAGAGAGATGAAAGGCTTCCCTTTTATTGATTTTCTACTCAAGCCCTAGTCTAATCCTATCTTGCAAAGATGTCTATCTAACATAATAGGGATAGAAAGAAGTTTTTCTAATTAAACTCTAACTTTTCAGGTGATTCTAGCATTAGGTATCCATTACAGTAATTTGTCCACTTTTTGAAAAATTCATGACTTTCACTAATAATGTCCCAATTTGATGGAATCTCCTAAAACAAAATAGATATTAATTTTTCTATTTAAGCACCAAAATATATCCAAGAAAAAGAGATAATTCTAATTAATATATCAAAAACAACATCTTGTTAATGACAATGTAATGACATTTTGAGTTGACTAATGTCTCATAAACTTTAATGACAACATATAAGATGTATGTCGACGCCATACAAGCACAATGCAAATAATTGCCTATAGTAAGGTATGGTAACTTAATTGAATCGTTTCACTTAATTTAGCCTACTAAAAGCATAGATAAGTACTACAATGGAAGGCGTTAGCTTAAATATGATAATAGTTATCATTGAAAGGAAAAATGATTGCATAATTTTTCTTGCCAATATATAATATGATAGAGATCATATATATTTCTAATTTATACTTTTGAGTATTTAATATTATATTTAGATTCAACATTATTTTAATAATCAAGGCATAATAAAAAATATATTGTTAAGTAAAAGAATTTGATCCAAGTTTATGTAAATAATTTGTATCTATTAGATCAAAGGGAGATTTATTTTTATCATAAGTGGCAAAACTACAAAGTTAGACAATTGCGAATATCGTTTTATTTTATGTTAGTTAAATCAATGTAATGAGAATTATAAAGTTACATACAAGGATATATGTATCATTTAGATTATGATTCACATAGAACTTGCGAAACTTGTTAAGTTGAAGAATAACTTATAAGTAATAATTTTGCTTAATTTTTGGCATTCAAAATCCTTCATAATCTTATCTTATTGTGTTTAAATTCAATTTTTATAAGAAATGATTAGATCTCAGTTCCAAAATTGAAAATTTTGAAATTAATGAGCAAAACTGCCAATTATAAAGGGGAATCAAAGAGATTTAGGCTAACAGATTGAGATCAGAATATAGGAATCAAAGTGAAATATGGAAAAACAATATGGCATGATCTTAGGTGTGCGCACGCTTAGTGAAAATTATAATTTCTAGACTTTGAACCTAAAGGAGAAAAATGTGTTAGAAGTGATTTAAAACCTTATCTTAGCCAAATATAAGTGAAAATCAATGAAGTTATAATTTGAGATATTTAAAGAATCACAACCACAACATTTTCATATAAGTTTTAAGGGCTATAAATAGAGCCAACCCAAAATTTTCATCACAAAATATTCCCCTATGTCATAGGAAATCATAGGCACCAAAATCACTCAATTTGCACCTCTATAGGTCCAATTATTGATAAAATATAGACCAGAAAAATAATTACCCTGTCTCCTCACTTTGAACTAACTAATCCATGTCAATTTTATCTCTAAAAATTCTCAATTTTCACATAGAATTGAAATTAAATATTTCACGAATCTGATGCCTCGAGAATCAGGTCAATCGGATGTCGGACGAAAAAGCTATAAGCAAAAGAGTGGAGAGAGGTCAGTTCTGGAAAAATACATGTCCTAGTTGACTAGTCGGAGGTTGTAGTCGACTAGGTCGACTACAGTGACTGACTGGAAACTTTCTGACATGCCAACTTTCACAGGTCATAACTCCTCACTCCTCACTCCAAATTGGACAAACTTGGTATCAATTTAAAGATAAAAGAGTGCTCTACAAGATTGATGAAGGACACAAAAACCAATTTCACCTCTAAGGGTATCAAAAATGCGATCAAAGTTACTGCCTTCACAAAATGTCCCAAAACAGTATACCATTTTTCAACAAGCATATCTTTCCATTACCTTTGCCAAAAATTTCAAGCTTTATGTCCAAAGAAAGATCAAACAACATACTACAATTCTCATAAAGGACTTAGAAGCAAATTCCACTCCTAACTAGGTTAATTTCGCCCATGAATGTGACTGCCCTGTGAAAGAGTATTAACTAATAGATTGTCTAAATCGGGTCTATTCTTTGAAAATTCATAACTCACAACTCTTACATCCAAAATTAGCATACTATACCTCATTTTAAAGCTAATTCATTCCTCTACAACTTTCCATAAGACCACTTGAGCTAATTAGACTCACAACAGTCCAGAATTTAGCTTCAATGTACAATCACCATAAAACCTACACTTAGCACATTTTCCTGCATCAATGTACATTAACATCCCAAATTCAACAGGTCATAACTCTCAACCTAGATATTGAAAAATGTCATACTTAGTGGCGATAGAAAGATCACAAGGAAATCTTCAAGTTTCATGAAGCCCAAATTAGCAAATTCAATCCAAATCAACCTAGAAAAATCATCAAAGTTTCAGGTCACAAGGTTCGGATTACTGTTCATACAGCACCTACAACTCACTTTCAAGGCCAAATTCAAACCCCTTCAAGGCACAATTTAGCATCACTTCCTTCACATAAAATGTAACCAAACTTCTCAAGTTTAATTTCAGCCAACAATCACTTCAATTGCTCAACCATAGAAGAAGTTATGACCAAAACATTGAAATCTATACAAAATCAAATTTCCAGCTTTTGTACCTAAACCAATTCCTATCACTTCCATACCCTCTCTAAACCATTTCCCACCCAATTCACTTCACATATCTACCATAATTCACTTACATCCTATCCTTGGACATAAGTCCACAAATTTCAGCACACCCATACCCCATCATCTATCATGTTTTATACTAAACTTTAAGCACAAATTTCACTTTCAATCATCTTAAATATCACTACTTACATTCATTAGGTTTTACCTCATCAACCATCAATCATTCATTAATTAAACAACCAAATTACATACCCATATACACCAACATAGTTCTCATACAACTTAATGCATAAACATCACAATTCATGCATTTAATAAGAAAACAAGGCAAAAACATGAGTCTTACCTAATCAAGCTTCAAATCCTCTCAATCTTCCAACTTATCACCACTTCCTAATTTCTCCTCCTCACCATACACGACATCATCACTTCATGGCTTAGGTTGAACTTTTGTTTTGTTTGTTTAAGACCAAAGAAGAGCAAGCCATGGAGAAGGAGATGGGAAAGAGAAGCAAGCAAAAATCAAGAAGAGGAGAGGAAGAAGAAGGCTACGAAAATGGGGGAGGAAGACTTTAAGAAATATCTCATTTATCTTTCAATTATGCAAGTGTCGTGAGTGTGTAGCCAAGACATTAAATGGGTTAAGAGTGTCATGACGCATGTCATAACACTTGCCACTTTATAAAAAAAACAAGAATTCAATTAATAAAATTTTAATAAAAGAACCCTAATAGCATTAAATCTTTAATCCATCCAATTCCAAAGGCTCTAATTACAATCCCAAAATCATTTACCTCAATTTTCAGTGCCATTGGACAGTAATTTTTGGTACCAAAAACCAATCAGTCCGCTACTTGGCGATTTTTTCAGTCCGAAAATTCTCCCCGAAAATTTCCAAAAAAATTCCTAAAATTTTCCAAAAATGTAAAACACATAACAGGTTACTCCAATTAAATTTTCAAGCACAAAAACACATTTTTCACAATAAAATCACATTAAGGCACTTATACCAGGAAATGTCATGAATGCATGTACAGTCATTTTCATGTGCAAATTTTACTATTCACGTGCAAGGTATGCCTGAACATGGCCAAACAATTTTAAGCACTCTTAGCCCCTTTCTAAATTAATATTCTACCCTTTCCATCGGGAGTGGGATGTTACATTGACCATATTAAATTCATAACAAATAAATGAAAATGGAGTACCTTTCTTTTCGAGCCAATTTTTAAACTTAGCGTAGTCTTTCTTTATGTGTCCCCTCTTTTTACAGAAAAAAATACTTTGATGGTTTCTTTATATCGGACTGAGGAGGAATTTTTCCTTTTCTCTTGTTTTTGGCATCATCCTACCTTTTCTTTCCTGAAACAGTCAAATTCACCCTTTCATCCTCTTCCATCAACAACCTTTCCTCTTCTTGCATACACATAGTCAACAGTTCATTGATCGACCACTTGTCCTTATATGTGTTATAAGCGATTTTGAAAGGATCATATTTTAGGGGCAGAGTGCATAGAACGTAATGTACCAGGAAAGATTCCAATATGGTAACCTGTAAGGCTTTTAGCTGAGCCGCTATGTCCCTCATACGCATGATATGATCATATACGCCCCTTATCCCAATGAGCTTCATGGATGCAGCTAAATAATCAAGGTACTAGCAAGGGCCTTATCAGATGTAGCAAATTGCCCATTAATGGCCTTCAATAAATCCTGACTTTAATATGTTGTTCAAAAGAACTACAAATACCAGCAGATATTTTGGTCTTTATGAACATCATAAAGAAGCGATTAGATCTCTCCCATTTTTCATAAAAAGCAAGTGCATCTGGAGTGCTGATTTCAGTTATACTAGGTGGTTCATCTTTTGTAATAGCATAATCTATATCCATCCAGGCCAAATGAAGGAGAATTCTCTCCTTCCACACCTTATACCTGTCACCCCTTAATTTGGAAATTTCACACTTAATATCAAAAGTATTCACAGTCTGAATAACTGCAAGTTTAAACATACATGCTTCTTATTTACAATTTGAGACCAATAATAATTTATGCTTTACCAATGTAAATCATGCTTTTAATACATGAATCTAGTGTCATAAGACTTGTTTGTGGGCTAAAGTTCTACTGAATTAGATTCAGTTATAACTTTATGACAACTATTGAATTATGTTTCTTTTCTTAATTCCTGTGGGTAGATTAAGAAATATATTCCGATATTTCATCCTAATTAATCATACAAATGTAACAAAGTTCCCATGGGTAGATTTTATCATATCTGAAGTGAATCACAAGTTAATAAAATAATAACCAAACACACAAGAAGGGGGGTTGAATTGTGTATTCTTTTTCGTGTTACCCTCTTTTTGAACAAAAATACTTGATTAATCAGATTTACTATAACTTTTGTATATTCAAACAGTAATGAGACACAAGTATATGAGAGTAAGAGTTAAGAAAGTTGAACACAGCAATTTTATCCTGGTTCACCCCAAACCGTGGGCTA
>JAOSBP010000005.1:11074494-11087278 GCA_027563825.1 Erythroxylum mucronatum
TGAAACTCTTAGAGACTAAATTAAAACTCAATTTCATCAGATAATTTGTAGCCCTATTTCTCTAGTTTAATTCAAATCAAAAATCATCTCACTTTGATAACTAGAAAAAGAGTTATGGCTAAAAAACCGAAGCATGTTCAATGTAACATTTTTCCAACTTTTAACTTCCAATATTTCTTATATAATAGTTCTAACTTTCCAGAACAATTTGAGATCCAACAAGTTGGAAGTCAAGGGAATAAGGACTGACAACGAAGTACATGCTGTTGTGAAGAGGTTTTTTGCTTTAAGGTCTAAAGATGAAAGGTATAATTTAAAAAAGCATTTTACCAAGCACGAAAAGGATGTGAAGCCGCATAATGTCACAGTAGTGGAGTGGATGAATTTATGCGAGTATTGGGAGCAATCAACTACAAATGTTAGTTTTTATTAGATAAAAAACTTAATTTCACAACTTCTTTGACAACTAATTATATTTTAGTATTTATGAATTGTGATTTATAGATGTTATAATAGATTCTGCTACGCGTATGATTAGGAAAATGTCAAAAAGCCAAATTGGCTAGGAGTCAAGTCAAATGTCAACCAAACTCCAACTCCAAGGACTTTGTAGCGATATGACATGAGATTGTGAGTTATTATCTTTTTAATTATATTTTACTTTGATTGACATTTAAAAATTTATGAAAAAATTACTATTAATATATTTTTATACAGCAGAGTGACAGGGATGGGGAAGAGTGTAACAAGATGAAGTTATGGTATCACACTCATTATGATGAAAGTAAAGATCAATGGACAACTGCCGAATGCAAAGCAAAATGGGTGAGTACATAGTTCATTTACAAATATTTGTTAAATGAGAATGTGTGTGTAATTAATTCTTACTTTTTCAGGAATTCATGACACATTCAACAGAACAAGGTCATCCGATGACAGTGGATGAAGTGTGCGACAAAGTCTTAGGCACCATATCAGATTACGTTGTTGGCATGGGAATTGGGTCTCGACCACAATAGAATACTTTGGTCAAAAAGAGACTTCGAGTTGAATTAGAGGAGTCAAAGAGGGCTAATCAAGGATTACAGTCTCAAGTCGATGAATTGACTAAACAATTTAAAGAAATACAGGATCGATTAACTTCCCAAGTCAAACAACAGAAAAAGGTCTTGGAATTTTTATGTTCTACACATAATATTCGTTTAGATTAAATATGTACTTATATTGATATATTAAACACTTATGACGTATTGTTTATTTTAATTATCGTATTATGACATTTGAGAATTGCAATTAAATAATAAATTGTTTGCGTGTATTCAATTCTTGTTATATATGAATAATTATTAAAATTAATGATATATTCAAAAATTGATAGCTCTTAGAGGTATTTGGTGATCCCCTCAAACATGGGTTTGCATTTCTCTTTTTTCTTACTATTTATGTATAACTTGTTCATTTTCCTTCTTATTAAGTTTGTCAATGAAGCACTACGATTATTCTACCAAGTAATTAAATTCAGATTACGTAAACTGTCTGTCGATTCCCTTGCTAGCATCCAATGGTAAGCTTCACAATCATACAGTGCAACAAAAATGTATAAAGTCCATGACGATGATTAAGATCCTCAAGACCATGTAGTGCTCAATTCATATTTGCTATAATTTGATGCCAATCCAATCCTGTAGTCTTAAATCTTAGTGCGGGTGTAGAAATGGGCCTGACACTACATTGGTTGATACCCAACTAAAAAATATTGAAGAGTAGGCCCATTGGTATGTATTTTTGAAATTTTTAATTAAAAACGTTAATTATTAGCTAAACCAATATTATATATATCAGCACTGATACCGAACTAAAGCAATTCTGTAATTATGATTAGTTCTGACTAATCCGTAGTTAAATAACTTTTACGATTTTGACCCCAAAAAAAATAACTTTTACGATCTAGGGATTTAAAGGAAAAATAAAAAAGAAGTCTCCTGAAAAATGAAAATTGAATTCTGTTTCTAAATTTATTTGGTTTGATAAAATATATTTAATAATCTTTAATTAAATTATTTTATTTCATAAATTCTTAATTTAATGAGAAAATTAAGTCAAAGTTCGAGTCAAATTAATCCAAAAGGACAAGGGAAATAAAATCTAAAAATAAATTAAAAATTTCTATAAAGTGGTCGTCAATGTTAATTATTTTCCTGCTGCCCAAACGTCGGAAAGAAAAGGTAAGAAAAATTAAGTTGAAACCCAAAAGTCATTTGGACTTGATTGGTTCGCAGTCGAGAAGACAACGCGATCTCTCTCTTACTTTGTTTCCGCCATGAGTCTCTTTGGTCTGGGCAGGTCATTCTTTGTTCTCTTCTTGTTTTCAGATCTCTGTTATTCTGATCAATTCGCTCTTTGCATCAGCAGTTATCATTTGCACTTGGGATGGATTTGAATTTTGATTATACTTCTTTTATTAGTGTGCCTTTGTGTTTTGTAAAACCTTTGATCTGATTTTGTTTAACTTGGCTAATTGAGCAAATTTATGCATACAATAGTGAGTTGATCAGTCTTTTTAAGCATGCATGCTACTTTGGATTGCGTATCTATGCATATACATGTATAGATTCTGATGAGTCACTAACTTCCTCTAGCTAATTAGGAAAATAAAAAGAGAAGAGTAGGGCTTGTATCTCAACACGTGCGTTCATGTACATGTGCATATATATAGATAGATGAACACACTATCTAGATTTTAATGAGTCACTAATTTCCTTACATTCAATTGCCAAAAAAGGATTTGGAAAGAAAAAGAAAAATTACATTGACTAGCCTAAAAGGATTTAGGGAAAAAGGTAAAGTATTAACTATGTGAGCTGGGGGCATGCATATTGCTTCATAATTTAATAGTTTCTGTGTCTGTCATGCATGCACGGTGAATTTTCCGTGTCCGTAGCTTGTATAGTTTATCAGCAAGGTGGCAGCATGAAAGTGGTGTGAAAATCTGTGAAGTCCCTGACATTTCTGAATAGCATGATTATTTTAGGCTTTTTCGGGTTTATGCTTGTTTTCTCCAGTTATATCGTATAGGTTTTTCTAAACTGACTTGTGGTAACATGGTGGTTATTAGATGTAATGAATGGTGTAGCATGTTGTCAAAAAGTTTGTACTATTACTTGCAAAATCCTCGTGTAAATGACTTTACTTAAGATGGAAAATATTTGGATATCAGATAGCTAAAGTTGCTTAGTGGAGGCATAGCGTCTGTCCATATGGCAAGTTATTGTGCCAGACTGCTAAAGTCTAAAAAACTGCATTTAACTCTCTAATTTGATTAAAAAAAGCTGTTCATATCCACTTTAAACTCGGAGTTACAAAAGTCAAGTAATTTAGCAATTAGCAAGTATCCATAAAGCAATAGGTTTTTATTGCCAGAACCTATCAATTGGTGTTGCAAATCAAATATCCGTGTATATGCTGGTGGAAGCAGAGTCAATACGATGCATTTAAAACTGTACTGTTTCTGTTTGCATGATTATTGTTTGGTTTTCTGTTTGCATGATTATTGTTTGGTTGTCATTGTAAGATTAATGATTTGACTTTAGCACTTGAGTAGATATTTGATCTTAAGTTTCATAGAATGCAGGCTTTCAGACTCCATCTTTCTTTCTCTTTCTCCTGCACACATTCTTCTTATGCATTGAACTTGGTTCATCCCTGTGTCTAGTTGTGTAGGGTCCATTTTTTATTCTTTAGATAATTTTTTTAATTGTGTATAAGGTTGGACAATGTTGTAGTTTATATATATTTTTTGAGTACATACTCAATTTGTAATCCTGATATGTTTTCTTTATACAGAAATCAGAGGACATTCCGACCCAAAAAGAGTGCGCCATCGGGGAGTAAGGTCAGTTTTCATTCTTGAGTAATAAATTAAAAATCCAAGCTTTGGCAATCAAATGTTGTAATAAATTACCCCATGCCTACTGAAGTTTTGAATGATATTGTCTTTTAATACGTTCCACGTTTGTGTCTGTAGTTGTTATCATTATTACTGCAAAAATGTCGATATGTGTCTTATGACTAGAGCATGCAGGTGCGGTGAAAGACAACATGAGTGCACTTTGATGGTATATCATGATTAATGGATTTTGTCTGTGTTTGTCCATTTGCACGGGTTCTGGAATTTTATAATATAGTGATATATAAAATATGTGTGTTTACCAATTAGTGTGAGTTAGGTGTTTTGGCAGGTAAATCTCGTATGCATTCTCGTGCATGTTAGATTTGAGATTAAGACATGAACACAAAATCTGAAATGAATTAAATAGGCAGTGCAGATGATGATTGACAATTAGTAATGTATGGTATTATAATGGTTTAGTGATATCAAAAGAATTACGGTGATTGGAGACTATAAAAAGTTGATGTAAAATCATAGTTAAGAAATTAAATGATTTGGTTTATATGGACTCTAGCTTACATAACTATATTTAGGGAAAATGCCAATTAATATCATGAGGAATTGGATAAGTGTAGCATTGTTTAGTTAACGACAGTTTGGGAAAAGAAGGTTTCTTTGTAGCACAAAGTGATTAACATTCTTTAGAGTTGTGGGGTCCATATGTATAATTTGTAAATATCATGAATGGGTTCTGACAAAACAGGTTAAACAATATGGTTTATTCTAATTGCTGCCATTACCATACAAGCATGTGATAAGCACATACATGGGGCAGAATGATGTCCTGTGCTTTCTATGATATTAATAGTGGATGGTGGAGAAACTGTTCTTGTTGCCTTTGTGAATTTGTAATTTTCATGATGCAGGGGGCACAACTTAGAAAGCACATTGATGCCACCCTAGGCAGTGGAAACCTTAGGGAAGCAGTGAGACTTCCTCCGGGGGAGGATGTAAATGAGTGGCTTGCTGTCAACAGTAATTGCTTTCTCTCTTTCTCTCTCTCATTGAATGTGTGAGCAATTTTCTGTCATCACTTTTTTAAGTGTGTTTACCTACAAACTTATGCTTTTTTGTCGTCAGTCCACCATGTTTTAGTACTTTGATGCAAGATAATAAAGTCATCCAAGTCTTGTATTATCTAACTCAGCATATGTTTTTCTCTTTAGAAGTTCTATTTACTGCTAATCTCTTCCTAATTCAAACCTATGTCTATATGGATTTCCCTATTTCAGCTGTGGATTTCTTCAACCAGGTGAATCTTCTGTATGGTACCTTGACAGAATTCTGCACACCTGAGAACTGTCCTACAATGACTGCAGGCCCCAAGTATGGCTAGAAAATAGACAAAATTTATAATTCTTTGTGGTTAGCTTGCATAATAGAGAGTTAAGTATAAAGGCCTTGTTGGTACCTAGTTCTTTTTGCCGGTTTAATTAACATATTCATAAATGGATTAGCTCCTTTAAGAAACTTGCAGTTTCTACAGCCAATTTGAATAGTAACACCAACAAGGCCTAAATGGTTTGATATTTTCAAAAGTTTGTTTAACCAGTTCCAGGCTTGTATTAGTGGCCTAAAGATGTAGAAAGGTGTTATGAACCCACTACTCGCTTCTAGTATAAGTGTTGAGGGCAATTATATTCATATAGTTCTCCATGTGTTTTAGCAAGTCTGAATAGCTGAAGACAAGCATTCTCAAACTTTTGTAACTTTCTAATTAACCAGAGAACATCATTATCCTTGCTATTTATTTCCCAGATACCAGTTTCAAGCAGGTTTGCCATTCAATTGAGTGAAGGAAGCAACTTTTAGGCATATGAATAATGAACTTGTGCCCTATAGTTTCAAAAACATTTTATATTTGGGTGTATTATCTCCTAATCTCAGGGTTGATATTTGGCTAACTTTGTTCTTTCATGTAGGACATCTATCACCCCTGTTGATTGATAATCTTGTTTATACGTTAAATGTGTAGAACAAACCATTATAATACAAAATCTTGCATTGCTTTGTTCTGCCAGCTAGTGCAGATGCACATTCATTCACTTTTATAGTTGATTAAAATGCGTTATCTGCAGGTTTCGTTATCTGCAAGTTTGATTATTTAATAGCTTGTGATCTGGTACTGTTGGAACTATGCAGGTATGAATATAGGTGGGCAGATGGTGTACAAATTAAGAAACCTATTGAGGTGTCTGCTCCAAAGTATGTTGAATATTTAATGGACTGGATTGAAGCTCAGCTTGATGATGAATCCATATTTCCCCAAAAACTTGGTAATTAGTCAACTAATATGTACCCTTTTGTACTTCTATCATCCACCTATCTGCTTCTTGTTCACAACATCCACGTCCTCCTGTTGGAAAAGCTAATGAAAAGAAGGTAGCTACAATTTTATTATTCAAAGTGGCCCATTTTGGCCTTAGGTTACCTTGTTGAATGTTTAAGATATATTATATTATTCCTTTTATATTTTGGACCAAGGATTATTATAAAAGAAATGAGAGAGGAAATTGGGAGGATTTTCATTTATGACAACATGGAAAAGTTTGATTGTTATGATGAATAGTCTTTAGTCCATTGCTATAAATAATGACCTTTTGGTACATGTGTTTCAAGCCTATGGTCATAATCAGATATCGTTCACTAATCATTAATCTATACATTAATTTGATTGAATCTTGCAGGTGCTCCATTTCCTCTTAATTTCAAGGATGTTGTGAAAACTATATTCAAACGGCTGTTCCGTGTATATGCCCATATTTATCACTCTCACTTTCAGAAGATTGTAAGCCTCAAAGAGGAAGCCCACTTGAACACCTGCTTCAAGCATTTTATACTGTTCACCTATGTAAGTTGTTTTCTGCAATCTCACTTGTTGATCATAAGCGACATACCTCATAGTTTTGTAAACTCAAAACGTTTACCATTCATGACTAATTCATACTGTTCCAGTGATTTGAGGTAGCTACATTAAGACTTCAGTTGCCTTGAAAGTGGCTGACTTACTTATTTTTCCCTTAATTCATGTTTCTTTTGTTTAAATTCACATATTTTGTTAGGACAGTCATGTGCCTTGTCATGGCTTCCAAGAATCTGTCCCATTTTGATTTTTCCTGCATGATTGCCTCGCCCTTAGAATCAGTCCATTTAGGCAACGATTGCCTATAAAGTTAACTATATTAGAGTTTATATGTGCTCTCCAGGTTTTGGGCTTGCACTAAACTTCTTGGATTGAACGACATAGTTGACAAGTTCTTAGTATTACTCAATCTGCTTCTTTTAAATTTGAGCCCTGTTCACCCATTTCATTGCAAGAAATGCTTAGCCTTTGGTCTTATTACCTTCTAATTGATTATAGAGTTCATCATATACAAAATTTCCCTTTGTAATAGTTTCTTATGGATTTATAAATCGTCTCAAAGTGTTATGGTTAAAGCTTCTACTACAACTTTATCTCCATCTCATCCATTTCAATAACTGGTGATTGTCCATGTTTATGCTGGAGGCTTCTGTCCACTCTTATCTCTTAACGATGCCCTTTCTCTTTTTATTTGTTTTCAACGACAAAATGTTGTTTTTACTGATCCCTTATGGTCCTCACAGTTCCAATCTTATTGTGCAGTGCACCTAAATTAAGTTTGCCCAGAACCATTTTCTTCTTGTAGAGAAATTTCTGGATTTGGTGATTGATTGTTCCGTTCGGATGTATTGCCTTTTGCAGGAGTTTGGACTAATAGACAAGAAGGAGCTTGCTCCCCTTCAAGAGCTTATAGATTCCATAATCGTTCCTTACTAGTCTGGGGAAGAATTTATATTGCAGATCGTGTGAAAACTGAATTTCAAGTGCTTCAGATCAGTGTTATACAGTATAATGTTGCTTTTACTAACTAAGCCTTATGGATGTGCTGTATAATTTAAAAAAAGAACACAGTTTATAAGGAATGCCCCGTGAGAATGTTTTTGTTTTTAAATATTGTTTAAATTGTAAACATAATTTATAATCATTATTTAAGGTTATTATTTGGGAAAATACAAAATAACGTACAAGTAAAATTTTATTTTCGTAACAAATTGTTAGGAATAATGAAAATGCGTGAAAGTATTCTAACACTATCGCATTCACCGATAAATAACAAAAGTTACGGTTAAAATGATAAGTAAAACAGGGAAGATTAAAAAGATAATTCCACAAAATTGTTGCATGAAACTAAAAGAATACAAAAGCATGCTTACATGATTACAAAGAAAAGTCATTTTACACAAAATAATTTCTAATTTTTAAAATTTTAAACATCTAATTTTAAAATTTTATTTTTATGATTTCAAATTTAAAAAAATATAGCTCTTTATCTTAGAATTTTATTAAAATAAATTTAAGTAATTTATTAAAATTTGTTATGAGTTTAATTTTTAAAAACCTCTTTATATTAGAGTATTATTAAAAAAACAATAAAACAACTGCGATATGGACATCACACGATGGATCAAATACGTGTTATTGATATAATGATTCAATTTAACTCTTAATCTTGAACGAAACTAATTACAATCAATTAAAAATAGATAATTTATTGAATAATTCTTAAATTATTAATTTGATTTGAGTTTAATTAGCTTGCATTAGGATTAAGAGTTGAGTTGTGTTGTCATATCAACAACATCTAATTGGTTTATGTGTATTTTACTGCTTTTTAAATGAAAGAGTTTTATGTAAAACTGAAAACTATAAACAATTTTTTTAGAATTTTAAAAATTAAATTTATTTAAACCACATAAAAGTATAAAACACTCTTTTGTCCTTATAACAAATTTATTATTTCTTAAAAGTGAAAACTTAATTTTCAACTAAGAAAAAAATTATTATAAAATAAGAAAAATGAAATAAAAATGAGCTAAACATGTCAAGAGAATACAAAAGAATAATAATAAAAACTTTAATATATAAAATTTAAAATGTAAAGAATAGGAATTGTGTAATAATGCCTTAATTAATGATTTTATGTTTGTATATTATAACATAATGTATTCTATTGATACATTATACATTCATTTAAAGTTTGTTTTAAAAGCTTATATTTCATCATATTAAAAATCCATTGTCGTTAAAAGCTTCTGTCAATGAAATGAAAGCCCTTTTATCAGATGAAAATGAACACTCAAGACTATGGTCCCAACAGGTTTTGAACTTCTACAACTATCTACCCTTTGGTTCCTGTCTAATGGGACCAAGTAACTTCCATGGTCATCTCAACAATCTAAAACCAAATATGAAAAGTTCCAAGTGCGACTTGAAGCCTTCCTTTGACTTCTGCTAGCTAATCACATCACTTATCTACAGCATAAGCCTCTTTCCAAAACCATCACCCACAGTAGGGTACAACAGAAATCAGTAAATATGTCTGCATGTGGTCATCCACTGTAATGCATCCCAATTCGGAGTCTTGATTGCTAAAGAAGAGGGACTCTATTCTTAGGACAAGAACAGAGATAGTAAGAGAGGATGGTCATTCTAGTTTCAGTTAATAAGAGAATCATGAAAAAGAACTATCGTCAGTCATCATCTCCATGTCATGTACATTTACATTCAAGTGGTAAGCCAAAAATTTCACATCCAGTTTATACTCATAGTCTAGAAGATCAAATGCCTGCTTATGCGGCAGGGAAAAGAAGTACCTTATGAAGTAACCTAATTCATCTGTACCATGTGTAAGCTCCTAATATTAGATTGCCTGTATCTTGAAGTTAGAAAACCATATGCTACCACCACTGCTATGAGGACTCCAAGGACCAATAAGAAGAGCTGAAAGTTAGCAAGCAGCTCACCTCGAACCTCAGCGTCTTTTGACCGACATCGGATTTGATCACCCTTCAACCGACAACCATCTGGCATCATGGGGCCATAAAGAGTAAAAGCAGTTTGATAAAACCAGAGACCCTGCAGAGTAATAGCAACACCATTAGACAAATCAACAGGAAAACTGGTTGGGATGAGGGCGCCAGCCACAGTCGATAAAATGCAGAGTCCAATTAGAAGGACGAGAATGAGATGGTAATATCCCTCGAGTCCTTGATGGGTTGTCGAGTGAAAATAAAACAGTAGATATTCTGCACAAAATGCTGATGCTGCCAGCAAACAAAGGGCTTCATCTGGCAAAGGTAAAAGCCTGCAAGAAATTAACCCAAAAAAGAAAATTTAAACTGTAGTTGAAAAGGAAAAGCTCAGCACATCTACATTAATTATTATTATTATTAGTAATTCAATGTAATGGACGCATCATCAGGACTGATGGTTTTGAATCCAGTTTCCTCTTAAACAATGAATCACAATACAGTTTGATTGCTGTTTAAATGATTGAGGCAAGCCTTATTTACAGGTGGACAACAATTGCTAGATCATGCTAAACAATTCAACAGTTCAACAGAGAGTTATACAATCATAGACCTCATCACTACAATGATAAAAAGTTGAAAGTCCTATTCAATGATTGCTTGAGATAGAAAATACACAAGGTCCGTTCAAGCATTGCTTCAAGGCATTTCAGTGAATGGAAAAAGAAACAAAATATGCCTGTATCTTAAAGATGGGGACCCCGTCAAGCCCACTGATAGCATATACCACAAAGAAAGCATGCTAAGGAAACAGTTTTAAGCCCTATTGCAAGCTTATGGCATATGTCTGTTGCTAGTTCATAGTTCTCTAACTAATTCTTCAAAAATACCATAACCAATGCTTTTGAGAGAAGCTTAAAAGAGTTGAACTAGCAATGCATTTTTCAGGGTAGTCTGTTCTTATAGATTTAAGGGTACAGTTGGTAGAAAATCTCGGTAATCTATTTCTCACTGCAATCACTGGAACTATCAAGTACATAGAAGCACGTATGCATTTCAATGCAGTCTCTGAATAGTTTTAATCTGGAAATATACAAGTGTGGTCAGATTTTTCAAATGAGTATTTCCAAAGATCTTAAGGTCCTAGAATCTTAGGTATGAATGTCCTAATCCTAGTTAACTCTAAATAATAGATAAAAACAAAATGGTGTTACGATCAGTGATGAATTAGTGTTTACTCCATCACTGATGAACCTCCAATGCAAGCGAGGTAAGTTTTTTACAAAGCTACAATCTGCAACTTCTGATAACTCAAGAATTTGTTAAAAATCGTATGTTTACCTCTGACACCCCCATCAATAAGCTACTTCTCACCCCATTTATCCCCTACTCGATTTCAAAAAGAACCTACAATAGTTTGGCATTCATGCCTTCATAAAGAACTGCGCAACCTGGATTTGGTTTCCTTGAGCTCAGACTTAGCAAGCTCATGATGACATCATTACGTAAGTTCTTATCTTTTTACTATCTTAAATATTTGATGATCAGAGTCTTGCCGATAAAATTGTGCAAGCTCTCAACAGAGAATCAGAGAGTTCATATTGTCCTCTCCATATAACTAAAAACCAGAGGAAATTTTGGAGAAAGCAAGGACAAAGAAACACCAAACTTTAAATGTATATATAAGCAATTCATGGTTGACTAAAACTCCTACCTAAGGTTATGTTCAAGAAATCCCAATTTCCTTATATTTTCTTCATTTCTTATGAGTCATCACACGATTATACATCACCACAAAGCCAAAGGCATTAACAAATTAAATTAAAGAGAACCAACCTTGTCTTTTCCGATAGCAAGGTGACAACTCCAAAAATAAAGAACATGAGAAGCATCCCGGTATGCTCGAAATTGTTCATATGAGATGGATTGAGAACTCCATTGACGAAAAACTTGAGGTGGGTAGAATATAAAAACTCAATACATAAATCAACAAAAGAGCCGAAAACCACAAGATAGAGCTCCAAGTAGTTGAGTTTGCCGTCATAACCAGACACAGGGCTCCAAACCCGAAAACGGAAGGCCTTGGGGTTTGATGCAAATCGAACCAAAGCGCTCCATATGTGCCATACTCCAACCAAAAGGAAAAAGGTTCCTGGTAAAGCATGACCTTTGAAAGAACCCATCTTCTTTTTAGTCTATATGAAGTCTTTGCAACTCCTCCTTACTTCTTGATTCTGCCAGTTCTTCTGTTTCATAACTACTGTGCCTCAGAAATTATTCATCTAAAAGGGAGGCTTTTAATTCTTTTTCTAAACTTTTTCTCAACTTTGTAAAAAAGAAAGCTGCTTTAACAAACTGTTTGATTGACTAGAAGATGAAAAATACGAGCAAAGAAAAATAATTCGTGAAAACCAAAATGGAAAGGACACCAAATTTCCAAACATAAAAGGGAACGAAAGGCAGATAGATAATAGGAACGAACAAGATGAAAATGAAAAGTTGAAATCAAATCATTCACTTACTAGCTTCTCTGACTCTGTGATTGATTTCATTAACGTATCAGGAAACAATCAACTACGAGAGCCAAATCCGAAGAGTACATAAAAGATGCACGATTCAATTTCTATCCTGAGATTTTCTCAGGCAACAAACAGATCGTGATTGGTTCAGCTTGAAAGGGCTTCCAGTTTTCAGTCAAGTTTCGCTAGCATTAGAATGCTAGGAAAAATAAAAGGCAAATAACATAAAATGGCCTGTGTTACAGTTGATTATTCAAATTAGCTCCTATATTTTTAATTCGTTCAATTTAGTTTCTGTGTTTTGTAATTTCATTCAAAATATTCATTTGAAATTTTTGGGACAAAATTACCCTCCTTTTTTGAAGATATATATATATATATATTTATGAAGATATATATATATATTTCAATTTTATCATATAATAAATAATAATTACATCAAAATATTAAATAAAAAGAATAATTATTATAAATAATAAAATAT
>JAOSBP010000005.1:11106335-11134655 GCA_027563825.1 Erythroxylum mucronatum
ATACGAAATACATGCATATATGAAAGAAATACCTCATAATATATTATTAACAAATCATAATGTTAATATATGAATCATAAATGTTCATTGGCCTAGGGCACACTACTAACAATCCACTGTAGTTTTAATCCATCCATTTTTCCAAAATTTGTTATTTTCACCATTAATGCTCCAACTTAATGCAATCTCCACTTTTATTCTCCTAAAACAAAACAAACATTAATTTTTCTATTTAATCATCAAAACATATCTAAAACAAAAGAGATAATTCCAATTAACATAATAAAACAACATCTTATCAATTCCCCCCACACTAGGTTTACGCTTTTCCTCAAACATACATCAATTCTACATCAATTATCCTCATAAAAACCTCTCATCTTCTTTCATGTTATCCAGAAATATCCAAATGTTAATTCACATTAAATGTATAGGATAAAATAACAATCGAGAGAATACGCACTTACAGGACACATTGTTAGAATTAAAACATAACATCTCATCAATTCTATCAAAATCAAATAAACCAATTCTTGAAAGTCACTAATGGATTTCACTCTAGACATTAAAATTTTTTTAGGGTTCATTAAGCTCTCAAATCCTATCATAGTGAGTTGTTTCTATAAGTTTGCTCAAGAATTATATCTCCATCACTTAACAAAAATGAACTTAATGCATAAATCAAAGGGATTTGATAAGCGTTGTAATGTAGCTTAGGTAAGGTATGAAACCAAAAAGTATTTAGTTTAAATAAATCGAAGGAAATCATTCAAACTTATCCATACAAGTTACAAATTAAATCAACCAAAATTCACTCAATTCAAATAACATCATTTTCAATCGCCTCTCTTTTTTTACTTTATTTTTTTTATAGAGAACATCAAAGAGGAGATTTTTTGTCTTTTTCTTATATTTCTCCCCTATTTATAAAAAATGAAAAATCAAAATAATGTAACTTGAACCAACTAATTTACTTTTCATGAAATTAGTCAAAATCCTATGCAAATAAGCATTAAACAATTCCTTCAATTTTAGGGCTTAAAATAATTAAGGACATGAACAACAAGAAGGGAAAAAGTGGCTTGTAACAACATTATTATACAAGAAAAGAAAGGGTAAGGCTCAAATTAGTTTGTTAGGGATAAAAAAATAAGGTAGGCTTGTTTAGGTCAAAAATGGTTATCCTAAGTGCCCTTATCATCTTTATACTCAAATTCATCAAAAATGTGGTCTTAACATGTATTCAAAAGCAAGTTCTAGCATAAACAAGCTATGTTTAACAACACATAACAAAAATATATATATGAGCACAAATGTGATGAACGTTGTTAGGCTCAACGCTCACGTAAATGTCAAAATACATCAAGTCTTGCACATTTTCATTCAACAAAACCAAAGCAATACTTAAAATAATTTAATGAAGAACATTAATCATGTTTATCTCTCTCATGCATTATTTCTTAAACCAAAAATGTATCTAACTTAGGGATTATTTCTAAACAACCATCATAAAATTATTAAGCTATCATGAGGAATAATCAATATATGAATTATAGTGTTTATGAGTTCAAGCTCAAATCACAAAGTTTATCATAATATAAATGCTCACTTCCCCGTACATAAATGAACATTGCCCCCAATGCATGCACAAGATACTCACATCTCACAAAATTAATCAACAAAAATAATGTATAAAGTAGAATTAATAATGTGAGCAATTGAAAAGAGATATACTATGGTGTAGGTAGACATAGTAGAGTGTGTGATGTGCTGTGGAGAGGCAACTATTTTGGTCCTATGGGGCTGCTAAAAAATTATGGTTTTGCTTTTTATAACTAATTATTTTTAATTTTATTGTATTTTATTATTTTTAAAAATTAATATATGTTTGATTATTTATTTTTTAAAATTAATTTTTTTAAAAACCAATTAAACTACTAACATGTATAAGGCATGATCACGCCTTATGAATATTAGTATTCTAGAATTTTAGAGGTTCCATTCTAGAAAGATAAATTGCATAAGGCATAATCTCGCCTTATGAGATTTAGTATTTTGAATTTTTGACCCTGCCAACTGAATTACATAAGTGTGATCATGTCTTATGAAATTTAGTATTCTGAAATTTTAAGACTCATTTTCATTTCAAACCAATAAACTAATTTATCAAAAACAAGCAAATAAGACTATATATAACTAAAACAAAATTAATAAAAACTATCATATTTTAGGATACTTCCTAAAAAATGCAATTATTTAATGTCATTATGCTTGATAGTTCTTTGTTTCTTCTCAAATTTATATGTAATTGCAGTTTCGTACTCTTTAAATAGTGCTACTAACCCTTTCTCTTGTCCTATAGACAACCTTTTTTAAATGATCGTAAGTAATAACTCTTCTTCACCCAAACAGACATATATTAGGTGATTAGGTAAAGCTTTCAATTTTATCTTTGGAGCATTAAACTCTGACTCAACATCAACACTTTTTTCTTTAAAAATATCGTGCATAAATAAATCCACAATATCTATACGATAAACATATTGAAAATCATAACGGTACTTTATTGCTTAAAAAATATTAAACTCATCTCTCCATTAAATTCAATAGATAGAGTATCCTTATTCACATCGATTTTTGTTTTGGTCGTCTTCATAAATTGCCTTCCTAATAAAACTGAAGTTGAATGTTCAACGCTATCTCCCTCCATCTTTAAGATGTAAAAATCTACTAGGAATACCAAACTGTTAACTTGAACTAAAACATCCTCACTAATACTAATAGGACTCACATAAGAATGATTAACTAGTTGAATAATCACTTTAGTTTCTTGTAAAGATTTCATATTTAAAGCTTCATAAATTAAGTATTACATGAAATTAATAGACACACCTAAGTCTAGCATGGCACGCTCAATCTTCTTATCACCAAAGCACATGGAAGTATAAACATACCTAAATCTTTACATTTTGCTAGTAATTTTCTATTTATCACAGCTAATACATCCTTACCCAAAATTATTCTCTCCTTGTCCTCCAACTTCCTTTTATTTTGCATAGTTTTTTTAATAACTTTGCATATTTGGGAATTTGCTTGATGGATGCTATAAGTGATATATTGATTTCCACCTCTCTGAAGGTTTTCAAGATCTTTCTTTCATGTTTCTCTTCTTTTGATCTAGCCAACCTGCTAAGAAAATGAGGTACACGTGCATTAGTAGATATCGATGTAGATAAGTCATCTTTTACATTTATTAATTCTTGAGTTGGAGATTAATCTTTCTTTTCTCCTTCATTGTGCTTTTCTACCTCTATCGGTAATGAAGATCCAGATTGAATACCACTTCTCAAAGTCATTACATTCACATTCTCCTTAGGATCCACGACCGTTTGGAAAGGTAATTTTCTTGATGTTTACACTTCTAGTTTACTAACATAGGTAGGTAATTGAGTGATCTAATTTCCTAAGTTTTGAAGGCTTGCTCTTGTTGAAATTGTTGAGCATTATTAGCAACTTTTATTCAAAGACAAACCTGAATTTGAAGATTGAGGTTGAGCATATGTAGGGGCTTGAGGTTGTCTATTGAAATTGTGAGGTTCATATCTTTATTTCCCTCCTTGATTTCCATAACTAAATTTTGGATGATCCTTCCATCTTGGATTATAGTGATTGGAATAAGGGTCATATTTTCGTTAAGGTTAGCTAGCAAGCTCCCTATTGCGTTAGCTTCTTAAAGGAAGCCTTGTTGCAATGTAAAACACATATCTATTAGATGTCCAAAGAATGAACATATTCTGCACACTCATGTTGATTGCAATTGACCTACAACCATTTGACAAACTAAAACAGTTAAATCTGAAAATTTATCCTTAAGGTTTCTATTACTTAACTCATTCATGCGCTTAACGGCTCCATCCATCTTTGTCCCAAACTGTTGAGAATTTTTGGTCATATTTGATAGCAATTGTCTGGCCACTTTAGATGTTTTATTTACCAAAGCTCCTCTACTAGTTGTATCAACCATAATCTGATCCATTAGTCTTTCATAAAAGTAATAAATCAAAAGTTGGTCAGGAATTTGATGGTGTGAGAAGTTGGCATTTAACTCTTTAAACCTTTTCCAATATTCATACAATATTTTTCTAGTGAATTGTCTTATCCCACATATCTCCTTTCTGATATTGGTTGCTTGTGATGTAGCTTCTCCAAAAACAATCTTTTCATCTCATTCCATGTTGTCGCTAAGCCAGGGGGAAGATAACATAGCCAATCCTTCCTTATCTTTCAATGAGAATGGAAAGGCTATGAGTTTAATTTGTTCTTTTATAAACCCTTATGGCTTCATTCTAGATCTGATAACATGAAATTTCTTTAGGTGTTTATATGAGTCTTCACCTGTTTGAGAAGAACAGGCCATACAAGACAAAAGATTAGTAGTAAATTGTAAAATAACACTAAGAAACTAAAATAACTCCCTAGTAATAAAGCCAAATTTTTGATCGGGTTATTGAAGCCCTTAAAATTAATTTCTTCTATTCTCTAACTTCTTATGATATTCGTGGAACCAGGTCGAATCTTAAGAGAACTAAATACTAGTTTCTTAATTTTAATTACTAAAATAAGGTAGTAGGTTTATGATTAATTAAATAATTAACTAAAATTTATAAGGAATAAAAAATAAATCAACTAAATATAAAAATGATAAATTCAAAAGTACTTAATTATAATTAAGGGGAAGATCTCATTTAATTGTAACATTAATCATTGATCTAAAGGAATAATTTTTACAATTCAAGCAATTAGTCTGAAACATATTAGGACAGTCAGAATAAGTTTCAAAATTTTCTAAATTAATTAACTGAGTATGATACCATTTCATACCAATTATATGATAACAATAAGCTTAGTGAAAAAGACTAGATCCTAAATTAAATAATTGAGAAAAATTTAACTATTCAACTTAGTTTTCTTATTTTTCATAAGTTAACTATATAAATTTCGTAAATAACCTATTTGCTACTTGTACCAATACTTTATGATAATTACAAATCATAGAATTCATGGATATCTATAGAATAATCAACATTAAATTAATTTGTCATATCAATCAATATTAATTATTCGTGAACTATAAGAACATAAAACAAGAAATACTTAAATTAAAACATGAATATAAGTTTAGAACAAACCTCACAAGGTTACAACTAGAGTTTTTAATCCCATTAAATTAGAATATTTGGATTTAGCCATACATGAATTAAATTTTAGCTCCAAAAATAGAAGAAAGATGAAAGATTGAAAGAAAACTAAAAAGAAAAGGAAAAAGAATGTTGGAGGGGTGAAAGACGTGTTTTCCTATTGTTTTTTCTACTTAAACCTTAGTCTTCTTTTATCTTGCAAAGATCCCTGACTAAAAGAAATCACAATCCCTACATAATAGGGATGGAAAGAATTTTCATACTTGAGTTTCAACTCTTTAAGTGAATTTGACATTAGACGTGATCTCACCTTATCCACTATAGTAATCTGTCCATTTTTTTCTAAATTTTGTTATTTTCACCAATAACGTTCCAATTTAATGACAATCTCCACTTTTCATCTCCTAAAAAATTTTCCTATTTAAGCACCAAAATATATCCAAAACAAAGGAGATAGTTCTAATTAACAAGACAAAATAACATCTTATCATATATGTAAGCTTAGAGATAGGTGGACATAAATCTTTTCAATTAAGATCAAACCTAATAGTGAAATCCATAAATCAATTAATGCAATTTAGTGGTCTTAATTAGAAGAGATTTCAATTAATTAATATAATATTAGGTGTTAATAGTCTTAAGAAAAATATTAGCACACTTGAGAAATTTCTACGTTCCGATGAAATTTATATTAAATTGATTAATGAAATTATGATCGCATAGAAGTCCTAGGGATGATTCGAATTCAAAGTATTGTTGTTTATTGATTGATTTTTTATTCTAGTATATTTAATTGTGTTGGCATGTTATTGGTTTATTAGTTTATTTTTAAATTAGGATAACTTCAATCTTTTTAGGATCCATTTTCACCCTTAAGAGGGTACCGCAAATCAAAAAATACAACACTTAGTTATATGAAGGAGCATTTTTTTTAGGTTAATATAGAATTTTTCTTTCCTTAAAACTCTTAAAACCTATTAAAGATGCAATAATATGATCTTCTTTAGTATTTTTATATGTTAATATATCATTAAGATGCACTACTATTTTTTTTTCCAGAAGCAATCATAAAAGTTGATTCATCACTCTTATACAATTGAAAAGAGCATTTATGAGGCCAAATGACATCCTTAGCTATTCATTAATCTATTTTTGGTCTTAAAGGTTCTTTTACAATTCATCCCTATACTTAATTCTAGTTTGATAATACCAATATGCAAAATATAACATTTCATCAAAAAGAGGGATAAGGAGCTCATAACTCATGATAATTATTGGTCCCTATATGACAATGGAGAAGGGAGGTAATTGAGTGTGTTCTATTTTTTGATTGTTTTAAAAAATGGTCAACATGAATGAGAATTTAAGTCTATATAATTGAAAATAACCAAATAAATCAAGCACACAAGCATAATTCATTCTTGAAGCTACCCTTAACATTTTCGTTATTGTCTTCTTTCAATAGCTGAACAGCAACACTTTATGCAACAATCTTCATTTGGATGAAGATAAACCCACAAAACATCTTCCTTTAGCTCGAGTGAAGAGTGACTCACAATTCCTTTTCATTATCACATATGCTAAAAGTAATTCAAAATTTCTTCCTCTCTACAAGGATGAAGAGTAACTTTATAACTTACAATTAAGGGATGTTTGATTCTACTTCTGTTTTCCTACCGCGGTTTTCAGTTTTCAATTTTCAATTTTCAGGTTTTAGTTTTTAGTTTTTAGTTTATTTTTTCTTTCAAATAAATTAAAATTGTGTTTAGTTGTTAATGTCAATGTAGATATTTTTTATCACTAATAATAATTACATAATAGATAAAACTTAAAGATAAATTATTTTAATTAAATAAGTTTATCTTAATCTCTTATATAATATTTATTAACAAATAATTACTAAATTTATTTTATTTTCTTAAAATAAATAATTTAAAATTTAACATTTATTTAAAAATTAACATTTATTTTAAATACATGTTAATTATATAATCAATTTTCATTTGAAATTTATATATTTTAAAGATATTTTAAAAGTAATTTTTTGTTAATAATTATTAAATTTAATTTATATTAAAAGAAATTATATTATTCATAACTATTATTAATGATTAATTTCAATTAATTAAATATGTTATTAAATTTAATTATTCATAATTCTGATTAAAATTAATATATTAAATAATATATTTAGTTGATAGTAAATCATATTAAAAATAGAAAGCAAAAACTAAGTTTTATATTTTTTATAATTTTTGAAAACTTGTAGAAACCAAAACTAAAACCAAAAACTTCAACAAATATATTTATTTATTTACTAAATTTGAAAAAAAAGAAGAAGAAAGAAACAAAAGAGCCCTAAGGGATTGAATCACAATTAATATTTTGTTTCTGCCGAAGCTTGGTTTTTATACACTAATTTATGGAGCGTGGATTGAGCCACAATTAACCCCTTCTACCGAAGCTTGGTTTTTATACACTAATATATGAAGCATGAAGAGAGAAACTTCAGTAGACTTGGACAAAATTAGGCTAACTCACAACCTTCAAGGCAAACGCTTTGCAGTCAATCAAGCAGTTAATCTAGTACCACTTTAATGATGCAAGACTATCCACTCGAGCTCGAGATGCATGGAGATTAAGCTGAGCTTCATCTAGAGCTATGCTTTCCCATTACGTGAATCTTTGATCATCATCAATCACTTGTCAAATCCTGCTTGTGTGCATAGTTCTGCAGATTGCTAGCAGGTTGCCTTGAAGATCAGCTTTTATAGCAGAATAGTTCTGAAAGAACAGAATCACTAATTTTAATCGCTAATGTTCTTATTGAAACAATTCGATAATGCTGAAAAGATTATCTATACTCTCCCATGGCCTAAGGGAAAGACGTTGAAGAACCAGGAGACTAAAGCTTCAGAGATCATCTAAGTCGATCATCAATTCACTATACTGACATCTCTGCGCCAAATTTCTTTCAGAAGGGGAGAAAGCGCAGCAGGGGTTTATCATGGCTTTTTCTAAGGCTTCGGCTAAGCTTGACTCCCACAAACCCAACTTGCATGCTCTATCGTAAATCTCATACCCTGCTGCTTTCATACCTTCCGAGACTAGCTCCAGCAAGGTTCCAGAAACCTCTAAGCTATTACTCATCATATCCAGAAAAGTTTCGGACAAACCAGGTCGCCAGAAAACCACAATGGCAGAACTCTTTTCCACGAGTCGAATATCAAAAGCTTCAGAAAAAATTGTGTGACTCTCCTGGAGAATTTTTTTTAGCATTCCAGCAGTAATATCATCCCTAAATCCCCACAAGAAAACCAAATCAGAAGAGTTTACTTTTCTTGTGTTGCTTCTCCAAATACTGATTTCTCCATCAGTTGTTTCTTGAGGGACAGTGGAGAATCCGTTGAAATTGTTTTCAAGGGTTGAAGCCAGATTTCTCAAATCACTATCAGCGCTGGGAACAAATTTTAGTACATAGCTCAACTTTGCAAATAATTTACAAATATCTAAAACAGTATGCCCATGAATCTGGATTTTATTCCCTGTATCTGAAAAGACCAAATAAATTGCAGCAATGAGTCCCACACAGTAGATAATTTAGATGTAATGATTAGCCAAGTTCTGGCATGACTCAGGAGAAGCAACCAAGCTGTGTAATGAAAAGCTTGCGCAACAAAGTTCAACTTGACTATATAACACTGTAGGCACATAGTAAGCAAATATCACTGCAGAAGTATAGACTTGAGCTATTTAAGGGAAAGTTGAAAACACAGACAAAAAGGAAAAGTATAATCGACGAATCTTGATGACTGAACTTGCATGTATATTTGAGTTCCTGACATTTGCAAACAAATGCATGGAAATAACTAACCTTGGCAAGGAAATTCCATATCAATAGGTGCGAAGAAACGATTCTTCAAGTAAGACATGGCTAGAGGTACATTTCTTGCTTTCCTTGGAGGCCCAATTTTATTCATCAATCGGCTGACATCAATAACACAGGGAAAAACTAACTGCAAGGAATGCACAAACTCATCCATGCTAGGAGGTAGGGGAGCTAAAAATTTTGAGTGGACAAATGTTAAATCTGCAGGCATTATAATGACGTGGTATCAGTAACCTTAAGAAAGAGAAGGTGAAAAAGTGTTCACTTTAGAATGGTTAAATTTACTAGAGGTACACCATTAAGAGAATTGTAGGAGACAACAGGCTTCTGGGAAGCAGAAATCAAATCGATCACCTCTCGGAAACCACATAGTTTCTTGTTATGTTCCTCTTCCATGCTCTGAAGCTCGGCCTGCCAATCAAAACCATACTGAGATCATATAGCTTTCTAATTGAATTTTTTAAACGGCTTAGACAGGAATCCATTCAGTTACAACCATAAGAAGGTTCTTGTCTTCTTTTGAACTTGTTAGAACAGCACGAACGGCCTGAGCTCCTCCACCCTTTGCCGGAATTATCAGGGGAACAACATCATCAAAATCTTGCAACATCTGTATTCAGGAAGTTGTATCTTATAGAGATTGATAATATCGGGATAACTCTAATCAAACAGGAAAAGGGGTACAGAGTTTTGATGAACCAGTTAATCATAGGAGGATCTAAAATCCATCACATCACTTTACCTCAATTATAAGTTCAACTTGGCGTTCACTGCAAACATCTATGGTCATGCTTGGTCTTGATCGATACTCTTCACTGGATGAAATAATTTTTCTTAAGCATTGAACCAAAGGCTCTGAAGACAACAAGCAGACATATTGTGACATCAGCCAAAGATGGATCCAACTTAAATTTCCAATGTTTTATCAACTGAATACATGTATCTTAATTTTCTCACCTTCATCTCCTGCAGTGGAATCCTTGCAAACATTTCTCCAATGCCTAACACGAGATTTATTCCTTTCAATGAAAATTTTGTCAGCTAAAGAAGGATTAGAAATGGGCCTTACAACAAAATTAGCATGTATTGGATATTCCATCTGAACCTTAGCTGCAGATTCCTGAGCTCTGGACAAGTAAGAAATTCCTGCATAAAATTAGTGAAGAACACTTTTGATATCAAAGAACAGAAAACCTCAATGAATGACAAAGAAAAAAAGGAATATGTGGAAGAAGAAACAAGGGATTATCATTACCAAACAAGGTTAGGCGAACCAATCAAGTTAATTTCCAGGGAACTTTCATACATAGTAACATTTATGATTTGATAACCCAAAATATCTCTCCACGGATGACAGAATTGATACCCCCAAATCTACGAGAAGGTTCTTAAAATCACAATAAGAAAATTAGCTCCCAGTTATCAAGTGAAATTTCAGAAGATACTTATACATTTCTTTAGACAACCATTGGTACAGGTCTGAATCAGAATATAGGTGAATTTCAGTTACAAAGTTCAAATTCAGTAAGCAGGGTAAACCACATCAAGATTAGGAGTTACCGTCATATATGCAGGCATTAAAATCAAAACCTTCACGAGCCATAGACGTTAAGCATGATGTTTGACAAGAAAAACTGTAAGAAGGCATCCCCATATTCTGTTCATCCCTAGGGAATAAATGGAAGTTGTATCTGTACCAAGAGAAAAGAAAGGATTTTTCATCAATTGGGTCAAAAACGAGATACCGACCGAATTCAAAGATCATATGTATTAAACAATGTCAACGTTAAAGAACCTACAAAATGCCTCGTACCTGAAAAGATGCATGAATATGTTCAATAAACAAGATATATATCACTTTCGTGAAAACAAGAAGCTAAGCTATTGGGCAGCGCAGAAACATAAAAATTGATATAGCTGCACAACTTTTTCTTACCCAAAAGAGTTCGAGGAAAGATGTACTCACGGGTGGGCTGCGACTTTGGAAGCCCGAAAGGAGAAGGGGCAAACGGCAAATTGGAGAACCTGGAAGCGCTCGGCAGCGTGCTTGGCTTTTAAGTAAGCGGTCTCAGGCGTGTCGAAAGGGGACACACGGTGCCATGAGGCAGAAAAGGAGCCGGTATTTTGCAACGAGAGAGCAACAAAATCAGACGTTGTAATGTGAGACTTAATCTCTTCGAGAGAGCCTGCAAAGTTGGATTTGGTAACTTGCTTGACATTCCAGTGGGATGGGTTGTGGGGGACGTTGGAACGGGTGCAAAGGAGGCGTCTTTGTAGGAATAATGAAATCAGAGACGCCATTGCTGCTGTGAACTGGAGGAGGAGCAGGTCACAACTGTTGCTTTTAACGGTAATAGAGAAGCGTGAACGTTTAGGGCCTAGCAAGTTAACTATGGCTGCTGCCTGCTTCTAAGTGTTGGGCGGGTGCCGGGTAATCTCTTCTCTTTCGCGACGAATATACCAGTAAACGTCTAATGTATAAGCTAAAAAGCATGTTTTTATTTTATCATAATTTTTATTTAATTAAATGTATAATTAACATAAATACCAAAAACAATTTTTTTTTGAAACAAAGTCAATATCAATAGCATTAATAAGAGAGTTAGGAGAAAATTTCAACTACAACGGTTAGCATATAAATGTGAGACCCTTGCTAAGTTATGAGCCTCTACATTGGCTTACCAGCGAACCTAACAGACCTTGATCTGAGTTCTAGCGCTTAATAATTGTTTACATTCTAAAATGACTATACCAAATTCAATCCAATTATCGTGAAAACTATTCATAGTAGAAATTATGTTTTGGACATCTGAGTAAAAAGCCCATCGACCATGACAAAGAGGTAAGACTCAAGTTAACGCTTCCCGCAGTGCCACAGATTCAACCACATCTGCATTACAGTGCCTTACAAAATGACCAGATACTGCTCTCACGAAGTTTCCTTCCCCATCTTGGCATGCAACCTCATATCCATATAGACATCGCTCCATAAAAGTTGCACCATCAACAAAGCATAGCCAATCAAGTTGGGCCTCATCTCTCAGCCCCTCCACTACCCCACTCCCCTCTACTGGACGGGATGACATGGGTCTGTTCATATTGGCTTGTTGCCAATCATTAATATAGCCTAAAGCCATGCGATACAGAGCAAAAGAGGAGTACGTTTTGACTGCCCAAATCTAATCGTTACGTGCCTGCCATAGTTTTGAAGCTAATGAGTACCATTGAATCACCCGTGCCGTCGGTTCCCTATCACACACTTCTGCAAACCACTGGTTAAAACCCACCCCCTCTCGCACAATACTGCCACCTCCCCAACGAGTCCACACAGACCTAGCCTCCGTACAAAAAACAAGAGCATGGTCAACATCATCCGTTTCCCTGCAATGGACACAGTCAACACAGATGTTCATATGTCGCTGTATCAGCTTGCAACACGTGGGTAGAATGCCGCGCAAAACTCTCCACATAAAATTTTTAAGCTTAGGAGGCATGATTAGTTTCCATAATTTCCCCCAAAAATCCCCTTCTACTCTCCCATGCACCTTTCCCGCGTAATTCAGACTCAACCGATAGCTCGATTTTGCAGTATAACAACCATCACGGGAATAATGCCAAATACGACAATCATCGTAGTGTCTCCTCCCCACTGGAATGGTCAGGATGGTTCGAATATCCTCGGTTGAGAATAACTCCTGCTTCATATCCAGATTCCAGCCCCTCCCATTCGGAAGAAACAAGTCCTTCACCATTAAGGTACCCAATGTGGCATCATCCCCTACAACTAGGGATGGCAGTGGGTTTTCAACCCGATTAATATCCGCACTACCCGACCTAATGGATTTGGATATGGGTAGTAAATCGTAAAAACCGATGGATATGGATATGGGTTGAGTCATAAAAAATAGATATGGATATGGGTAGAGTAAAACCCGAACCGAACCCTACCCATTGCCATCCCTAATCTCATCTCTTACCCTTTTTTAATTAGACTAGTCGTTAGGTATCCAAGTTGACTTAAGCAACGACTCTGACTTTATATATATAAACAAGTAACTTTTGTAACAAATTAAGCTTATTTTTACGAAAACTTATATATTTTGATTAACAATATGATATAAATTTGTACTCTAGGTGAAAATATATACTAAATAAATGTTAAGGCAAGATTTTTTTTTTTTGAGTAGTTAAGGCAAGATTTAAAATGTTAAAAATTTGTAAAGATGAGAATAGACCATTTCTCCTAGCTTTCTTTCAAATTAGGTGATGAGGTGGTACAAAAGTATCTGGCCACTTCATTACTACTATGTAATTGAAATGAACACAACACGAGCTTCTAGTTTTCCCATCACTCCATGACAGTAACATACACACACTGTTTATCTGAAATGAAAAGTGACCTCTATTGATAAATTGTATTTTACTATTTTACCAATGTGATTTAGCCATCATGTGACAAATTGTTGGAGCTACATGACATACATCAATGGGTTAATTGAAAAGGGACCGTGTGAGTTGTTTACCTTGCGTTTGGATAGTGTTCTAGTTTCCGCGTGAATTGTTCCGTTCCGTCTTTAACTATCGGAGACAACAACCAAACGCAACATTATAGATGGAAGGAGACAAAGATGAGAAAAATTCTTAGTTTCGTTAGGATAGTAATGGACAAAGTTTGGATAACATGCCAAGGGAACAGACAATTGGTTACCAAAGAACATAACATTTGGGTTAGGACTAAATTGTTAAAATCGACAACAGGAGAAATTAGATCAACGTGACAGTTACCTTTTTACTTAAAGGTCCACGCCCGCAATTAACTTGATAATTCAGGGTCGATTCTGTAACCGGCAAGGGCATCAACCCCAACACTGGAAGGACTAATCATGATCTGCCGATCCCGGGCTATGTACTGACACCACTGCCAATGACCAACAACCCCTTCCGTTTCCGCTTTATTTTCAATTTCAAAGCTGAGTTACGTCTACTCTGTCAATCACATTCCTCTACGTGTCACGCCACATTTCTTTCTCTCTCTCTCTCTCCCCGTTGGCCTTTATATACCTCCGCGTTTTGATTTTTAATTTTTGATTTATCTCCTCAACCCCAAACCCAAAGCTACGACTGTCTTCTAGTAAACGTCGTCGTTTGTCGCGATCTTGCCTTGGTCCCCGATCTTCCTTCGCCCTGTTTGGTATCCGATTATTTCCTAAACCGGAGAATCAGTAGTGGAAGGTTTTTAACGAAATGCGTGTCATTCAAAAGCTAAATGACTTGTAATGATGGATACGCTACGTGCGATCAAGTGACATAAGGAGCTTTAGAGAGAGTGATCTCGCAGGAAGCTTAAGATTTTTAGTCTGAGCTTCCACTTCTGCGAGATTCATTCCAATTTCTTATTTTCTCTCTTCAATTCTTTGGTTTTCGTTAAGTTTTGGTGAATTTAGAATGTCGAAGGTAATATACGAAGGATGGATGGTGAGGTATGGAAGGAGAAAGATCGGTCGATCCTTTATACACATGAGGTATTTCGTGCTTGAATCCAGACTTCTTGCTTATTACAAGAAGAAACCACAGGACAATCAGGTCAATTAAAATTTTCTCATTACTTTTGCTTTTCTTTTCTTCTGTTTTTCCTTTTTTTGGGAATTTGTGAACTAATTTTGAGATCCGCTGCTTATTTTTTATTTCATGTGTGATGTTGTTTGGACATTTAATTTTGGCGGTTAGAGTTTTTGTAGTAGTTATACATTGTTAGACGAGGGAAATGAGAACAGGGAAGGGAAGTGAAAGTTTGTGTTTTTGAATGTTGAATCAGGTTCCAATTAAAACCTTATTGATAGATGGCAACTGTAGAGTTGACGATCGTGGATTGAAAACTCACCATGGACATGTGAGTAGCTTCTCTTCGTATGTTGTATCTTGTTTTTTTTTTCTTTTTTTCTTCAATTCTTTATGCTTATGGCTTATGCTATTTTCTCGTTCAAATTTTTGTTCCTTTTTCCACCTAAAGAATACCGAGAATCAGTGCAAATTGCTAAAACTATATTGCTTTAGCCATTCAGAAAAAGTGATGACAGTGCTTAATTGTAGTGGTTAGAGTTAGAAGATTGAAATTAGAGGACTGTTTACATGTAACTAATTGGTCTTCCGTGCAGGAATCAGGTTACGGGAAGGAGCTTAACGTTGTTAATACTGTTTATATGGAGAAACTTAGATAAATCAAAATGGTTCACATTTGAAGCAATGAAACTGTGATGTTCCATTGTTGTTCATGGAAGAGATTACCACTTTTAGGAGTAAAGCTCTATGTCAGAGTCTAATTCTTGTCTACCGTTGTCCTGCCTTCTGGGGTGATGCAATTGCTATTGATAGTGTTTAGGGTATGCTATCAGGTGATAGGCTTTAAGTTAATATGCCAGTGCACTTAAGTGGGAATGCCTATTGAAGGATGACTGCATAGACTTAATATATACAGATATATTTGTATCCTTAAATAAGAATATAGACAGAAAAGAAAGAACTAGAAAACAGAGTGGATGAAGCTGACTTTGATGGGGTTGTGTAGGATCAAGACTGATAGAATTGTGAAATAGTTCTTTCTTCTTCCTAAAGCAGTCAAACACTCTCCAACTTTTCCAACTCCAGTTCATTTGTTGTCTTAACAATATAATTGATTACGACTTTTTAGCAGTCACGATTTTTTTCCAAGTTTATATACAGATTTACTCTACCTTGCTCAAACTATTCACACATTTATGCTCAGTTCAAACATTTAGTTGCTTTAGCCGTAAGGGGTGTGCTTCACTTTTGAACATCTCCTCCATGCTAATCACCATGGACAAATTGAGTTTTTTGTTGAACGATGTGCACAAATATAGTGACTTGATGTTTTATCATTTCCTACTGAAATCAATGGTTCCTTTGTAATAGTAATGACATAGTGTTACATTAAGGAGTAAGACCAGTGGTATGCTCCAGATTATTGTATACAATTTAATTTTGTGAAGCTTGATCTTAAGTTTACCTGTTCTTTCAATCCTGCAGATGGTATATGTGTTATCTGTGTACAGCACAAAAGAAAAGCATAATAAAGTCACGGTGAGTTACCCTTGCATTTATGTACTATAGTCATATATGATACCACTGTCGTGATCCATTACATATTTCAACTGTCTTTGGGAAGTGAGATCAAGAAGTTAATGTTTGACACATAATGTTGCCTTCTTGATATTTTAGATTTGTTTATTTGGTTTTCATTTCAGTAGGAAAGCCTGTTAACTTTAACGCTGTGGATACATTTGTCTTATGGACTTTCAAGTAGTGGATGCCTTTTAAATATACTACTTATAGATTCTCTTCAAAATTGGTTAATTGTTTATAATATTTTGACTTTTAGCTGCTCTTTCTGTTAGATATATTTTGTTCCTGTAAAGGTCCTGTTTTATCCAATTCTTCCTAACAAGTAGATGGGATCATTATCATCTGGAAAGAGTGAAACTATTTGAAATATTGTTGCTCCTTTTTTGTTTGTGATAATGAAATTTGTGTTTAATCTGATTTAGCAACATGCAAAGAATAGGTTTTCTAAAAATTACATTAATTAGAAAAGTATTTCTGCAAACAATTTGTGCTTAATCTGCCTTAGCAGCATTCAAAGATGATATCTTCTAAAAATTACATTAATTAGAAAAGTAGTTCTGCAACCATGCATTTTCAGAAAGGAGATTCCTTAGGTTAAGATAGGATGAGGCAGCTGTCATTGTCGCTTGCATTCCAGCTTTCTACTGTTAGCTATGGACAGAAACCGTTATTGGTTTATCATAGGAGGAAGAAGCAGAACGCTGAGGTGGAGAGAGAATGATGAGCTGGCATGCATGTGTAACCGTTCGGGAGAATAAGGGAATGATTGTGTTGGGGGTACGGGTATTCTAGGCGGAGAATATAAGTTAGTTAGCAAATGATGAAGGGACTATCGATTATTCTTGATTTCAGCTTATTGTACGGCCTTTGGCTGGGAGAGCTATAGCTCTATAGAGACTATCAATATACATTGTCTGTTGTTTCTGGAATTTCCCTATCCTTACTCTATCATCTACTTTCATTGGTAGCTTACATTTCTTTGTCCGTTTTCCTGGATAAAGTTAACTATATTGTGGTGTGATGCTATTGCAGATGGCAGCATTTAACATTCAAGAAGCATTACTTTGGAAGGAAAAGATTGAGTACGTAATTGATAAGGTTTGTGTTCCTTGGACAGGATTCTTACATCATCTACTTCTCGTTCTCCTTCCTGTACATAAACTCCTTTCTGTTTCTCTTCTCATTTTTTTTTATTGAAAGAAATAATGAAAGGTCTTTAGAATCTAGTTTCTGGAGCTCTCTCTCCTTGGTTGTGCATCATCCTTTACATTGGATCAAATTATCATGCTCAACCTTAAGTATTTATTCATTTTTTTAATTTAAATAAATAATGAAAGGTTTTTAGAATCTGGTTTCTGGAGTTGTCTCTCCTTGGTTGTGCATCATCCTTTTCATTGGATCAAATTATCATGGTGAACCTTAAGTAGTTATTCTTCCTGGCTGTTCTAATATCCTTATGGATTCATCTCCGTAGTGGGTGAAAATGGTTCTTTCCTTGCATGGAATGATGCATATGGAATTACTTCACTATTATCTGTGCAGCATCAGGATTCCCAAGTTCCAAATGGTAACAAATATGTGTCTTTTGAATATAAACCTGGCATGGATAATGGGAGAAATACGTCTTCTTCAGACCATGAAAGTCAGTGAGTGCCCCTTCGACAATATCCATTTGCTTGTTTCTGTATATTTGACTAGTAATTGATAAGCCTCTAATACTTTTCATATATGTCTTTTAACTTTAACTTTCCTAATGTTCCAAAATTTTTAACCTTCAGGCTGGATTCTACGGCTGGTCCTGAAAATGTTTTGTCATAGTTATGCAGATTTTTTCTCACTGCTATAGTGATCTGTTAGCAAATAACACAAAATTGCACATGCACATAGATTATGGAGAACAGAGAACATAGGATTTTATGTGGTTCAGCAAGTGTGCCAGCGTCCATGGAAAATTATGTTTTTTGTCACTACTCATTGCCAATGGTAATACAACCCTATAAAGACCTAGAGTTATGTTTTTACAACATGGGCTAATAAAAATCCAAATTTACAAATATGCCCCTTCTACTTCAATGGAAGAACTGTGCCCTTCCTTGTGGGATCCCTTGCCCTTACTGGCAGCATCACTGTTACTTAAATATACTCTATATTAATGATATGAGCCACTGCTAACATGAACCAAAATTGGTGCTAAATTAGAGTCAAAATGCTATTAGGGCTAGTTTTAAAGTTCATGTGGCTGTAAAGTTCTCATATTTTATATGCTTTGATACTTTTTTCTAAGCTCTGATCATCTACAGGTTCAGTGCACAGGAGGATGAAGAGGAATCTCATCAACAAATTTTGCGGAGAACAACAATTGGAAATGGTTCTCATTTATGCCCTTCACTTCTGACCTAAAGTTTAAGCAATGCAAATTATGGTCAAATCTTATCTTGTTCATCACTTTGTAGGTATTCCTGATTCAATACTTGACTGGACACGTGAAGTTGACTCAGAATTGTCAAAACAAAATATCAATAACCAAGCATTTGCTAGAAAGCATTGGCGTCTACTACAATGCCAAAATGGTTAGTGCTTTTCCTTGTCTTCTTGTTTTTTTTGGTATTACTTAAAAGTTTAGAACATAATCAGTTACCTGGCCATCTTATGATAACATAGATGAGTTGCTGTTGATGAGTCTTTTTCTTGATGTTCTCTAACTATATATGGCAGGACTCCGGATCTTTGAAGAGCCTCTTGAAGTTGATTACCTTGTATGAACTATTAAACTAATGCCAAGTTCTTTGCTGTGAATCCTGCTATTATTGATGTTATGATTAATTGTTGTTCTGGGCAGCCAAGGAGCTGTAGCAGAGCAATGAAAGCTGTGGGTGTGGTTGAAGCTTCCTGTGAGGAAATATTTGAACTTGTAATGAGCATGGATGGAACACGTTTTGAGTAGGTGTTTCATTTTTCTTTTTGTTGTTTAGGTGAAATTTATATTTAAAAAACGATTAGAACACTTTAGACCCAAACGCCTATATAGCTATACAACTGTAAATTGCATTTACAAACAGGAAAAAATAAAAAATATAGGAATTTGGATTTTCTTCTTCTTTACTTTTGTGGAAAGTGTTCATTAGATATGATAGTTGAAGCTAAGCACAAATATTACCGCTGCATTTGGTCAATGATTCTAGTGAACCTTATTGGCATCAAATTGTTTCCTTTCTTTGGAGTTGAGAAAAAGGAAGAAAAAGAGAAGATTCAGCATGCATGGGCATCTTTTCCTCTGTTTTCTAAATGGGCTACTAGCATGTTTGCTATTTGCCTGCCAGTTAGACTTTCCGCCATAGATATTTGAAAAATAGTTTTGATACTTCAACTGTCCATCAAATGATTCTTTTACAATGTCCTATTTTTTGTCCCTCCTATTTTTGGAATTTTTTTTCATGTTTATTTCAATGCCTTGTGCAGGTGGGATTGCAGTTTCCAGCAAGGCAATTTAGTTGAGGAGGTGGATGGGCATACAGCTATACTCTATCACAGACTGCAGCTGGACTGGTTTTCAATGTATTATTCTCTCTCATGAAACTCCTCTGCCTAAATTTATTAAGATGTGACATATGTTGCTGAGCAAGAAGCATTTTTTTTTTCGTTTTGGTTATGAAAAAATGTTATCTCTTTTCTCTTGATGCGTATCTTTCTGTGAGTTGCTGTGTAATTATTAATTATATAGCTATCTCCATGTTTTGAAGAAAATCTTGAGCTGGAAAGGAAGGATGCTTGACACATTCTGTGGCAAGTGTGAATTCTTAGGGCCTGATCAATTGTGGGGAATTAAATTAATTATCTAAAATACTTCTCCAAGAAAAAGGGATAACAAGAATATTTAAATGCATCTTCTCCAACTTTTCTGGCTCATCTAATTTGAAAATATTTTTGGCTGAGAAAAAAGTTTGAGTGTTTCATTTTAGTCATGCATACAGTTAATTTTCAAAGTGGTGCATGTACTCATGTTTCAGTGTATCATCTTGGTATCTATGTATCTATATGAACTATATAATAGTAATATTAATAAGTAAGTATCTTTCTTGAAAATATAATTTTAAATGTTAATAAGAATGAATTCGTTTTCCTTTGTCTCTAGTTTCTCCATGGAAAAGAAAAATGTGATAAAGAAGTGAAAAGAAAAAACTGCTCAGAATGAAAAGCAAAAAATGCTCTTTCCCCAACAGAGCAAGTCCTTAATGTTGAGATTTTCCAAATGTAATCAGTTTTTGGTAATATCAGATGATAAAGTTCTGTTGTATTGACAAAGAATTGTTACTGACATGTACTTGGAGTCTTTTAGCATGTTGCATAGTCATTTTTTTTGTCAATAAACAAAATCATTTTGTTAGAATGATATTGCATGATGCTTCTGAGAGCGAAATGCATAAAACTGCCAGAACAAAATAAATATTTTTCTTCCAGAATTCACATGTTTTTTGCCTTACTATGTTTTTCACATGTCAATTGGCTTCAGGTTTGTCTGGCCCCGTGATCTTTGCTATGTACGCTATTGGCGCCGAAATGATGATGGAAGTTATGGTAGTGTTTTTTTCTAAATAGCTTCCTCTGTTTACATAATTTTTGAGTAACAATTAGTTGAGGTTTCTACACTTTCTGTAGTTGTGTTATTTCGTTCTAGAGAGCATGAGAATTGTGGTCCACTGCCAGGTTATGTTCGTGCTCATCTTGAAAGTAAGTCATCCCAACTCTCATTTGCTTTATGCTTGGAATTTTCTGATCTTAAAGCTTACAGGTTATGTTGTTTATATTCTAATTTTCTGCAGGTGGAGGATTTAACATCTCTCCCTTGAAACCTCGAAGTGGGAGACCCAGATCACGGGTTCAGCACCTTATGCAGATTGATCTAAAAGGATGGGGTGTGGGTTATATTCCCTCTTTTCAGCAACATTGTCTTCTTCAAATGTTAAACAGTGTGGCCGGTGCGTTTTGTTTTGTTTTGTTTTTTGTTTGAGGAATAGTTCAAATCTAAAGTCCAGGAGCTTCTTATATTTAAGTTTCTATATATTTCCCAAAGTTACAAAAGATAGAGTTTGATCTGTTTCACTCTGTTTACGTTTTCTTTTTCTGTGGTTTGTTGTTTGTATGCATCTGTTCCATTAGCTGATTAATAGAATGTGGTTTATATGGTGATTCATGTTCATACGTATGAAGCATTATGGCTCTATTTATAAAGACCAACTGTTCCTTGTGTAGTAGACATCCGTCTTTGAACATCATAAGCTTTTTTGACTGCATAGTTTTTTTAATTGTGGAAATAGTTGTTCACAATAGATTTTCATAGTGACATCAACATTTCTGATGTATTTTCTTTCTTCTTTTTTAATTTTTTGTACAATTTCCCTGAGCTAGTTTGTACATTGTGCTATATTTTTTATGCCTTCCTTTTAAAGTTTTGTAAATTCATCTTGAAAAAGTGCTCCTTATTTTGGTGGCATTACTCTTAAAACCTTGGGAAGCTTTTTCACTGCATTTATTTATTTTGTGTGCGGAAATAGTTTTGCAGATTTTTGTTTGTATTGATACCATATGGCAATTGGGTTACATGAATAATAATAAAATTTGTAGAGATATTCTTTTGTCTATTGGATGGTTTTTGGTTGTTTAGATCTAAAATTTTCTTCACAATCTGTATGGTCCTGTTTGTCAGAGTTCTAGTTCTTTTTTTCTTATGATAGGGCTCCGGGAATGGTTTGCCCAAACAGATGAAAGAGGCGCTCCCCCTAGGATGCCCGTTATGGTCAATATGACCTCAGCTTCAGTTTCTTCAAAGAGAAGCGTAAAAGCTCAAGAATCTTCTGTTCATCCTGCACCTACAGCTGACCAAATGAATGCCACAAACAGAAACTCCACGATGCTAGATGAGTACTCAGACGAGGATGAAGAATATCAGATAGCTGAAGATGAGCAAGAGGTATGTTTGAAAAGTATTCCATAATGTGTTTTCTTCGCAACATTTCTAGCTTGTAATGTTTGTTCCTCCTTCTGCCCCCCTTTTCCTTTGTTTCAGGTTTACTCAACCAAGCCAGATAATGAGTTGAGAAAACCAGGTGGTTTTTACAATTAGTTTTTGTCTTTTCTTTCATGTATTTCTTTTGTAGATGTGTTAGGAACATAGGCTCACAATTGTCTCTTCACTTCTGTCTTTCCTCTGAAGCTTTGGATGAAGAGCCAGCTGATCAAATCGATTTGTCCTGTTTCTCGGGTAACCTACGTCGAGATGACCGTGACAATGCTCGTGACTGTTGGCAAATTTCAGATGGGAACAACTTCAGAGTTCGTGGCAAAAACTTTTGTCACGACAAGTCAAAGGTTCCCTGATTGTTGGCCTTTTTCTGTTTGAAACTTACACTTAATATTATAATTTAGGGTTCCCTTACAAGCTTCCTTGTCTTTTTTCTCATGTACTTTGTGAGTGTAGATGCCTGCTGGTAAGCACTTAATGGATCTTGTTGCTGTTGATTGGTTCAAAGATACAAAAAGAATGGACCATGTAGCTAGGCGTCAAGGATGTGCAGTACAAGTAAGAAGTACTTTTGGTTCAGACCTACCTTTTTTAACTCTTGGTGGCTGGAAATGAAAGTGTTCAAATGTTTCTATTTTGCTGGACCAAACAAGAAGTTAACTAGTTTTACATTACAGTTATACTTATGTTAAAGGCCCCTTTTTCTCTGCAAATAATAAAAAGCCATCTTCTGACACAATAGCTTTACATTCTTGTATGGAACATCGATTCCTTTTTCTTCCTGAATAGTTGTAACTCTTTACCGTAAAGAACTTGGCATGAATTTTTTTAAAAATTTACGAGTTGGACTAGAGGTTGATTGTATTCTTTCATTTAATAACAGCCAGGAATATTCATCTTGCTTTTGCTTATTAATTATCTCAAATAGTGTTACACTTGAGTCTGACTGAATCTCTTCTGTAGGTTGCTTCAGAGAAGGGACTTTTTTCTGTAGTGTTTAATCTGCAAGTAAGTTTGCTCCTGTTGCTAAGTATGGATTTAAACTAAAAGTTTAAAGAATGGGCAAAAAAATAAGCATTTTACTCTCTACAGGTGCCTGGCTCTACACACTACAGTATGGTCTTTTATTTTGTGGCGAAGAGATTGGCACCTGGATCTCTCTTGCAACGTTTTGTTGATGGTGATGATGAATTTCGTAATAGTAGGTTTAAACTTATTCCATCAGTTCCCAAGGTACTTCCTTTGATCTCCCAGTATCTGAAAAGTGCTTTTGCTAGGTTTTTAGGGCTTCTAAGGGCACTTCTCATTCTTGCTAGATTTGCACAACAGGGTTGACTGATTAGGATTCATGATTTGAATGCTGAATACATGTAACGGATGACATTATTTACTGAATTTTTCAGGCCTGAATAAATAGAGATGCGTAGAAGGAAATAGTTGAAACACTTCCTAACTTCACCTGACAGTTCTATTTGCTGGATGTGTCATTAAATTGTGCAGGGCTCGTGGATTGTCCGCCAAAGTGTTGGAAGCACTCCTTGTTTACTGGGGAAAGCAGTCGATTGCACCTACATACGTGGCCCCACATATCTAGAAGTAGGCTTGATCTTTTGCATTTATCAATGCTTGCATACATTCTTGCTTATATGGTCTGCTTGGTCTAACATGATTTATTTATCTGTAGGTTGATGTTGATATTGGTTCTTCTACCGTTGCTAATGGAGTTCTGGGCCTTGTAATTGGCGTAATAACAACATTAGTGGTTGATATGGCTTTTCTTGTACAGGTACTTTTTGTATACTTGAGACTTATTCTCAATATTAATATTCTTGTTGCAAAGGAACTGAGGGCTGATAGGTTAGGAGTACGTCCACGCTCATTCTCAATAATGCATTGTCTTTTCCATGGATTCTTATCTTTAGTTCCCTTTACATGCCAAGAAAATATTTTTCCTGTTCTCTTGGAGCTGCTCTCTCTCATTTGGTGATTACTATATACATATAATACAAGGATGTAGCTAAGAAGCACAAAAGAAGTAGTTACCTCTGTAACATCTACGTTAGCTCCTATTGACTTTTTACTGACCATGACTTGGCCACCGCTCGTATTTAAATTCCTGGATGTGAATGTGCTGTTGCTAAATTCACAAATGACAATTTTAAAATTATATGAAATACTCCTCCAATCTTCTTAAAAGCGTATATTGGGACATTTGTGGTGCCCTGGGTTCCTGTTTATGCTGCACTAGTTACTGCCATAGACACTTCTGTTGACAGTTGACACGAGTGGCCTTGACATCATGTCTTGGAGCTCTTGCATTTGGTTAAAACTATGAAAGAAGGAAAGGCTAGCAGAGATACTCACATGTTTGACAGCTCTCCTATCAAAGATATATACTATACTTGGCACAAAGGATGTGCCCTCATCTTATACTCTTTATGTTTCCTGGTCTCTTTCTTCTTATAAGATAGTTTCATTGTGCCATGCGTCCAAGCAAGGGCTCATTATGTCCTAAATCTGTTTTGCAATAAGATTTTAAGTGCGTGCCAAGTGCCGTAACGTGAGGAGTGTTTCTCAAGGAACCAAGTGAAGCTTGGTTCAGGTCACCTTAATTTTGTTGATTCAAGAAACTCATTTAGTGCTACATCCGTGCTTATTTATTTTCTCCCCGACGTGAAATTATTATTTTTTCTTTTTGCCCTTGTGTTCGCAGGCAAATACTATGGATGAATTGCCAGAGCGGTTAATCGGTGCCGTTCGTGTCTCTCATATAGAGCTCTCATCTGCTATAGTTCCAGATCTGGAGAGTGATCCATCGTCGACAGATTGAACCTACTGACCTTATACTGATTGTACACAAAAATCATTTATTTAGGCATATGCGTGTATTCAATTCACAATTCTGTGCCTTCAAGAACACAATCAATTTAGTGTTTTCAAATGAAATTTTGCGCAAAACATAGTGAAAAAGGAAATGTTTTCTCATGCTATTTCTCCGTTACTCCGTTCCAGGTAGCAACTTTTTCAGCAAAAAGTGAAAATACGTGTGCAATTTGGCGAACATATATGGACAAGATTTTCCAATTTCATCCTTGATTATCAGTATTGCTGATGAGATGTGTCAGAACAAAAAGAGAAACAAGAAATTGACACGTGATTGCTCACAAATATTGTGAGTACATGTAGATACATCATACATACGTGTTCTGCATCAGTATCCTTTAGAATTTCAATTTTTTTTTGGGTACAAGGGAAAGAAAAACAAAAGCTACTATCTCGTAAATCCTAGACCCCTATGAAGGGTTGTATTGCGTTGACTAAAGCGTCTCTGCTTTCTGGTTAATAAAATCCCCGAAAGCATCCAAAGAACGGGTTGAACTCTCTGGGAAACCATTCTCGAATTTAGAACTCAGAGCAGCTGCCCTTATCTTCATCTCATCATCCCCCACCACCCTCTCTATTCCCTTCACAATGTCATCCTTCTTAATCAAGTCTTCTGTGACTGAGATCATGCACCCAACTTTCAGATGATTCACTATCAACTGAGCATTATTGTACTGATCACCTCTGATCGGCCACGCCAAAATTGGGACCCCAAGTCCCAGAGCTTCCATGGCGGAGTTCCACCCACAATGAGACAGAAATGCAGCCGTTGAGGGGTGACTCAGTATCAACAACTGTGGAGCCCAACCGTGTATTATCAAACCTCTTTCACCAACCCTTTTGTCCAATCCATGAGGAAAGTATCCCTGCTCGCCCTCTGAGTCACCCCTCAACATATGCGGTGGTGGACCCGGTCTCCCGGACCCGGGTTGTATAACCCAAATGAAAGACATGTCGGTAGCCTCCAATGCGTCGGCCAGCTGTGGGTATTCATCCATGTTGGGTCCAACTTCACTACCAAATGAGACGTAAAGAACCGACCTTTTCGGCTTGGAGTCCAACCATGAGTTCACCTCCTCTTCTGTCATCGTGCTACGTCGGTTGGCTCGAATTTCGCCGTCGTGTACAATGGAACCTGTCGACACCCAGTACTTGTCCGGAAGTAACGGACCGACACCCCATACCGGTTTTGCCGTCTGGTCGGCTATGTACCTCAGAAACTCACTCTCAAGTTCATCGCATGTGTTAAACATAAACGCGATTGAACCTTCAGCTGCCTCCAACCACGGTGGTCGGTCGCCTTGCCTAGGTGGCCGACCTGGCGGTGCTCCCATTAATCCACCTGGTGGTGGAGGCGGTGCTCCTATTAATCCACCTGGTGGTGGAGGCGGTGATCCGATTAATCCACCTGGCGGTGGAGGCGGTGCTCTGCCGCCGGGATGATCACGATTGCGCCACTTCAAATCCAAATCGGAAAGCGCCATATCTTCCGGTAATCCATCAAGCAAACAGACCTCTCCGGGCTTTAACTCTTTCACTTTAGCCTTCCACATCGCGTACTCCATAGCAGCAGAGCACGCACCAGAAGTGAAGAACCCAATGGTTGGAATCCCAAACCTTTTAAAGGCTTCAGAAGTAGAGCTCATCATAACATCGACCAGAGCGCAAATGGGCAGTCTTGTATTTGGTTGCTGAGAAATGGCAGACAAAAGTGTCTCCAGGCCTTGTGACTTATGGCCGTGTGGATCATGGTGATGATTAGGAGGTAAGGGCAGGTCGGAGCTTGGCTGTTGCGGCGGATGTGGAGACGGGGGCGAGGAATTTCCTGGAAATTCGATGACTTCGAGGAGAGGAAAGTGGCGGAGAGAAGAGGGGATGGAGGAGGAGAGGTGGGTGGGAATGACAAGCGAGGCTTTGAACTTTCGACAGGCGACATGCTTTGCAAGTTCAATGCTTGGGAGGACATGTCCTTGCCCAAAAAACGGCACTATCCAAATTTCATAATTACGGCACATAACTGTAATGTACTAAATTTGATGTTTTTGGCTTTAACACTGTCAAAAGTGCCTCTTGACGCTCGACGGTAGTAGCTTATATAGGAATCAGGCAATGACCACGGTAAGTTTCTTAACTACAAAGTAAAGTTGATTAGGATAGGATACGCGGAGTTGACTGGTAGTTACGAGTTACGAGTTACGAGGAATCTATTATAATTATTATTATATTCTTGATAATGGCCATAGCCATAGGTTCCGTTACTTGGGCCTAACGAAATACGAATACACCGTCCTAGTTGTATTTGGATTACTCTGTTGTCGATTCAAATGTTCACACGAGACTAACACGATTCAGACAGTTGGTTGAGTAGCCTACTCCTACTCGTCTTCATTTTTCACACATTCATTCATTCCCTTGCTTGCCGCGGGACAGATCATTTGCTTCGTTATTTCGTGTCCGATTTTATTTTATAAATATCTATTTATTCAAAAAAAGTGACTCATAAAATACTTATAGAATAGAATAGACACAAAATAACAAGAACAGTTGATCTAAACCTACTTGTCACAGTAACACCGTTATAACAGATGATGTTTAGACCGTAAATGTGATTCGTCTTTCTAGAATTAGAAGATATTAAAACTAATATTTTAAAAATTAGACTATAAGTTGAATCGATAAAACAAAAATTTTAAAATTCAAAAGGTTCAACTGATATTAAACAGTTATAAAACAAGATAAACATTGATTAAAATTAAAAATTTTAAAATATAATTTAAAAAGACTGTCCTTACTCATTGGAAATTTTAAATTTTAATTAAAAAAGGAGATTTTTAAATAAAAATAATTTTTTAATTTACGAAACTGACTGATTAACTAATAAATTAGTTAGTGTTTATGTAACGCCCCAAAGTAGGGGTTCGAATATTAATGACATTTAGTACAAAATATGCTTACTATTGGAATATGTATTAAATTGTGCATAAGTATTATGCTTATTCTTGGATTATGTACTCATTTGTGCATAAGTATTTTGGCATGCATTCATGGCATTTTCCGGGTACCTTGGTCTAATGAAACTTCGGAGTGATTCGGACAATATTAAGATATTTTTTATATATTTATAGTATTTTTTTATACTTCAATGATTTTTAGAAATTGTTGGTAACGTATTTAGTAGTTTTTGAACAATT
>JAOSBP010000005.1:11178096-11191504 GCA_027563825.1 Erythroxylum mucronatum
GTGGAATGAAAAGACGTCGTTGTCTTCTCCCCATCGTGAGAGTCTCGAGAAGGGCTTTGCACGAAGTAGACTGGGCGATGAGGAGATCTCGTCAGAGAGGATGGTGCGAGGCTGGTGACTTCGGAGTCTATCTTTGCGTGCATTTTGCAAAAATTCTCTAAAGACCAAGGGTTTAAAACCGGTCTGGTTCGACTGAAAAAGGTTGAACCTTCCGATTTTTATATAGAAAGGTTATTAAGTGAAACCAAACCGGACCACTGACCAGTTCAAACTTTTTTCGGTCGGACCGAACGGTCCGATCCGGTTTTTAAACCATTGCTCTTGTGCTAGCTCTCTTCTTCCAGAATAATAGTCGCAATGTCATTGAAGACTAAAGTGTCTGTATTGGTTGTTAAATTTATGACGCGTTGATCATATGAATCTGGTAGACTTTGGAGTAGAAGTTTCACACGTTCACTTATCTTTATTGTGTTCCCCCAATGATGTGAGTTAAGAAAATAGAGTATTTAAAGTATTTAAGTGCTCTGTTACCGAAGTGGATTCCGCCATGCGTAAAGTGTATAGTTTCCTCTTCAGAAATTTTGTTGTGTTGAGTGATTTGACCTCGTATAATTTTGTGAGGTGATTCCATATGCTGGATAATACTCCATTAGCTAAAGCTAGGTGAAGATTAGCTACAACATTCCCATCCATCTCGCTCTACTTTTCATTTACGACTCCAATTAGACGTTCACTAATGGCCGTCAAACAATTATTTTTTCTCAAGATTGCCTTTATCTTCAGCTTCCACAGTAAGAAATTGGTCCTGTTGAATTTTTCAATGTCGTACTTTATCGCCATTTCTTCTATCATAACTGTTTTATGAATAGTGCCTTTGACAGGGTAAATAATATTTTAACTTATCTTTTGATGTGGAGGATTCACATTTAGTGGCAACCACAGAGCATACAATAAGCAAATATACACACCCAAAGCTGGCTCTAATACCACTTGTTAGGAACAATTAGGACTTGGATAGATTTGGGTCGCAACTAAAATAAAACTGAAAATATTGAAGACAAAATAGACACACAAATTTTATGTGAAAAATTCCTAAATTAGGGTAAAAACTACGGGTAAGAATAGAAAAATTTTGACTATAAGAAAAATAGATAATTACAAACTAGACTTTCAAAATATACAAAATATGTTGTCTCACTTTTTCTTTCCTCTCTCTTTTCTCTGCTAATGGGATGATTTGCTCTCTTCATCTCCTGCCAATCTTATAAGCAGGAGACGTATGAGATGACTGGCCATTTGGTCAGCTATCCTTAACTTCTTTTTTAATTTCAACTTTGGTAGGTACCGAAAACGGTGCCTCCCATTTTTAACACTTGGCACATGTATATTATCCTTCAAACCATATATAAGTAGATGTGATGTGTAATTAGCTAATAAACTAGTCAATCCCAAATTAGAGAATAGTGAAACTAAAGTGTGTGAAGTCATTTGTTTAAATGTTTTAATTTGTTTTCTTTAATGTTAAGACTTGAATTCACTTGTGAATCACACGGTCAACCTAAGTAAGATATGTTATGGCTTACGGAGTGCAACATGTCAAAACTCAACTTCCATGAGGGAATAAAATATATGGTAGACTGATTTTATTCATTTTTTTAATAATTTAATTATTGTTTATAATTACTTAAGGAAACTTGTGATATTAATAATTTTTATTAAAATTTTCTCAAATTATTTTAACTAAACTTATTGTTAATTAGATCAACGTCACATACAACACATCGATATATATTAAATTATAAAAAAAGTGAAAGGTCTTTTGTAGTATGTTTATTTCTAGGAAGTATTTTTAGAGTAAAAGATATTATCTTCTTATTGAATTTTTAATATGGACAGAGTGTAGAGCCTATTAATAAGAATTGGGTTTGGATCAACTATTGCCAAATAACTAGAACTAGTTATTTGAATAGTTGACCCTTACCACTTATAAACGCTTTAACATTTTCATGCTTAGTTAATATGAGATACTCTAACACTCTCCCTCAAGTGCAACTGGGAGTAGACATTCAGTTGTTACTTGAAATAAACACAGTGGTAATTCCAGACGAACAATCAGGAAATTAAGAATTTGGACCAAACCTACTCTAATACCATATTGAATTTTTAATATGGACAGAGTGGAGAGCTTATTAACAAAAATTGGGTTTCGATCAATCATTACTGGTTCAGCCAGATTTTTCTAGGGCTGAACGTGGTTGTCCGGATCCATGATCCTGATTGACTTCGGTCATTGAATACCTGCAAAACAGATAAAGGCACGCCGGGGGTTGGTGCCCGGGAGGCCCCTCCGACGCTCAAGTCAGTGATTGTGAGAGGAAAATAATTGTAGAGAACTGAGAGGGGGCTAGGGTTTTTGTCTCATACCTGTATCATAGTGAAACAGTACCTTATATAGGAGATTCCTGCTAGGTTTAGGTTTTCATGTATGTAAAGGAGGTTGCCTCCCACTAATGGGCCGTCGATGTCTGGGCCTAGGATTGGGCCTGAAATGGCCGACCCAACCAATTACCAAATAATTAGAACTAATTATTTGAATAGTTGATCCTTCCCACTTATAAAACCCTTTAATATTTTCATGCTTAATTAATATGAGATACTCTAACACTTCTTACATGGTTATCGAAATTTTTTATGCTTAAAAATTTTCGTGAAAAGCTTTTATATATTATATAAGTTTTAAAATGAATCATTTCGTTAAGTTTTATCCTTAACTTTGAGTTGCCCAGCATTTTGAAGACATGCATGTGGCATTTTACGTGAACAATCACACAACCGAGAAGCGATTGAGTTCTTTTATTTTATTTTTTGTTTGAGAAAGAAGCGGTTGAGATTAGCAAAATACAATTGTGATAAATGTCAAATAAATTGATATATTAATTTATTATATTTATAAATCATTATTTATATTAAAATAATTGATATGTAATGCTAATTTATTTACTAATAATTAATTGTATATATCAATTACTAATAATATATTTATTTGTTTAATATGATAGTAAAATTAAGTCTTTTATTAAATTTTCTTAATTAAACAATAGCATTTATTTATTATTTTTACAAATAAATAATAATTCATTTGATTTATTTTATTGATGATAAATGGAATTCTAAGAATTTTTATCTTTTATTAGTTTATCATAAGTGCAAATCATTAGTTATATCAAAAATTATAACTATATATTTTATAGTTAATATGAATTTATTTGCATTAATAATTAACATTTTGTATTAATTTATTTGCAAATAAATTCATTAATACTTAAGTCTTTTATTAAAATTTTATTATTATTATTTATTATATAATAAGATTATTAACTATATATTTTATAGTTAGTTTTTGTATTAATTAACATTTTGTATTAATTTATTTGCATTAATACTTAAGTCTTTTATTAAAATTTTATTTATTATATAATAATAAATAAGATAATTAATAATGTATAATTATGTGATAATTATTATTTTAAATATATTTTAACTAAAAATAATTACTACTACTAATAATTATTATTATTTAAAACTAGCATTGAATCTGACAGGCTAATAAGATAATAAAAAATTGCTTAGTACTTGCGACGTATATGTTTCGTAGATAAAGGTTTTTACCTACTAAACTGTAGTCGTAGGTAATTATTTTTACTGACGATTTTTTTAGCAGAATAATTTTAGCTATTAATTGTTTGTTGTAAGTAAATATTTTTAGAAATGTTCTTATACACGTAGGTAACAACATTTTGTGACGATTTTATTTTGGTAGCTAATACTTTTTAGTGACGATTATGTTTTTGTAGCAGGATAGCTTTAGCTACTAATTTCTTGTTGTAAGTAAATGTTTTTAGAGATGTTCTTGTAAACATAGGTAATAACAATTTGTGACAATTTTGTTTTGGTAGCTAATACTTTTTAGTGACAATTTTTTTAAATTTAAATTTAATTATAATTGTTAAAAACTATTTTAATTAAATTTATTACAATTTTTAAGACAGTTTGAAATATAAATTAGTTACATTTTATAATTAATGTTGGTGACATATTTTTTAAATAATAATAAATTGAAATAAAATAAACATTAAAAACGGAATGCATTTTATAAAAAAATAATTACAGGTCATATACAAACTAAGACTGCTCATCGTCAATACTACTACTGACATAGTTTGAGCCTAGTAATTGTTTGACCATCTTTTTAAGCTTGTTCACTTCTTTTACATTATAATCTAACTTCTCTTCTGTACATTGTAACTTAGTCTTCAGTGCCTAGTTCTCCTTTTGAAGCGTCGTGACATATGCTGGTCATGACGAAGATGCACCAACAGGCTTAGGTACATACCCAAGACCTTTGATATAGCCGGATCTTGTACCGAAGATATTGTTGCAAATGTCATTGACATTAGGCTGATTCTCCTCAGACAATGATGTCTGTAACAACTCCTACATCTTATCCTACAATTTAAAGTACAAAATTGAGTTAACTAAAAAATTATTACTTAGTATTACATAGAAAAATAATATGTAATATTAATTTGTTTGTACTTACATTATTACTTTGTACCTCTTCAGACGTTCAGCCTTCACCATCTTTGTAGTATGTTATCTTGTAGAGTGTGATCCTATTACACTATTGTCCTTAGAGTTGTGTTTGACTCTATTATATGAATTTAAAAAAAAATAGAAGATAATAGAATTTATTGTATTAATAAATAAAATAATAAGTTGAAAACGTTAAACTTACAAATTCTTGTAAGATGATAAAAAATAATTTGGAGCCGGTGTTATGAGGAGTCTTCATTTTTGCTCTGTTCATCTTGGCTTTCTCACACTTTTCCTAAATTAAGAGAAGTAGTCATGAAATGTATAAACAAAATTAATGGAAGGAAATATGAAGAGAAAAAGACAAACATGAACTTTCACTGAGGCTCAATAATTACACATTTTACTCCAATTTCCTAGAGTCACCCGTTCCGAAACATATCTCCTTGCCTCTTCATTGGAAGGGAAAGACTGGTAATATTTATGAAGTTTATATCGATGATCCTTCGCCCTTTGTTTCAACAGTGAACTAACATAGCTTGAAACCTCAGGCTTGTCGATGTCAACGATCTTGAGCTTCATCTGTGAAGAACAGGTATATGTTAAGTTATTATTTTTGTTAAGTAAAATCGCAATACATATAATCAAATGAATTGAAATATTACCGAAACTTTGTCCAAAACATTTTGGAGCAAGTTGTCTTCCTTCAATTGCCTGGCATGCTGAAGGCAAGGCAATTCATTCCTCATAACAATGCCCAACTCATTGGACAATTTTGCAAATTGGATCTTATCCAGAGGGCAACGTTGCATGGGGTCAAGGGTCACAGACAACTTGTTGTTCATTGCAACATTCGTCCGTTGCAACTCAGCTCCTTTTGTGATACCTCTACCTCGTTTTAAATGCCAGTATTGGAACCTGAAAACAAAAAAAAATCATAATAAGAAAAGCACACTAAACATATAATGTAAATATGTTTGGTTAACAATAACAGACCTGAAGAACCCTCAGCACTAACAGATGAAGTTGGTAAAGGTTGTTCCTGATTGTCTTCATTCGAGGATGCAATTGTTGGTTGTTTAACAATGGGGTCGGATTGAGTTGGTTGTTGTGTGGGAGGAACTTCTTCGATCATTACCACCCTCTTTCTTTTGTTTCTAACAGTACCATTATATTGAACCTGTGTAAAACATAATATGAACATAACGCATAATCTTAACTCAAACATCAATATTCCACATGAATATAAGGAGATCAGTAGTCAAATACTAAGCATTCGACATAACATTCTGCAAAAACAAAAATGAAACATTAAAAATATACATCTAGTCATCGTAAATTAACATAAGTAAAATATCAGCAGCATAAGGCAATTATGAACATAACATTTCAAACGATACAAACAATTTATTTACATTCAATCATCATGATCAAGATTTTGAAAATTATCATCATTAAGTACATTATCGATGGATTCTTCATCACTAATATATTCGAGCAAAGTATCGTCATTGTCATTTAAGTCATCTTGAGTATAGTCTTCTTCTGTTTGTAAGATAAGATGAGCTTGGACTTCATCTAGTTGAACTATGTTGGGATCGACATCTCTCCTATGGAATGATGATATATTTGCATCTTTTACTAGAATGCCTTTGTTATTAAACTCATATCCAATATCTTGATAGACTTCATCTACATCCTCATCCAATTGACCAATATCCCTTTCATAAAAATCAAAGACATTCTTTTATTGAAACTTTTGAACAACCTTCCAATTGCTACATAATATAGTATCGTTGACATAGAAAACTTGTTTGACTTGACTCGCAAGGACAAAATGATCATTATCATACCATGTCTTACTAACATTTATGCTAGTTATATGCCTGTTCACTTTTATGCCAGTTAGATTAAACCATTTGCATTTAAGTAGAACAACCTTCTTATCCTTGATGTAATGCAACTTTATTATTTCATAGATGACACCGTAAAAGTGAATGATTTCGTCATCATGACATCCTTCAACGACAACCCCACTATTTTGACTTCTAACTTGACTATCTCGTTCTTGTATTTGAAATCTCACCCCATTAACATCGCAACCTATGTATTTCTTCCCACAAATATGAGGCCTGCATTCCAAACTTTATAATGTTGTTATCGCTTCTTGCACGTTACAGTTATGTAACCGTATCATCTGTACGACCAATTGAAAATAAATATAAGGATGAGACGTATTCTTATATTTTCATAATATGTAATCAATATGAAACTTACTCGATTTCTAAACCATAATACAAACTTCTGCCTATGTCTTTCTTCAACATTAATAATTCATTTGCTGCAAATTGTGTCTTTATGCTTTTTATTTAAAAAAGACAACGACAGTAAGATCCTAGAGTGAATGAAGAAAATTATAATATGATTGCTTAAATGAAAAGGAATATATGTACCAAAGTGGCCTAACTTTTTGGGAAAAAATAGACAACCCACCGTCGTCATGAAAATCAAAGTTACGTTCTGATATATTGAATCTTGTCTCCACATCAGTTAAGTACATTGAACAAAAAGTCAAGCATTCATTTACTATATAAGCCTCGGCAATAGACTCCTTTGGTCGAGCTCTAATACATACATAGCGCTTAAGAGAGCATAAAAACCTGAACATAAACAGTTATAAACTTAGGAATTGTTACAAACAAATAACATAGAAAAAACTTGTTGAATTTAATATGAATTACCTTTCAATCAAAAACATCCATCGAAATTGAACTGGTCCTCAAAGTTTTACTTCATATGGTAAGTGAATAGCCAAATGAACCATAACATTAAAAAACGATGGGGGAATAATAGTTCAAGCTTACATAAAATCAATGCTATGTCTTTTTCCATTTTATCAAGCTCTTCAACTTTAAGTGTGTTGTAACATAATTGCTTAAAAAACTCTCCCAATTAACTGATTGGAGGAACTAACAGAATGATTGTTTCTCACTTTTTCACATGTTGTAACAAGCAGAGGGAATACCGTATGACCCATCAACTCTTCTTTTCAAATGCAAATCCTTTCTAATATTCATGTCTTCCAAGTCAAGTCTAGCCTTAATTGTGTCTTTAGATTTCCCATCAATTCCCATTATAGTCCCCAAAATGGACTCACAAATGTTTTTCTCAATATACATGACATCAAAATTGTGCCTCAATAGTAATTCCTTCCAATATGGCAAGTTGAAAAATATGCTTTTTTTTGTCCAATTTAGTTCGACATCAATTCTTTTACGTTTTCTATTACTTGGGTGTTTGTCAGGTGTAATGTCACCCAAATGTGACGGCTGGTAAACAATATCATCATCGGACAAAGCTTCACCCAACTCTACTATGCCATTAAACTGTTTACTTCTTCGCCATTTATGCCCATGTTCCAAATAACGACGATGACCCGTATAATATATTTTACTTCGTATCCTTTTTGAATATGTTTAATGGTTATACATAGGATAAGCCATATACCCTTAAGTGCTCTACCCAAACAAATTCCCATAAGCTAGGAAATCATTTATAGTCCACAAAACAACAATATGCATTGTAAATGTTTTGCCTTCAACAACATCAAAAGTTTGTAATCCAAATTGCCATAGATAGTTTAAGTCATCAATTAATGGTTGCATGTATATATCGATGTCCTTACCAGGAGTGGTAGGTCCTGGAATAAGCAAAGATAACAACATAAAAGGCTCCTTCATACACTTCCATAGAGGTAAATTGTATGGTACTATAATCACCAGCCACATGCTATATGAATTACTCATATTACCAAAAGGATTAAATCCATCTGAGGCTAATCCAAGTTGAACATTACGACAATCTTGTCCAAACGATGAAAATTTTATATCAAGCTCTTTCCATGCCATTGAGTCTACTAGATGACGTATAATGTTATCATTAATGCATTTCTCTTTATGCCACCTCATATCTATGACTGTTTTTGTTGACATAAAAAATCTTTGTAATTGTGGTTTAAAAGGAAAGTGTCGAAGGATTTTATTTGGTATCTTTTTCCCTCTCCCATTATCCACCTACCACCTTGATGTAAAATAGGACACTCCTGAAGATCTTTACTTTCCTTTCAAAAAAGAACACAGTCATACTTACAATCATAAATTGAAATATATCCCAATCTAAGGTCCCTTAACCGTTTCTTCGCATTATAGTAAGATTTTGGGAACTTTTGTCCATTAGGTAATATATCGTTCAGTAAGTCAATTAACATGTCAAAGGACTTGTTACTCCATTTATTATAAACCTTCAAATGCAACAACTTCACAATAAATGATAGTTGTGAGAAATTAGAGCACCTCGAATATAATTATTCTTGAGCAACTTTCAATAACTTCCCAAAATTATCTTCTATAATACTACCAATTATATTAGGCATTCCTGTTTCATTCATAGTGTCCATATAATTACGACAATCATCTAACATCTTGTTAATCCCATCATCACCATCATCATTCACATAATAATCATCTACATCATTATTGTAACTGTCATCATAACATGTACCGCCACTTCTACTACAACTTGCTTCATTACGTTCACCATGATAAAGCCATGGAGTATAGAATTTATCTATGCCTCGTATCAGTAAGTGATTATATACCGCATCTTGATTTTGGAAGTCGACATTTAAGCAATCAATGCATGGACAACGAATACTACATTCATCACCCATTTGATCTTTTATAAATTGCATTAACTCTTAACTCCTTCTACGTATTCAGTTAACCATTTTCGATGACACATCCAGCTCTTATTCATTTAGCTATACAATAAAAGAAGATAAACTGAGTTATTACATGCACTTTCGTTCAATATTACGTTTAAAAAACCTATGTAATTAAGGTACGTGGCGTTGTTTAATATTCACTCAACAACGTTGTTTTAGTTCATACGTACCAATTACGTAAACAATATACAACAAAATGAAATGACAACTGATATATAAAACAATTAATTAACAAGCTAATTAGTAAGATGATTACTACTTATTCACAATAACAATAATGGTTACTACTAATTCGCATTAACAACAGCTGCTTTTGTCAAACATATGGTGGGTAGGGAGAATATACCTGAAGATGCCAGACAAATTCTGCAGTTTTGGCTCTTATCAAACAAAGGAACACAGAATCTGCAAAAAAAACTTATACACAATCACCAACTAAATAAAAAATTTCTTCTTTATGGTACTATAAAATCATATTTAAAGCACAACAAAGGAAGTTGAACAATTTGATAAAGTATTTTAAAAGTGAAGAGATTTCTCACATACAAAACAATCATTTTAACCTATATATGTATACATTCAAGAAGTATATTTGCATAGATGTATACATTCAAGAAGTGAGCATTCACTTTAATTATTTACAGTGAATAATGTATACATTCAAGAAGTGAGCATAAATTCCAACAAGTATTTACTTAGGAGAAATGACAAAAAAATTTCATCATACACGTAACTAAATTTAATGCATTATGAATTTTCAGCACCATATAGAAAAGTATACAATAAATCAACTATTAATACAAGAAAAATGTAGTTATAAGAATGTTATTAAAATTATTCCACATGTTAAAAATGAATCATATTTTAAACTTGCATAATATTCAATGTTATTGTAACAACTAACCTATAATATAAAACTTAGAAAAATTTAATACACATTTTAAGAAGTTAATTTGACTCTAAAAATACTATTGATACTAATTATTAATGCCTTATTAACTATATGTTTACAATATGCACAAATCCATCTATATGAGTAATATTCAAATTAATATTTTTGTTTTTAATATTTTTGTTTTAACTCATACTCATATAGAAAGAAATCAATATAATTCTAATGCATTTAAAATTTTTAATTTTATACCATATCTATATAATAGTATATAAACAATATTGACCACGTATATATTTATTTATAAACAAATTTAAAATAATTAATTTGTTTATTAATTATAATATATCTATGTCTAAACGAATGTAAAAGTAATCCTTATTATAAAAACAAGCATGTATAATAAATTGTAGTCAAAGAAATTATTATTTTAATAAATATTGTATAAAATTAGAGTATGAGATAAAGTATTTTTATTTATACTTATGAGAAAGTTATCATATTTAGCTAATATGTATTCTTATGATATCATTATAGTAACTATTTGTTTACATATATGTATTATTAAAAGGTGAGTTTAATTTTAAAATTACAAAAATATTAAATTTATTTGATTTAGGCATGTTTACCTTTTACCTTACAACAGATGATGGATTCATGCTTTTCTGCCCCAAAGCCTCCTCTAGGCTTTATCAAACCAATCAACATACATATTTATATACCATTATTACAAAAGACCACAACAATTAGAAACTTAAAACTCGTTCAGGACTTTTGTCGAATACCTTATGGGCAAGTAAATTTTAGCTCAAGAACACAAAACTATCATTTGTTTTCCTTTCTTCAACAACAACAACACAACTTCTGCACAACTCAACCATTATCATCGCCAATGAATGAAAAAAAAGAAAAGAAACTCAAAACATAACACGGACACATCATACTATTTTCGACTTCAATAACACAACACAATCTCCAATCAACACAACTCACCAAATAAAGAGGGCATGCACATGGAGAAGATTCTTTGATGGGGGGAAAGAAGGGAGGGGCTAGTGTTTGTGTTTAAACAGACGCTAGGACGATGTCGTTTATAGTCCCACAAACGACTTTTTTTCATCTAGTACATTTGGCGACGAATCTACATTTGGTGACGAAATGTAGATTCGTCACCAAATGTTAAATGTTTGTTATGAAAATAAAATAGCGTCACAAATTGTACAACATTTTGCTACCAAATTGATAAATCATCGCCAATACTATACCTTGCACTTTTTTCTGACGGTTAAAATTATCGTCACCTATCACTCTAATTTCGCTACCAATTACACACAATGTTGAATTAATCAAGATTGCAAACCACATTTCATTTAAACCAAATTCTTCACTAACATGACAACATATACCCTTTAGTCCTTAATATACCATTAAACTTATTAATTGTATAAAAAGATACATTTAATTTAAATACTCGAGGGTTTTTGCGACGAAGTAATTTTAGTCGCAGAATACCATTTCCGCGACCAACGACCATACTGAGTCGTTAATGGTAAATAATTTGGGACCAAATTTCCACATCGTCGTGCAAAACTGAAGCAATCTCTTTACTTTCTTAATTTTCTTAGTTGATTAATATTTATGAGGTATTCCTAATACATCATACAAAATGTTAAATTAATCTTCTCACTTATATATGCAATTGTTCTTCATTTGCTTAATTTTTGGGAATAACTAACTTTTAATTTTAATTTATTAGAAATAGTTTTCTAATTATATTACAATGTCTTGTTAAATTATTATAATTTGGTTTTTCTAAATTACAATAATTAAAATGTATAATAAACAATGTAGAAAAAATCTTCCTTCCTATACTAATCATCGTTTGCCTTCCATAGCCAATCTTCTGCTACAATGTCACTTTTCTTATTATGTACATCTCATTTCCTTTTATAAAGCTATTATATATATTCACATTTGATGGTATATACTACATGTTGTTTTAAGCTTCCTTGAATATCGAAGATGACATGTATGCCCATAGAGGCGGGAGTGATGTCATAATGGTCCATAAAGGATTAGAAAAATCGGTTCTTTTAGAAAATATGTCAATTCCATGGATTTCGTCTAGTCATTCACGTATGCATGTCCCTCCAAATTCAATTCGTTTAACGGTTTACTAATCTGACAATATTTAAGTTTTATACTGATTGTGTTTTAGGTAAACCATTTCGTACTGGTAGTTCGTCTAGAGAACTTGTCTTTCATACAAAGGGGGTGCTTATTTTGGGGGTATGGGAAAAAAATATGGGTATGGAATGAAAAGTGTTGTTTGGGACGAACCTGTGATTGAAGAGTCGATAATTTCATTCCCCGGTATTGGGCAATACTCCATTCCTCTGGTAATCCAGAGGAATGGGAGTCATTGCTCATGCTTTTTGGCGCGAGTTTTGCCCGCGACTGTCTCCGGCCTTCACTTTGCAATAACAGAAATTGTTTTCTCTTAAGCTTTTCTCTTACCTACGTTTCTCTTAGTGAGACCCAGAAACAATCCCCGCAGCAAACAGCCGAAGTCAAGAAGTGGCACCGGCAATTTTCTTCCTTTCTTTCTTCTTCAATTTTTTTTGTTCATATAATTGCATATTTTTCTCTTCTTTTCTACTGGGTAAGGTTTCCGATTCCTAAAAATTACAAACATTGAAGAACTCGTGTTGTACTCATGCTTTCACCACTGTCTCTCATAGGCATTTATGGTTTTTCCTCCAAACTAATCTCTCTACCTCTCTTCCAAGACCCAGATCCTTATTTTTGCTGGGTTGGAGAGAACCGTGTTCCATATCAGTTATCAAAATTTGATTGTGTTGCAGGTCTTGGTTCAACTTTGAATGTTGCGAAACCTAAGAAAGGCTCCTTTGTTGCTATTTTTGGATTGGGAGCTGTTGGCCTTGCTGTGAGTTTCTAATCGAACCTTGAACAGGGAGGTCTTGTAGCATTCAGTTCTACTGTATCTGAACTGTATCTGATATATGTTTGCATTCTTTCTTCTTAACAGCCATGAATGTTTGTATCTGAAGGTGCTGGTAAGAAGATACCACCAAATTCGTGGCTGGTGTTTGATGTTGAGTTGGTGAATGTACGCTGAA
>JAOSBP010000005.1:11252749-11276956 GCA_027563825.1 Erythroxylum mucronatum
GAACCACATCAAATAATCTATTTAACAAGCTTTCGTTGAAGTCAATAACGCTAAAATGAAAAGATAACTGAAAAAAACTTAAGCATGGACAGGAGAAACACACATACATAGTCGTAAAGAAGGAAAATATGCTCACATGTCATCACCGAGAATGCCGCCATGGTTGTTCTTGTACAGCTTATACAGAAATTTTACCCCTTCCTTCTGATGCTCAAGCAACCTACAATTGATAGAAGCAGGAACCTGAAAGAATATAAATAGTTTGTTAGATTAATTTAATAATCATAAAGGTGCAGCCCATATTACTTAGGTTGATTCTAATATAAGGTGGGCCCAAGATAATGGTTATTTGGGTTTGTAGAGAATATTGGAGTCACTAGGTTTTTATTATAATTAATAAGAACTCTTCCCTCTCCCTTTAATTACGTTAACAGTTACCAAAGAAAAGATACATTCTTGCACCATTAGAAAAAAAACGAAGAAAAGCAGAAGGAGAGAGTGGATAAACTTCTTTGCGTAAAAAATGTTTGCAACCAAAAGGATTAAAGATCTATCATTGTAGACACATATTAAACATGAGCCAAGGTTAGTATTTCTCTCTCTCTTTTATAACATGAATCTTAATTGAATGGGTTGAATCAATTGTGTTATAGATGATCTTGGCAGAATTCTAGACTTGAAATATTGTTTAGAATATTATAGACTCAATTTACATGTGGCATCAGAGCAAAATTATGACACTTTGATTTGCATTAAAGTTAACCTTAGGATTCATCGTAGCCATTAATATTGTTTAAGGTTATAAAATGCAATTAAAATTATTTTATTGCTTTTGCTATAATTTTTCTATTCAACGAATTCAAAGCGATAGGAGGTGTAAGGACAGATAGAGTCTTTCAGTTGTTATAAGCAGTGGACCGATCTCCCTATGCATCCTAAAGACCCTCGTGGGACCATGATTGTGTTCGTATATGTTGTTTGCTGGACATCGTCTTATTATGTTCGTATATGTTATTTGCTGAACATTGTGTTTTCTGTTTTAAAAAACAAAAAGTTAAAAAAAAGTCAATTATGTTGTGTTCGTAGGGCCTACCATCGAAAGGCTTTAGGTTTGTAGTTTTAAGCATAAGTTATTTGGGTTGTTCATTTGCCGGAAAACGTGATTGTGTTTGTAGGGCCTACCATCAAAAGGCTTTGATTTTGTAGTTGTAAAGCAGAATGATCTTGGGCTTGAAATGTGTGGACATCCGAGATTTGTGGAAAATCAATGGTGAATATGCATGTAATCAATTATGTTTTGGTCCTCTGGTAATAAATGAATATGCATGTTAAAGCTTGTTAGTTTTTGAACTTTATAGTATGATCTTTTAACATTATAGTTAAATTCCATTTAATTTTACTGTATGGAAAGCTTATTAGTTAACAAAGTCACCTTGCTTGAAAAGATATTTAGACATTTAATTTTGCACTCTTTCAATTGTTCATATTATATGATGTTAATAAATGACATAAAAGATGAACTGAATAATTGAGATTATTAATTATAATATTAGAAGATCACTCAAAGGTGGATCATTGCTTATAATTAATAATAAAGAGACTTATCGATATACTAGGTGAATATGTTTGTATATCCTAAGAGAACATGCATACTAGCTTGAGTATGATTGACTGTCTATTAAAGTGTGTATATATATTTTGTTAGCATCATTATGAATTGAGGATATATATTTAAGTATACCCAAAGGTGAACTTATATATATATATTAAAGTTTATTATTGTCTAAATCCATTAATTGTAATCAAAGCATTAATGTGTGAGTTTGTATTACGATTGTAGCTTCTAATAATTTGTTAGCTATAGGCAATGGTCTGATCAAGTTCAATGGGTTAAGCTATACCAATTGGTCTGAGCAAATCTAATTTCAGTTGGGCATTATGAATAAGGACCTAACATTAGTTGTTGAGAAGCTTGCAACCATTACCGAGACTAGTATAGAAGCTGAAAAGACATATTTTGAGGCTTGGGAAAAGTCTAGTAGGCTGAGTCTAAAGTTGACGTGATTGACAATGGCTGAAAATGTTAAGTTATCAATGCCTAATATGGACAATGTAAGGGAATTCATGATGAAAATCAAAGAGCACTCACAATCAGACATAGCTGACAAGTTTATTGTAGGAAACTTGATGAGTGAATTGGTGAAAAAGAAGTTTGATCGGTCTCAACCTATCCATGATCATGTAACAAGCATGTCAAATCTGACCATGTTGAAAGATCATACTATAAAATCCAAAAACTAAAATGCATATTCATTTATTACTAGAGGACCAAAACGTAATTGATTACATTCATATTCACCCTTTTGATTTTTCAACATACAAATCACGATATCCACAAATTTCAACCCCAAGATCATTCTGCTTTACAACCACAAAACCACAATCACGTTTTTCAGCAAATAACAACCCAAATAACTTATGCTTTATAAGTACAAACGTAAAGTCTTTCGATAGTATGCCCCGTGAATACAACGTAGTTGACTTTTCTTTAACCTTTTGTTTTTCAAAACAGAAAACACAATGTCTAGCAAAAAACATTTACGAACATAATAACACGATGTCTAGCAAACAACATATTTGAACACAATCATGGTCCCACGAGAGTCTTTAAGATGCAGAGTGAGATCAATCCACTGCTTATAACAACCAAAAAACGCTTGTCTTTTCTCACCTCTTATTGCTTTGAATTTGTTGAACAGAAAAATTATTGAGGAAGCAATAAAATAATTTTAAATGCATTCTATAACCTTAAGCAATATTAATGGCTACCATGAATCCTAAGGTAACTTTAATACAAATCAAAGTGTCATAATTTTGCTTTGATACCACATGTAAATTAACTTGATAATATTCTAAATAATATTTCAAGCCTAAAATTCTCCCAAGATCATCTATAATATAATTGATTCAACCCATTCAATTAAGATTCATGCTATACTAACCTTAGTCCATGTTTAATATGTGCCTACAATGATAGATCTTTAATCCTTTTGGTTGTGAACACCTTTTCGATGCAAAGAAGTTTATCCACTCTCTTTTTGCCTTCTTCATTCTTTTTCAATGGTGCAAGATCGTATATTTTCTTTGAGAATTGCTAACTTAATTAAAGGAAGAGAGCAGGGCTCTTATTCTTTACAAGCCCAGTAACTATTATCTTGGGTCCGCTTTATATTAGAATCAACCACACCTTTATAATTATTAAATTAATCTAACATATTTAAAAGAAAGTCAAATGGAGAAATGCAAAAGGGATCAAAGAAAACGCTCATTTCTAAAGAGGACTCAATTCTACAACTATGGTCACACAAGGAAGATAAAAGGTAGGACCTTTTCATATATTTCTCAATCACATACATAATCAAAATGCTGCAAGGGAAGGTGAAAAAAATGATATGAAGGCAGTCAGAAGAATCAAGGCATTTGTTGACAAACCTGTACAATAGGAAACTCTCCAGGCGGTGAAAGCGGTAATGGTTCAAAGGGTCCGGTATGATCGAAGTGAAACCGACCCATTTTGGGTCTTTCAAAATCCTCCAATTCTTTGTCTGCATCCTCTTCCTCTTCATAATTCTCAAAGTTTCCACCTTTGGATTGGTTTTCAACCTCAAAAGACTTCTGGGATTTGTGCGTTTTCGCCTCTTGTGACAGAGATTCTTGTGGGAAAGAAAACCAAGGATCTCCAAGGCGTTGCAGCTGCTGTGAAAGAGAGGATTTTGGTGGCTTCCTGGGGAGCGCTGAAGGTTGTGGGCCTTGCGTGGAAGAAGAAGATGATGACGAGGCGGAGACATTAGTGCAAGGCTTAAGGGTCTCTTTTAAGGCTTTGAAACTGGTAAGTAGAGACGACATATGGGAATTGCGCTGAATCCCAGGTGGGCAAAGGTTCAATTTTGTGATTTGCAAAAGCATTCATATCTGTAAGTAATAAAGTTATTTATTGTTTTGATTGAAAATAAGGATTAGGCGGTGCCTACAACAAGTCTTGTGTTGGTTATAAGTCTTGATAAAATTAGTTAGTAATATAAGTTGTTTATTCGTAAAATGATTTATAAAGGTATGCCTTTGAAAAATCACAAGAACTTGAGTATTAGTTATTTATATTTTAATATTTTATTAAATATTTTCATAAGAATTTAGGTAGAACAAAAGAAGTCAATAATATCATTTTTCTTATATTTTCTATCAAATCTTAAAAATATTGAAAGTCCTCTCAAATCTTAATATAACTTCTCAACGATGAATAAATTCAATTAAAAACCTCTTGAAATTTTCTTAAGAATGGATTCGATCGGATCATACTAGGAGTTTTTTTTTTCTCAAATGTAGTAATAACAATCTTAATATGAAATTGGTGTATCAATTTGATTTCTAATTTAAAGAAATATAAATTTTTTGTTATTTTAATTTTAATTTTTTAAACTTAAAAAATTGAAAATATATTTTAATATATTAAATTAAAATAAAATTATTTTATAAAAAATGTTTATATTAATCTCTTAAAATTTAAACTTAGATAAAAATAATTAATTTAAAAATAATTTATTAATTTTAGATTAAATTGAATTGAATTAAACACATTATACAAGTGATAATAATATTATATATTAAATATTGATATAAAAGGGACTTAAATATCAAGTCTATAAAAAGTAATTAATGTAATATAATTAAAAATAAAAAATTTAAAAGTACTTAATTTTTTAAAATTTTAATTTAATGATTTACTTTTAAAATGTTGTAAAAATTAAGTCAAATTTATATCTCCATCTCTATCTATATTTCTCTTAGTAATTTAGAATAATTTTTTAATATAACAGTCTTTTAATACATTAATTTCTTAATGAGAGAACGCTTAGCGTTTTTAAAATCAGCAAATTAAGTACAATTCATTAATATAATCAGCCAATTATTATATATAATTATGAGCGGTTTAACATAATCACTTAATCCTAAAAAAATAAAAAAGGCAGATAAGTTATTTACCGATCAAGGGCCGGCTCAAGGCCAAAGCACCTGCGAGCAATGCTATGATTCAACTATAGACCTCGTGTGTAAAAAAAAGGGTATTGGAATTTTTCTCTCGTTATGAGAGCGTTCTCTCGATTTTGAGAGTTGGTCTTTTTCAGAGGTTTTTCTCCGCTCTTCTCTGTTTTGTCCTACTCACTGTCCTCGTCATGGCAGAGGAAAATGTTTCAGTTGACATGGCTCATCCAATGTTATGAATACCGTACCGGGCTCGGTACCGGATTGAGCTCTGGAACGGAACTGTACCGGTACCGGTCAGTACCGGGTATCGTTTCGGGATATTTTTTAAATTTATAAAATAGTCCCTAAACTTTTTAAAAATTGCAAAATAGTCCATATTGATATATTATACAACTGTACTGTATACTTTACTAATTTACTGTTTACATCAATTATTATTAATTTCTAATTCCAAAATTTTATACTTAACTAATTATTTACTTACCAAAATTTTATACTTAACTAATTTTATACTTAACTAGTTATACTTAACTAAGTGAGCGTTTCTGTTGGGCTGTAACGATATGACCTGATTATAGACCCAACCAAGAAGCATTACTGAGCGAACACATCTTTTGAGAATGGGCTTTACCTAGAAAACACTATAAATACCATAATTGATTTGAAAAACCCTAATCTCGCCAGTTATCCTCCGCCTTCAGCCTCCATCATGGGGAACTATAATTGTCATTCTTCTTTTACAATTAGAATGCTTTCTTTTGATGGGTTATGATTACAAAGAGAGAGGCTTGAGTGGGATCTTCACATCCCCTTTGGAGTTTAGGCGTAGGTAGAGATTGAAAATGGAGGCAAACACGGAGAAAGAAGAAGACGCCGCATTTCTTTTCACAGATTTAGGCTTTGGCGTCTTCAATTTTTTTCCTCGATTTTTCCTCTTCTTTACGCCAATCTCCATATGGGGTTTTTTGTTTTTTCCCCCACAATGACAGATCTTTCCATTTTACACTTGATATGAGCCCGTTCGATGAGAACTGTCATTTGATTTTATGGATTTGCATTGGTTGTTTAGTACGAGGAAGCATTGTTTCTTATTGATGCTTTCTCAGTTCAACTGTGCAGAAAGAAAAAGCCTGATTGCTACTCTGTTTTCAGGCGGCGGCCAGACAACCGTATGGATGGTTTCCACAGACTACGGGACTTTTCCGATCCCGCTTGTCTACTATAATCCATCTCACATTCTCTCTTTTGAATTTTGAATTTTTGCAAAATGGTCCCTTGTTTTTTTATTTTTTACGGAATGGTCCCGGAAATTCCGGAATCGGCGGTACCGGCCGGTACTGACCGGAATCGGCCGGTACCGACCGGAATCCATGGCCGGTACCTTTATGACCGTTCCGGTACCGGTTTCCGTCCGGAACGGTACGTTCCGGCCGGTACTGGCCGGAACGGTACGAAACTCATAACACTGCTTATGATAAGTACCTAAAGAAGTCAAGTAGAGGTTTAAGAAGTTAAGGAAGTTCCTATTGCCTATACTTAAGTTATTAAGGGTACTAAGACTAGATTAAAGATGACAGGGGGAGACACAAAGCATTTTTCTATCTATACCGGGATTTACCAAGGATCCTCTTGAGACCCTTTATATTTATAGTAGTTATGGATAAGCTTACCAGGATTATCCAACGAGATGTGCCTTAGTGCATGTTGTTTATTGATGATATTGTTTTAGTAGATAAAATAAAAGAGGGTGCTAATGACAAGCTAAAACTTTGGAAGGATACACTAGACTTTAAGGGCTTTTAAATGAGCATGACTAATTGAGTACTTATAGTGCAATTTTTGAGACGTAAGGTTGCATCTGATGTGCAGATCAAGATTGATTATGTAGTTATCCTAGATAAAGATTATTTTAAATACCTTTGATCTATCATCCAAAGTAGTGGTGAGATATATAATGATAAATTCATCGTATCAATTTAGGTGGCTAAAATAAAGGAGCTCCTCAAGAGTTTTATGTAACAAAAAGATATCACTCACGCTAAAAGGTGAATTCTACTGTTTAGCAATTAGGTCGACCATACTCTATAAGTCAGAATGTTGGCCTATCAAACAGGTGCATAGTCATAAATTATTGGTGGTGGAAATGAGGATGCTCCGTTTGATGTGTAACCTTACAAGAAGAGATAAGGTCAAGAATAAAGTAATAAGAGATAAGTTTGGAGTGGCTAACATTAATAGTATAATGAGAGAGACAAGCCTTAGGTGGTTCGAACATGTTAAGAGGAGACATCCTGATACCCCAATAAGAAGATGTGAGAAGATTGTATTTAGGGACTACAAGAGAAGAAGAGAAAGACCCAAGAAGAATTAAGAGAAGGTGATTAGGAAATATATGACCTTACTAGAAATTACCGAAGACTTAACCCTTAATAGAAAACTTTAATGAAATAGGATACGAGTAAAGGAGGACCCTACATAAAGAGGTCATTCTCTTTTCTTAGGCCTTTTGAACATTATCTTTCTCCGATTCTTATGTCTTTTAATTAGCCTAAACACTTTTGTGTGCAGTAATTGCTCCTTCAGTTATTTATTTATTTAATATTCAATATTTCTCTTTTTCAATTGCTTGTTTGTTTTATTTACCTATTTATTTTCTTTTTGTTTAATTATTTTTATCATTATTTTTTGTTTTTGATTTTATGCAGTTATTTATTTATGTATTTGTTTATTGGTTTCTTCTAACTATTTTTGAAAACCTGTTTTCTTGTGAATCTATCAGAAATCACCTCTCTATTAATTAGGGATAAAACTATTTACTTTTGGACCTTTGCAAATCTTGCATCTTTGCAGGATTCCTACTGGGACATTATTGTTGTTGGTAACTAACATTTATATCAAATTAACATTAACTCCACTAACTTTAAAAGGTTGTCTACTAAAATTTGAAGAATATGGTTTAAGACAAAATTGTCGTTATTGTTGGGTCTTTATTAGGCCTAGTCAATTATCCAATATTGACATATTATCAATTAGTAGTTATTGATAAACAGATAAATTACGAATTTTTATTAAATAACAAACCTCAACTCCATCTTGACTAGAGGGAAGTGGAGCAGATTTGCAGATTCTCCTGCTATGATCACTTTTGCCATGTTTGTCACACAATTGAAATTACTCCTGTGATAGCTTACGAGGATTCTTCACTTGCATTAGTTCATCTTTATCTTTTCGCCTATTCTTTTTGGGTTACCAAGGATAACTCTTTCCAAAGGTAGATATATTTTCTTATGGGTATTCGGTGATTAGAAGTTTTGTCCTTTAATTAGATGCAAGACATTCTCGTACAATTTCATGAACCTCCCTGTATGATAACACTCATCTACATATGTTTCTATTTGTTTTTTTTTTACATGAAAAATGACACTAATTATATGACTACAAAGGTACCTATAAAGTTCTTACGCCCTACAACTGCAAATCTACCCCTTCCTTAATGGACAACATATGTGTCATCTCCATTAGCCATTCCATGCTTCTTGTCTTCATTTCAAATAATTCTCCGGTGCTATTTCCCCTTTCCATCTCCTAGTTTGTTTGCTCCGTAAGGTCAAAGTGTCTCTTTAATCTTTATTAACATAGTTCTAACATTCTCTAACATACTAATGATAGGGCGATATCTGGAGGGCTGATCTCCTGTCCATTTTTCCCTGTCCTACCTTGTCCATTTTAACATGAGTGGATAGCTCAGATGCAAAATGGACAGGGTAGGACAGAGGAAAATGGACAAGGGATTTGGGGGCGATATCTGACCACTAAATTTCAGGAGTTAAATGTTTTGCTCATGTTATTTTCTAAAATTAAACATTTGGACTCAATGATTTAAAAAGTCTTGCTATATGTTTTCTTCAAATATTCAAAGAAGTCTTATACACATCCTAGTGTAACTTAGTTTAATTTAATGAGCCGATTATCAAATTCTTATGGGAATGTTGCCCAAGCACAATTTCATAATGTTTTCCTTCCATTTTCCCACTAAACTAAGCTGTGATATAAAATTCCAGCAAATTATAGGGGAATAAGTCTAGTAGCTATACTAATTAATAAAAAAGAACAGTATATATGAATTAAATTGACCATCAAAAGCTCTTCGCGTTACACGTTCATTCACGCTCTATGCCATAACAAATACATATGGCAGCTTCAGCTCTCGGCAGTCGACACCCATCTCAACCGCGGTTAGATTTACCGCCCAAATGGAGAGACCCGCAGAAAATTCAAAGCCCAAGTTCCCTCACTGGTATTCACCTGAAACAGGGATCTGTAGCAGCTTACACAGCTCCAGGACTTTACCCGACGATCCTTTTCTTGATGCTGTTTCATTCATTTTTTCGCTTAAACACGACGGTGTCACTGCATTCATTGATTCCTCGTCTGGATCTTCGATTTCTTACTTAAAACTCGTACCTTTGGTTAAATCCGTTGCCTCTGGTCTCCACAACGAGGGCATCAGGCAAGGTGATGTTGTTTTGCTTTTGTTGCCCAATTCCATTTATTTTCCTCTTGTTTTCTTGGGTGTTCTCTACCTAGGTGCAGTTGTTTCTACCATGTACCCCCTATGTAGTGCACAAGAAATCAAGAAACGGATTGTCGATTGCAAAGCACGTATTGCTTTTACCGTGTCCGAGAATTTTGCTAAATTACAGTCTTTGGGGATTCCTTTCATTGGTGTACCGGAAAATGGGAGTTTGAATGTGAAAACCGATGGTTTTGAAACTTTTAATATGCTACTTAACGATTACACCGACTTGGCTGTGAGGCCTGTCATTAGGCAGCAAGATACGGCTGCAATAATGTATTCATCAGGGACAACTGGTGCTAGCAAAGGGGTTGTTATTACACACGGGAATTTTATATCTATGGTTGAGCTGTTTGTAAGGTTTGAAGCTTCACAATATCAGTACCCTAGTGCCAAGAATGTTTATTTAGCTGTTCTGCCGATGTTTCATATCTACGGGCTGTCACTTTTCGTGATGGGGTTGCTGTCGCTAGGATCAAGTATTGTTGTCATGAGAAAATTTGACATTGAGGAGACGGTAAAGGTAATTGATGAGTATAAAATAACTCACTTTCCGGTTGTTCCACCAATTCTGACTGCCTTAACAAGGAGAGCAAAGGATGTTTGTGGAAATAGCTTGAAGACTTTAAAGCAGGTGTCCTGTGGGGCAGCTCCTTTGTCTGGAAAAGCCATAGAGCATTTTTTGGAGTCTTTCCCTGATGTCGATTTGATTCAGGTATACATTGAATATTGACATTAACCGTTAAGTTGGCAGCTTCAATGGGCAATACTATGCAGTCTCAAATATTTTTTTTTTCAAAATCCTTTTAACTTTTTCTTTAGGATGGGAATTAAAGTTTCCACTCAGAATGTGGGAATCAAGCTTCCATGCGTACAAGATTCAGGATATAACAATGAAAGTTTTTGAAGTTGGAATCGTATACAGAAATGTTAGGTTTCTGTTAGTAGTTGGTTTAATTTTAAATAAGAGTGGCATTTGTGCTATTGTAAAGACTGGAATGTTCTGACTGGCCTATCTGGCTGGATCTGGAGGTTCTTTCAGTTTTGGAATATCATGCCATGGATTTATCTTTTCCATAGGGCTATGGAATGACTGAATCGACTGCAGTTGGAACTCGTGGCTTCAATACCAAAACTTTTCGGAAGCATTCCTCCCTAGGACTTCTGGCTCCAAATACAGAAGCCAAAATTATGGATTGTGTTACTGGTTCATTTCTCCCTCCTGGAAGAATTGGCGAGCTATACATACGAGGATCTGGTGTCATGAAAGGTAATAAATTGCATAGCCTTGTTGGGTGCAGTAATAAATTTCCAACATTCTTTCCACTTCAATGGGTAATATGATATTGTGTTGGGCAAAGTCAAAGGTACTTCTTTTGCATAAGCATCCGTATTACTTGCAATTGATGAGGTAAAAGTTTTGTATATACTGAACTTTTCGGTCAGATGTAGCTCATGATGTTCCTTCACTCGTCCATTCCACAACAATGTCAACCTGGTGCTTCATATTGAAGCAATTGGTTAAGTATGGAAATTCTATCTCCACTGCATATAGATGGGTGTACCGAAGGCACTCAAGAAGTTGGCATGGCCAACACATCCAAATTAAATCATGGAAGTCCTGAAACTAAGTCCATAGTCGAGATTTATAATTGCTCCATGAACTATATGAACTGCTAATAACTTGTTGAATGGAATTGTTGGGTTAGAGCTTCTGACCATAAAATGGTTGCTACTGCTGGAGCATGAGATAAGAAATAAGTAATTTAAGTGGTGTTTATCAATTTGGTTGGTTTGATTTGTGATTGAAACTTCACAAAGATTTACACTTATAGCCATGGGAATCATGGTAAAAAACGAATTTCACCTAAGATAGCTCATGCTAAAGTCACTCCTTATTACAGAAAGCCCTTTATTTTAATCTTGTTTGAAGTCAACTTTTCCTTGTCCAGGCTATTTTAATGATGTTAAGGCAACTGCATTAGCGATTGACAGAGAAGGTTGGCTACATACTGGGGACATCTGTTATGTAGATAATGATGGCTATTTCTATATAGTAGATCGGTTGAAGGAGATAATCAAGTGTAAGGGATTTCAGGTAATGATTTCACCTTCAGCATTATAATTTTGAAACACTTTCATTCTGTTTCAATATGGAAGGTAATCAAAATGAGTTCAGGGCAATACAAATAATTTTTAGGTACTGTTATTAACTTGCATGAATTGGCTACACTATTAAATTTGAAAAGCTCCCTAGTGAGAGAATTTGGGAAATTATGAAGCTACACGTCTCTTTCAAGTGATTGGCATTCACTAATTGTATCAAATATATTTCCTAAGAATGCCAGATCTATTGGTTTGTGATTAATAACGTGATGTTCTTACAGATTGCTCCTGCTGATTTAGAGGCAGTTCTGAGTTCCCATCCTGAGATATTTGATGTTGCAATAACAGCGTAAGTGTGAACTTTCTTATATTTCCATGTTGATTGGACAGTAGTTGAAAGTGGTTGCACTGGATTAGATTATCATTCCCCATAAATTTTCAAAGGACAATACCATGTAGAAATACAATGGGATTGCTATGTCATAATCCCACCAGACACTGAAGATATTATCTTCATACTTTTGCTCGTGGATTTGAAGAAAATTTTTGGTTTGCATACATCTAAAAGGTGACTTTGCAGATACTATTATTCTTGTTTGTGTCAAATATATTGAATTACATCCCCTAATTTTCAAGTGTCCTCTAATGGCTACATATGACTTTCACAAAATAATCGACGAAATATTAGTATATTGTAGTGCTGCTGATGAAGAATATGATGAGATACCAGTGGCATTTGTTGTTAAGAGGCATGAGAGTACGCTGACAGAGGAAGAAGTCATTGACTATGTAACTAAGCAGGTGTCTATTCCGAACTCAAACTGATATTTTCGTGCGCAGAGAATCAGACATATGGCCAGCTGCAGCTGCATAACTCAGCCCTCTTAGCTTCATACCATCAGTTAGGATTTTGTGTATGCGCATGGTGAACAAACATAGTTTTCTTACGACTCCTTTTCTTTGGTCAGGTTGCACCTTACAAGAAGGTAAGAAAGGTGGTGTTTACAACATCAATACCAAGGTCTGCGGCTGGAAAGATTCTCCGGAGGGAACTCAGGAACTCCTTGACTTCTAGACTATAATGTTGATTCTAAAGCAGGGCCTAAGATTTGTGTGTATTAGGTGTAATAACATAGAAGGCTTGCTAGGTTTAAGCTTTAGATGTGATCTTTGTTTTCTTTTTCACTTTATCATCATCCTGTGTTGACCAAGCTTCGATCTCATGGTGATAGAAGCCACCACAAGAAAGTTAAGAGTTAGGCTTAGTAGATGAATGGTATTCTCCTTATAATAGTTAGCAGGTGATGATTCATCAGAATGCTAATTTTTATAATCAGATGGCTGCAAATTCCAGTAATAGGGAAGGTGGTGTGCTTCCAACGCCGTGCTTGTTTGCTAACGTTCTTTATAGCATCGGGTGGGGGTAACGAACATAAGTTTTGGGTTTGAAGAACAGAAATAGTTATGATACGATATTTGATCATCTACGTAGGGATGTACTAATGATTTTGTACCTGCTGGCCTGCAAGAGTAACGCCTTGAGAAACCTCTAAGGGTCGTTACTTTTAACCCTTAAATGTTGGCGAAATTACGGAAGATGGGTATAAGGTTGAAGGAAAATTTTGTTCAATTCGATCAATCAATCTAACGTATCTAATATGACATGACATTTCAGTAACTTTAGTAAGAATTTGCAACAGCCATCAATTTTAAGCTAAACGTGTCTGGATTTTAAAAGGTAGTGTTAAAAATGAAGGATTGTATTTTTTTTAAATAAAATCCATGGTGGTCACTATACTTAAAATAATTTAATCATAATATACTTTATAAATAAAATACAATAAAATCATAATTATGCATTATTCTTAATTATTTCTAATTATTATTCTATTAAATTTAAAATTGAATAATATGAAAAATTAATACATTTTATTTTTTATTTAAAAAGTATAGATTAAAATATGGTGATACTTAAATAAATACATGAATGTTTATAAAAGAACAAGTTCTCTAATAGAAATAAAAAAAGATTGAATTTTAAAAAAATTATGCATGAAAAAAATATTCAAAATTATTTTAATATTTCTAATTTTAGAATTGCCATAATAAATTGTTATACGTCAATATTGATTTATAAATGTAAGTTGTTTAACTAGAAATTTTTAAAATAACATTTTAATTTATTTAATCTTAAATTTAATTTAAGATTATAATTTATATTTATTGTAAACATAATTAAAAACTTAATAAATCACAGTATACTAGTTAGTGTGGTTATTCAGACATAAGGTGATCATGTCCCAATTTCCCAAACGTTAACAAACAGTACAAAGCTGTCAAAATGGTTCCGTTGTTGAATTGCTGACGCAGGAGAAGCGTAAGGACTGGAAATACTGTAATGAAGTCACTCGGGGTACCAATCTTGTATAAATCTTTTTTAACAGGAATTCATTTCTGCTTTTCATTCTCTACATTATAAAGCATCTGATCACGAGATACAGAGCGTTTCTCATTCTGACGAGTAATTGCCTAACACCCAGTTCAATCATCGAAAGAACAGTGGAAAAAAGAATTAAGAGAGGAACTATTTAGGCCAATGATTGAAGCAGTTCATATCATTATTAGGCTTTTGTGGCCTCAACTGGGGTTTTGCCCTTGCTGGCAACGATTTGCTCAAAAAGATCTCTTATTTTCAATCCAATGATCGTTTGGAAGAGACCTGTTCCATTGTTACTTCCTGGGAAATCAGCATTCTTCAGCATTTGTTGGGTCACTTCTCCATAGAACTTGGTGGACATGTTGCTCAAGTGGCTTTCTACATAGATCAGCTCATCTAATCTATCAAACTGTCCATCCATCTCCAAAACAGATACCTGAAATAACAAACAGAACAAGCAAACTATTAGTATGAATCAAACTTACCAAAACAGCAGAATTTGAGCTAGTTTTTCGGGGGAGCCAAGAAAAGAGAAAGCATAGAGTGTATTTTAACTTGAAAACTTGTTCAACTTTGCTCCAATGGCTTCATGAAATTAGATAAAAGGTACCATATGTAAAATTTTAACAAGATACCTCATGGCCATAGTAAGTGTCGGGTCCGTCGGAGAACTTGATGCCAGGATAAGGGCAAGTGAGCTTCCTACCACATGGTATCCATGAAATGGTTGACCCTTCATCAAACAGATAAACAGGGCTAAAGAACTGCACTCCTTCTCTCATTATCAGCCTAACTCTCAAGATCTTCCCCTCATTGTCATCTGGAATGAGTTGAGTTGGCAGGACTTCAATTACAGCATCAGCATATTGCTTTTGCGGATCTGAAACCATGACAAATCAAGGCACTCTATGTTACACTGTTCTGTTAAACAGGCAGACAAAACTGTTGCATTTTCTACTAGGATTTTGAAGACAATTTGAAATGATGGCCATTTGAAGAGGAAAAACAATAATCCGTATGAAGTTATGAATGTTCGGAAACAGCCCCCCTATCTGATAGGGATAAAGCTGCATATTGTTGGACCTCTTTAGACCCTACATTTCAGTGAGACTTTCACTTGATGTTGTTGTTGTATTAAAGTTACGAACGTTCAAGAATTCAAATAACAAAAACATTAGAAATGTCACAGTAAAAGAGCAGCTTCGCTGTTGAATAAGGAACTAAATATCAACCTCAACCCATTTCAAGTATGGAGAAGGTTACACACTGTCTATGAAGAATCAAGTAATCACACAATACTGTGATTATTTGAAGCATACCAATATAAGCATCAAAATCTGGCTTGCGAGCTTCAATGCTAGCTTTAATGCTTTCAAGGCTGTGTCCTCGCTCTGCCATGTCTCTCTGTATATATGTTTGAACATGCTTAGTTCACATAAACAGTGACAAATCACAATCCATGACTTGAATGTTCTGAAAGAGATTGGCGCAGAGGGATCACCTGAATCTTCCATGCAAATTTAACTTCATTACTGATGTCCAAGTAAATGCTGAAGTCCAATAGTTTCCTTACACGCTCATCAAACCTACATATTTTGAACAGGAAACTAATTGAAATCATCACATATTAACCACAAAACGTAAGTATGGATTCATGAATATGGTCATCCTTTTTCAATCTATTGGTTTAATAGAAACATACAAAGAGCTAGCTTTGTTATGGACTAAAAGCGTCCGTGGACTGAAGAACTTGGTTTAACCTTGTCTACCATAAGCCTTCTGCTCGTCTCCACGTATATACTTCTACGGGGCAGCTGTTCTTATACTTTCTATGGCCCATGTACATATACGTGTCACGTAAATAGTATGTGAAACCGTCAATTTCCACAAATTATAAAGAGAATTACAAGGTTCCACAAGCATGCGTATGGTAGAGAGTAGAGACTAAAGAGAAATGATATGCTGCACTTACAGTGGGTGCAGACCTTCAATGACAAGAATCTTAGGAGGCTTAATGAGCTCAGGAGGATCCAAAAGACCAGTAACATGATTGTAAATAGGTTTCTCAACAGCAATTCCATCTTTAAGAGCCTTGACTTGCTCATACATGAGAATAAAATCGTTAGCTGTTGGGTCAAGAGCAGTGACACCCTTTTCCTTCATTCCAGTCCTATCAAGGGAGTGATAATCATCCAAGCATATGACAGTAGTGGTGTCACTTACGAGTGTGTTTGAGTCTGGGTTGCCACCTTTTGGTGATTGTGCTGCTCCACCAAAAACACTGGTCAACCTCCTCATGAAAGTACTCTTACCACAACCAGAGTCTGCTGCAAGACCAATCACCAAGGTATCTCCTAAGCAGGTAATGACACTGCTGCCACACCTACTATTGGTTTTCTTGCCACTACTACAGAACACTAGATGGTTCTGAGAGAAACCCAATTGGCTCTTCGTTGGTCTGGAGACATAGCATGTTGAATTCAAGGAGTGGGTTGTGTAGACTGTGCAAACAGCAGCCATTGGTATGGTAGACCAAAGAACAAAGCCTCAGCTTCTAGTTCAGCATGGGTAAAGATGGCATTTCGTCTAATATTTTGTTGAATTGAAAATTAGAAAAGAGATAGAATTGTCGACGAGGTGATGCCACTTTGTGATGGAGAGAGGTATGGAGACGCTTGCTTGGTTGCTATTTATTGCAGTTTGGAAGAGACAAAATTTGAGGTTTAGTGGCACACAGATTTAGTTTTTGGTGTGTAAAAAACAAGTTTTCATCTCTAAAAAAAAAAGTCCGGTTGTTTGGCAAGCCCAAACGGCACCGCACACCAGGTTTGGACTTGGGTGGGACTCCTATAGTTTACTTCTAGATGACCTTAACAAAATCGGCTGCTCGTCGGACGCCGCTTAATATGCTTACTATACCAATGGTTTTAATATGCAGTGTATACCAATGGTTTTAAAACTAGATCGCACTAACCAACCTGCTGTCTAGTTGACTTGTGTAGAAATAAAAATACCGTAAGTCATCTTCTTCTTCCGGTCTTTGTCTTCGACTTTTCCGTACTTCAACCCTTTTTCAATCTTAGCCTCCGACTCCGATTAAACTTTAATTTCTTACAATTTTAGATTTGTTCAATATTTTTTAGTGTCTCCTATTCTTCTTTTCTTGTCTTTAGTCTATATATTGGCTCCCTTTGACAATCACTTAATTGCATTTAACTGATAGCTTGGCTCCGTTTGGCAATAAGTTAATTGAATTTAGCTGATAGCTGATTCTATCAATTATTAGCTAATAACTGATCATATCAACTAATTTGACCAACAAATTACATTAACTGTTTTTTAAAAATGTTGGATTGAATAAGTCAATCCAACCAATTCTTTACCAAACACTTTTAATAACTTTTTTATTAAGTAAATAAATTGAAATAAGTCAAACAGCTAAAAAACGGAGCCGATAACCTCTTTACCAAATAAGGCGATTTTCTTCTTTGTGCCGGGTCACAAGTTACCCTCCTTGTTGGTAATATGGTAACATGAGAGAAAGAGATAACACGTGTGAAATTCCTTTGCCTTGTTGGTAAAACATGAGAAGACGGTGGATAGAAAAGCCAAAACCATATAATTGCTTTTTGCTGGTTGTTTTTTTTTCCCCTCACAAGGTGTCCAACGTGAATCCTAATTATGAGAAGGTACCTTTAAGTCAATCACATTTAGATTAATCTCCGCTCGAATCGGATAGATCCCTTATGAGAGACAAAACTCTAACCTTAAATTTTAAACAGCTACATACATAAAAAAAAATTCGAACTCACGATCTCACTTAAACTAAAAGAACCCTACACCAACTCACTTGCAGCTTGTTTTTGCTGGTTGTTTTTCTTAACAATACGAAGAACAACGGCCTAACAAGACGTATAATTCTTTTTGTTGTTTTTACTTTACCAAGTGTCAGACTGTGGCTTAAAGTTACGAGGCTTAAAGAAGGTACTCAAATGTCATGACTCATGACAGGTCAATATCAGTTATTTTCATATTATATTTATACCTATTTTTATAATTTTTATTTCTACAATTTTAAACTTCTCAGTGTAGCACTTTAATACTCGGTCCAATACGTACCCATTCTATGAAATCCTGGAAATTTCAGTGGGCAACTTGCTTTGATTGTCTGGTCCGGAGATACCTTGTGACATGAAAAAGGTACTCATAGCCTCCTAACTACACTGCAAACAAACAGTGGTTTAATAGAAAGCAGCTTAAATTAGTCAAATTAGGAAACGCAGACGTCTTGAGATTATTTCTTATTTCAGTTTTTCTGTTTCAGTTTTTTTCCAATAATAGTAAACCGATCAATCATTCTCTGTGAATGATATTTGATCTAAGGTTAAGAACATCTCGTTTCTGATTTCTCCGATAACAAAAGTTGTCGCCTGTGACATCTTGTAAAGTGGCAAATTCTTCCAAAGTACTAACCAACTACCTAGAATCTGCCATCTCGTCGGAGGCACTACTGAAAATGAGGACGTAATACCATTTCCTTGCTTTCCCCGGAGAAGGGCGAACACAAATGGAAATCAACTCACCATGTTGAGATTGGAAATGATGTTTACGGATCAATTGAACTACCAAAGTAATCTCCATCTTACCAAAATGGAGGATTGATTATCGAGAAAGAATCAACAGATATCCCATGCTCAAGCCGAGTATATTTCAATTGATGTAACTGACATAATCACCAGAACAAGACAATCAAGCAAGCAGTGTAGGATGATACAAGAAGAATTTACTAAAACCCTGAAGAAGCAGCAAGGCAAAATCGGGTTCAGGCTATCCAACTTAAGGATCTTCCTTGTGTCCCCTGAAGTACAGATAAATTTTCTGCACAAGCCAAAGAAACCAAGTCAGAGCATTACTCTTCATGTAGATGAACTAGAAGATACAAGAATACAAGTGGCTGAGTTTTGATTTACCCTTTTGATAAAAACAACAAGAACTAAATTAAGTGTCTTTGAGCAATTTTGACTAGTCTGTACAAATGGTACGATCCTTTATCTTGAGAAACATTTTTCTCCATTTCTCTTATTATTTTCTTTTCATTCTACTTCTCATTTTGTTCACAGCTCTGGCAGCAAAAGCGCATTCAATTTCATAATGCTTTTCATACCACTATAAACAATACCTATGATACACTATAGATCAATATGAACAAGGGCCTAGACCTAGGTAATCCAAGTCAAATTTGTGTCTTTAATAAAAGTGTCCCATAAGGTTAGCATCCTGAGAACTAAAAATGCTAACCTCCTCAGGTCATTTGATATACTCAAACACCTAAAACCTAGACCAATATCTAACAACTTCAAACACCATGGCATTAAATGGCAATGGCTGCAATCACAACAACTAAGCAAACAAATTATGACCAATCACCTGGATAACCCACACGCTAAGCAGTGACTCGAGACAAAATAAGCCAAATCCCACAAAGTAGAAGATCTGCATGACAAACAAAGATTTAGTTGGACATGAAAATCAGTAGCATTGGGAAGAAGAAAATCATGACATAACTACTAATTTGGATAAGTGTCGAAAAGGTGTCAACTTAAGCATCAAAAGGGAATTTCTACCAGGGATAACAATGCAGTTAGATGCCTCAAAGTTCATCAGGAAGTGGAAACTTTTATTTAGAAACATATGAAAACTAAATAAACCAGTTATAATAACAGTAATCTGATTTGAAATTAACCATTAAAGAACACTTTGGTTCTCTATACATTACAAAATGAACTTAATTAGCACCGGCTGCTAAGCAATACTAGGAAATTTCATCCTAGTGTGATTAAACAATATAAGGCTACGTGGAAATGACAAGATCAGCACACAACAGAACTTACCCCAACCAACACGCTATCAGAAATGACATCAATTGCCGCAAGTATGCCCCTGCAATTGAAAATATGGAGAATTGAGAGCTCAAAGTACAACTCATAACATTTTACCTCACATGGCATATACATGAATAATTCAATTTCAAGTGATCTCCTCAGGTAATTTGCAATGGATACTCTATGCACTTACGTCAAGGACTTCCCGTGGAAGACAACAGGTGGGGCAATCGCAGCAAATATAGAGAATGCAAGGTGAAGCTGCATTTAAACAATATCAATAGCTGTCAGAACAAGTTCAACAGAAGAAAGCAAATGCACCATCTACTGACAAATGTTGGAAGCTCACCATGTAGAACAAGAAAAACCAGCCGAATTTCAATGCACTGTCCGTTCTGTAAGTTGAAAATAGAGGTAAATTCAATTGATTTAAGTGCTATAAATTGGATTACTGAAGTTAAGCTGAGCACATCTATTTTACTCGCATTACTTTTTATCAAGGTAATAAAGCTTTCAGAAATGTCTTGGGATCACCAACTGCTCTGCAGCATGAAATAGAAAGGTCGTTTTTTATGGTTCAATCAGGAGTCTTATCATACTTGGGAAGCTATACTTCATCAAAAATGAGTTTGGGAATATTTTAAGAGAGTAACTATGCTATGTGTACCATCATATCTGATGCTAACAACTAAGATGTTTTTTGTTCTATTCATCATGGAAGCTTTGCATGTGTTATGTCAGGTAATTATTACATTCTAGCTCTTTATGCAGCATTGTTTCCAAAGTCATTGTTGGATACATGTTAGAGTACGTCTTTTAGTCCTTTGAGTTGAGACATTCTAAGATTAAAAGAAAGAGGGTCATGAAACTTGCCTCATTGCTCGATAGAGAGGCCTATACCATAGAACATATGAGAGAGGACATCCAAGCAGAGCATATATTGTCGACAGGAGAAAAATCTTGACACCTACATGTAATTAGCTTCTTCAGTAATGAAAACATAAATTTTTGTTGTTGAACATAATTTATGACCACTTCGTTAATATAACTGGAAATGAAGCACTCACCTCCACCTTTAATCCAGCAGACCATTACAGCAATTACGTTATATGAAAGACAAAGAACTATACCTGCATGTGCCACATGAAAAGATGATCAGTAGTTCACCACCATGGATTAATATTTAAGTGGATAATAACTGTATTTTTGTTAGTCGCATCTATCCTCAGAAAGAACTTGCAACACTATCATCTAGTTGCTTCTAGTCTCCCACAGAGAAGTTGCAACACTAACATGTATTCCAGTTTTACCTATTACATTTTACTTTTGTCTTCTATTGAGAAAGAATCAGATTACATATCACGCAATATAGACACAAAAATCTCACTGCCTAAAAAAGCTCAAAAATGAGCAACAAAAACTGTGAGCACTGCTATTTCCACAATTTCCCATCTCAGTATTAACATGCCCAGTCTTTTCAATTGCCAAATATTGAATATCAAACTGAGACTCCATTTGTGTTTAGAAGTATCAGGGGGAAGTAACAGTTCTGACAAAACAGTTATATGCATAGAGAAATTATGCATTAAGAAATTTCTAGTTCTATGATAAAAGTACATCAACCATTTCCAACAAAAAAATAAAAGCAGGAATAAATTCATATAATTTTTTATTATAAGAAGAAAAGGAAGAGTTCCAATACCTAGCCAACTTGCAAAAGCCAAATATTGCAGTCTCTGGGCATGAATAGGTATTTCATTTGCTATATCATGATGGATTATTGGAAAGAAAGGGGGCCAGTTTCTATCATCTACAGGGACACCAGCTGATATTTGATATTAAACCCAAGACGGTTAGTTATCCACTTGGCTAAACAGAAGCATAAAACCACATACAAACCCGTAAAAAAAATAATAAGGCAGCATAAAAACTCTGGGGGCTGCAATCTTGGTACTCACCTTTGGAAACAGCATCTTCCCTCCTTTTGATTTCCTATACAAAGTAAAGGCAACAATTAAGATTAAGGTCATGTTGCACTATCATTATTTTCCACAAACCAACATCAAACAGTCAAGCATATCACAGTTACGCAAGTACACAATTCTAAGCAAACAGAAACTTCTTTTAAACATCAGAAACCACAACTGTATTGTCGAAAGAAACCTGTTCTCTCCGTTTAAGCTCCGCTTCCCAATTTGCAAGCTCTCTCCCCTTTTTCTTTGAATCCTGCACGACACATAAGTAAAATTATAGCATACGCGAATTAAAAAAAAATAGAAATCATGAAATGTAATTACACTCATGGTATCAAGCGGAATGTCCACAGTTGCATCATTATGTCCGAACCCAACAGGATTGGATCCCAACGTAGGCATGCGTGCCTTCGATCCAGGAGCAGCGGAGCCATTCTGTCAATGAACAGCAAGCACATACAGTTAACCGACTTTGATTGTTCAATTTTGAAAAACAAAAATCTTAAACAATGCAGATCCAAATAACTAAACTAACCCTGGGCTTGAACAAGATTACTAAGAATTAAAAGTAAATAAAACTCAAGCCGAGAAGCTAAAAATAGGAGCAGATCTGAGGGAGGACAGAAATGGAAGCGAAAGAAAAGAATTTTAGGAAAGAAAAAAAAGTGGCTACCGAGAAAGGATTAACTTCATCTTCATCGAAGGGATTGGGATCGTGGCTGTAGCGACTCATTTTTCTCTTTTCTCCAACAAAATCGCACCAATTCTAATCTAACCAACAATCAACACTAGTAAGCAAGCGGTGTATGAATGTGTTTCCTTTTTTTGCCTTTGCTTTCGGGTGACGCGGGATTATCACCTGGAATTTGGTTTTCTTGGCTGCCCCTCTCTTTTTCAATATTTGCGCCTTTTGCCACTTTCGTCATTTTGCGTTGTGGCTGAGGTGGTCGTACGAGGTGGTGCCACCGCATTTCGAAGTTTTGAAATTTGGCCACGGCAGATGAATGTCACGTGACGCCACAAGGCGTTAGTGCTGCGAAAGCAGCCTCGCGCCCGTTGTCGGTTACAGTCACTAACGAAAGTGATGTGATCACGGCACATGGGTTAATGGATGTGATGCGATCCCGTTGCTATGTCATAAATTATGAGTTTAGATTTTCTGTTCAATATTACTTTGTCTTATTCTATCTCATGAAATCTCAGTCATTTATTTTGCAGGACCTATACGAGACCTACGCGAGACCTACATAAATAAATGACTGAGATTTGTTGGACACAATAAGATACCATAATATTAAATGGAAGATCCGCACTCATAAATTATATACGTAAAGAGTTTAATTACTCAACTTTATAGAGAATTATATAAAAGAAATTAAATTTTAAAAGTTGAATTTAAATAGAACAAATTTAACTGTATTCCTTGACTTCCTCTGCCAGAGCTAGGAAATCAGAAAGAAGTTTGAAAAGCTTAGGAGTCATCAAACGAAATGATTAAAAACAAAAGAAGAAATGGCATCCAGTATTATTTAACACAACCCTTTATTAATTATACTAATCGCCATGAAGGGATAGAATACCTTTATTCGTATTATTGTCTTCTGAAAAAAGATTCAGAAAACAAAATATTCCCCTGTTAAAGTGCTAATAAATAAGAAAGTGAGACATTTAGGACGAATTTGATGATTTATTCAGATACGCAACTATGGCTGTATATATAGCCTTACAAAAACATAATGTAAAGAAATAGGCTACCAACATCTCCAAACTTCCGATAATATAAGACTAAGCCTTTATTTGGTTGAATTTATACTAGTAAGGCTTTTATTAGTAGGGCTTTTTTTTATGTAGATCTTTTCTGAAAAAAACTTTTCTAAGAAGTCAATTAATTGTTTGGCTGTCATTTAAAAAAGAACTTTTTTGAAAGAGCTTCATACAGTAGACTGTTTGACAACATAAAAATAAAGAGTACTTTTAATTTTAACTATATTTTATTATGTAATAAAAATTATTTATGCATATAAATATTATTTAAAGTATATTAAACAGTATGCAAAACACAATATATTAATTATTATATAATTTTAAACCATATGAAACATAAATGAAAATGTATCTAACCAAATCTTTTATATAGATTATAACATAAGTAAACTAATATCGAAAATAAATATTAAAACATATAAAAAA
>JAOSBP010000005.1:11281114-11295243 GCA_027563825.1 Erythroxylum mucronatum
CATTGTTCCAAAAATGAATATGGACTTCACCAGCAATTTCTAAAAATCATTGAAGTCTCCAAAAAATACTATAAATACAAAAACAATATTTTACTATTGTCCAAAAAATCAGAAATCGCATACCCGAAAAATGTCATGAATGCATGCCAAAATGTCAAAGAGACAAAACATAAATCGGACTAAATTTGCTTTAAATGCTAACCCCAAATTTGGGACATTACAATTTCTCCTTGCTTGAACATTCCCACTGAAAATTTCCAAGCTTGTGACAATTATACCACTCCACAATAGCTTTGTTGAAGCCTTCTCTGCCTCTGCCCCTTACTCTTCCTCTACCTCGTCCTCTGCCTCCATGAACGATCTTTAGGGCATGTTCTTCGACATCATTTGAACTCAAATTCTATTAACGTGTTAAATAATTAACGGCTAACATTATCTTTAGTTGGATTATTATAATTTTATATTTCATACAATTATTTTTATATTAGATAATTCAATCCCAAACTCTAACATAATGAATTTACTAATCACCACATTTTGGATGAAATAAATAATTCATCACACCCTACTCTATGGCAAATTAAAGACTAAGAGGAAACCTAAAACTTTGAATTGGCTCGAAAGCTGCACTGCCAAATGTGATGCCCTAGGAAATATAATAACAAATTCACGTTTATTAGGTGATTAAATGTACAAATTGTCTTATGATATTTTTTAAAATAGTTCTCATCATTATTTCTATTACCAATTTATATGTTAACATTTATAAAATGGTATTTTTATCACCTTAAAAATTAACTTTAATAAGTTTCTTTTAAATCTTTGTTAAAAGGCTGTTAACTTGTCGAACGTGATAGAATTAGCTAAAAGCTAATACAAGCTGTTGATTGTCAAACAGAGCCATAAATTGATTCCTTTAGCCAATAAAATTATATTAAATCCTTTGGCTACATCGATCCACATTATGGTGGATATGAGAGTTTTGGTTAAGACAATGGTTTGGAATCACGTCGTTAAAAGAAAAATCTATTAGTATTTTTCTAATATCGCATCAACAAGAGAGGGTTGTTAACAAACAGTGTGGTCCCCCATCTATATAGGTTAGATTTTTTTAAAATGTATTTTTTGGTTCTATCTCACCATGAAATGAAGAATATTTCTTATATTTTAATAAATCTTATTATTTTTAACATCTCAACGTCAAATTTTTTATTTTAGTTGTCCCTATTAGCCTGGATCGTTTATTTGTCGAGGTAAGCTGTCTTTTTTATTAAATATTGTTAAATCAAGGGAGGTTCCAATTAATGTTTTGATGATAACAAAACATAAATAATAATACTAATAATAAGTTTAATATTGTTGATGATAAGGAATATGAGAAGAAGATATCACTGAATTGAAGGATTATGAAAGAAAAGATGAAGATTGCGATCTTTAATATCAATGTCAAATCCAGAGGAAGATCAAGATACATATAGGTTATTTTATGTATTACTTATTGTAAGCTAAACTTGATTATTTTTTATAGTTTAAAAGGCTCACTGTTACAGGGTTAATTTTGAGGCTAGCAAAATCCACCTTTCCTGCCTTATAATGCTATCAAGTATCCCCACTTCATTCATAAAAAATCCTTCTCAAAGGAAAAATGAAAATTGTTAAGTCAAAATGACTTTACGCTAAATAATTTTGATGAAGAACAAATAATGAGACGGAAGCAGATACAATAATAAGATGAAAGAAAATGAGACGAAAGCAAATATGAGACGGAAGACAAAATGAGACGCAGACAAATATGAGACGGAAAGCAAAAATGAGACGGAAGCAGAAAATAAAATGAGATGGAAGCGGAAAGCAAAAATGAGACGGAAGCGGAAAGCAAACGTGAGACAGAACAAAATGAGACGGAAGCCAAAGCCGAAAATGAGACGAAAGAAATTGAGACGAAAGACTTGATACCACGTTGGATGATTAATCAGTTTGAGTTAGTTACAGAACTCAACTGAATAACTGATTCTACAAAGATCAAGAAACAAGAAGAAAGAAGCAGTTATCAAAAAGCGGTTAAAGACGAAGGCTATAAATACGAGTCGGAGTCGAAGACTGCAGAAGTTAAAGATTTTAGAGATTTTCGAAAGAATTAGTGAGATTCAAAAAGCTAAAAATCTTGTTGTGCTAAACTTAGAGCTATTCTTCTTTGTAACAAAGCTCGAAATATCTTTCAGTTGAAAGAGGAAAAGCAGATAGCCTGAAGAGGCTAAGTGTGAAAAGAATACTTGTTGTAAGAGACCTGAAGAGGCTCGAAGAAAATGATACTTGTATCTTTGCAAAGTATAGTGAAATCTCAGAAAGGATTCTGAGGACTGGACGTAGCCCACAGTTTGGGGTGAACCAGTATAAATCTGTCGTATCGACTCTCTCTCAACTCTTAAACTCTCAACTATTAATCTTACTGTTTCATACAAGCATTTAGAAAATAAATTGCAATATTTCACAATACTGATTTTCAATAGTTTTGAGAAAAGGCAAGCTTTAAAGAAATCTTCAAAAAGGGGATCATCGAAAAAGAATACACAATTCAACCCCCACTTCTTGTGCATTTTGTATATCGAATATTAAGTCTATACTAACATGTGATTTACTTCAATTGGTATTAGAGCTCGGTGTCCAAGAACCACCGTAACAAAGTGTGGATAAAGATCCATGGCTGAATCACACATATACATAGCTGAAGGTGCCTCAGTCACTAGACCTTCTGTGTTCAATGGAGAAGACTACCATTACTGGAAAGACAGGATGCAGCTCTTCATCGAATCTACTCATAGCTGGAAATGTGTTTATGTTAGTTAGAAATCAACATTTATGTTTATGATGCTTACGTATATTAGTTGAAAATATGAGTGTAATTAACATATGTGCTTATCTTGCTTATGTATGGAAATTTTTGTTAGAAACCAAACAATTCAATTAAATAAACGAAATTAACATACCTTCCATTCAATCAAAGTGAACATATTAAACTTAGTTACGTTCTTCTGAAACATTTTATTATGGTTTCAAGTAGGAAAAATACATAGCAATAATAGACATCACCATAAAAAATAGTATGAAATATATCACAAACACCTTCTTCAATAGTTGTTCTTATTGATAACAAGCTTCAGTTTATACTCTATATGTTTTATTTTCTCTTCAAACTATATTTTCTTATATATTCCTTAATTTTTTAGTATTTTAATAACTTTCTCACACATTTCTTTGTCTTCAATTGTCCTTTTGTTACTCATAACTAATTAGTTCTTCAAGTTAGCATTTTCTATCCTCAATTTGTATATAACATAAACTAAGTTATCATGCCAATGAGAAAACTTGTAATTCGCAACCTTACAATAATCATCAAAATAAAAATTCATTATAATCTAATAACCCAAAATATTCAAATTTTACTAAAATAGTTAAATAAAACTTACTAAATATTTTAAACACTTATAAACATTCCACATAGGATTTGTACTACTCTAATAAGTCTTTACAAATGAGTTAAAGCTATACAAACATTAAACATAAGCTAAATAATCATTATTAGTTAAAGACCTAAAGTATAATGGCTATAATTTTGATTGTTACATATGGTTCTATGGTCATATGGTCTGGTGTTTCAATCTTTAAGTTAGGTGACAAGACAAGATATGTTTCGATGGTGAGATTTAGGTTTCAAAAGCTAAGTATAAGGCAAGAACAAATTTCAATGAGATTTTTATATGGAATTTTCTTGGCTAGAAGAAAATTTTCACATGTTGATATTAGGATTTATTAATGTTGAGTCTAAATAAATAAGTTAATTCAATTAGTTTGTTTATTATAAAATGATGAAATAATAAATAATATTTATAAAATAGAAAAATATTTTTTAGAATAAAAGTAAAATTTAGAAAAGTCATGTTTACATCAACGTAGCCTAATTTACTTAGCTAGTATACCCCGTCTAACAGATTAACAATTTCGTGATGAAGAACTAACAAAAGTCTAACGAAGTTGCATTTTTTATTATAAAACACTATGATACAAATTAGTGTCAAAGACGATAATAAGAACTAATCTAAACTTTTTGCAAAACGTTAAAGGATGATGTGTCCATTTAAGCTTAACTTGGTACATAGTTTTTATGCAATTTTAATATGGGAACAAAAAAATTATACCATAATTATATAACATGTCATATATGTTTTCATTAATATTTTACATAAATTGCTCATTTCTTAATTTTTTTTAAAAAACTAGTATCTAATTCCTAATATTTGTATTTTCATCTTTGTGCAATTTAACACACAAATAAATGCCTTAAATTGAGACTACAAGTAGGGCGAATCAGGTGATCAGCATGCTCAGTGTTATGGGTGAAGCACATGTAGTTCCTATCTAAAATTTATAAGAGCATAAGCTTATGACAATGGAAATGACGTGCCTAAATTCATTTTGTAAGGACTTGTCTTCTATAAGCCTATTGATTATTGCATGAAACTCATTGGTATTGCTAAATATGTTGATCCATTCTTACAATTTCCTTAAGGGATGATTGAGTCGTAAATATTTATCTTCAAGCCCCTCTTGGGGATTATAGTCAAGGATTATATGTGAGAGCTCCAAGGGGTAGTTCCTCCAGCTATTTCCTTATATCTATGCCTTAACTTTAGTATCAATTAAGAACACAACTCTTAACTGTGCATTGTGGTTGGACTGATAAAGAGATCTAGCTTTGCCCTAGTTGTCAAAAAATAGGGAAGCCTTTTCCCCGTTTCCTATTATGCATAAAATAGAGCTAGCTAGTGAGTCTTTTAGCTTGAGTAATTGTGACATGAACTAGGTGCCTCTATATGTAGAAATCTGATCCCATAAGTTACTATTTTGTAGCATATTGGCATTAATCCATCTAAACTATAATGTGTCCTTACCTTCCAATAATCTCCATAGTCTTTTGGCTGATAGGATTTTGTTGGTAAGGCTGAGTTTAGTGATTCCCAACTGTCCTTCAATGATTGACGTATAAACTTCATCCCAACTTACTTTGGCCTTAACTCTTCCTGTCTTTCTCCTTTTGCATAGGAATGCTTTCATAATTTACTCAATTATCTTAATAATTGTATTGGAGAGTAGAATATTTGCTGACTAGTAAATATGGAAGGAGTTTAGCACTAATTTGATCAACATCAGTCTTCCCGTATGTGAAAGGTCTTTGTGACTCTGATGGCTTAGTCTTTTGAATTTTTTCCATAAGAGGGATGCAATCCTTGTACATCAATATTCTAGCTACTTTTGGACAAGATTAATTAGCTATTGTTGTCGTTTACTTGCAGCCCTGATAAATCTTTTAACATTTTGAAGGTTGTGATAATTATGAATAAGGATTTGTCTTTAGCCTTGCAGAACAATAATAGGAGGTCATCTACAAAAGATAAATTGGTTAATTTAAGCTCTAAACACTTAGTAAAGTAGTCAAACTTGGGATTAAGTGAAATTTGTGGTTAAGAAGCCTAAGGAGAGTCTCCATGCACAAAATGAAGAGGTAAGGGAGAGAAAGTCTCCTAATCTCATCTCTTTGCTACCTTTACACTGCGTTTGGTTACCGTATCCAGTATGCAGAGACAACGAGACAAAAGTTTGAAGACAGAACATAACAAAAATTGGAGACAGTGAGGTGTTTAGTTGCGATAGACAGAACTTAAAAACTGTCTCCGTCTCGAGGGTAGAAATGTGTTTGGTTGTAGTGGATAGAACAAAAAAACAGTGTCAATGACAAAAATGCCCCTATAGTATAATATGATTGGAAAGATGTAATTCATTGATTATTTTATAATTGTATCAATATTTATTTGAAGTGTATTTGTAATTTTTTAATTGTATCAATAATAAGAAATCAAAGAATTAGAGTAATTACATGATGAAGTCCCAATTAATAATGCCAAAAGCATTGTCGAAATCCACCGGCGGTTATTGTAATAAAAATGACAAAATATGGCAATCTAAGTAAAACCTGAAGGCCTAATCCTATAAATGTCATCTTCAAATTAATTCCTTTATAATTTTTTCAGTATTGATTAGATGTTGTGATGTATATTATATACTTTTTATAAGAATTCTCTTTACTAAGGATCGTGTAGACCTTGTGATATATTATGTTTTTTACTTTTTTTTATAAGAATTCTATTTACTCAGATGAGATGATATCAAAATGATCATATATAAATCTCATGTTAGAATTAGGTTGAACTTCTAATACGTATTATTTATATGTAGTGAGAATACCATAAAAAAGATACCCACATCAATATCTTTAAAAATCTCTTCCATTCTTTTATTTTTGTACATCTTTAATGTCAAAGTGATAATATCTGAAGAAGCTTGCATGCCTGACCCATTTAAAATAGAATAACGTCAGGCACCATCAGCTAGATTCATATTAATCGAAAAATATGAATTTTGTGGTTTAAAAAAAACATTTTAACCAAAAATAAATTTAAGTTTATAAGTATCCACCCATTTAATTGCATACATAAGCTGCTTAGCCAGCATTTTATATAGAAAGATTTTCATTTTTGTACAATTAATTTATGTTAATGGTTTGTTATTTTAACATTTGAGTTGTATAGTTAAAAAAATAACTTAAATTCCTTTGTTGAAACCCGGTTGGATATCGAATTGTCTAGTAACCTTTTTTTCCTTAAAAGGATCAATTCTTAAAATATTTTTTTTAATCCGTAGATCGTAAAAATTATTTAATTACAGATTAGTCAGAGCTAATCATAATTACAGAATTGCTAATAAAACTTATAGTAATACATTTACCTTGAGAATTTGTAAATGCTTTTTATCCATGTTTACGTTTAGCAGACCGAATCAAGTTGAAAAATGGGCATATTTGCTTCTTCTGTTTTTTCCCCTAGTCTTGATTAAGGAATTAAAATGCTTCTCCGAGGAGGCAGAAATGGTCTAAATCGATATATTGATTCTGAAATAAGTATCATCTTTAATTAAATTTCAAAAAAATGCACATCAATGGGCCTACTCTTCAATTTTCTTTAGCTCGGCATCAACCAATGTAGTGTCAGGCCCATTTCTACCCTTCTCGAGGATGCCAAGAGGAGATACAAATAACACTAGCACTAAGATTTAAGACTATAGTATAGCATAGTGCCATGCAACCGTTAATGAAGATTCTTTGAAGAGCAGATTTGCATGGGCAGTCATTCCTTTGGAATTACCTAACCATTATTACAAAGATAAGGGAGACAAATAGGTAACGGACGTGAATGATTCAGACCGATTTAAGGCAGTCAACAAAGAAATTTCATGGAAAGGGGCAGGTGCACTGTCATGAGAATTCACAGCACTGTACATTTTTAGCCTACAAGAATATCACACAAACATTCAATAGACCTGCAGTCGGTCAAAATTTGCAGGTGGAAGATGGAAGAAAGAAAACTGAGAGCTGAATTATTTTGACAGGATTGGACTGGCATCAAATTATAGTAAATATGAATTGAACACTACATGTGACCAATACGCCTTGAGTATCTTAACCATCATCATGGACTTTATACATTTTTGTTGCACTGTATGATTGTGAAGCTTACCATTGGATGCTAGGAAAGGAATCAACAGACAGTTCACCTAATCTGAATTTAATTACTTATTAGAATAATCGTGGTGATTCTGTATTTCATTAAAAAACTCAATAAGATGGAAAATAGACAAGTTATGCATAAATAGTAAGAAAAAAGAGAAATGTAGATCCATGTTTGAGGGGATCACCAAATACCTCTATGATATCGAACTTCAACTCCTTAACAAGTATTATACACACTCCAAGTTTGTAAAGTAGTGCTTGCATCCTTTGTTTCCTCAACTCATCGATCTTAGGTCATAAAACATGCAATATCAAAGATAGGATGAAGGTAAAGATATTGAATTACTTAAAATGCAGCATAGGCATATTGTATTCTAAAACCTAAAAGTTAACATAACCAACGCGAAACTGTGTCCAATTCCAGTAGCATCAATGGCCTACCTTTGTGAGATGGGAAGAAATGACTACTAAATGTTTCCAAGACCTTTGACAATGAGCTGGGATTGAATGACAGCTTGTTGGTCATGTCCTCTAAGTTGGCTGTTTTGTCCAAGAAAACATTCTGATTTAAGCTTGAGAGTCTTCTACTGGTTTCTCCTTCTAACATGGAGAGGTAAGTTGCAATATTGTTCCAACCACTCCATGCAATGTTTTTTGCAGAAAGAACACCGTTAGATTGGGCCAACATCAGTGCACCACTTTTTGTTGCAATGATAGCTGCAAAATATAATATACTTGTCAAGTTTAGCTATAGCTTCTTTGAGAAAACAATAGCATGATCTAATCATTTTTCAAATATGTATCCATAACGTATGGCACTTCTAATCATATAAAAAAACCAGTGTAAATGATTTCACATTTTGGGTAATAGTCGTTGCTAGGAGTATAAAGAAACGCTTCTCATTACACTCCTCGAAGTATCATAATACACTCATCGGAGCCTCAATTGTAAAACCAATTGGAAGCCTAGTAAATGAATGATTCTGAGTTTAGCCAAGATACAAAATTTTAATTGAATTGCTGAAAGTAAGCGGTAACAGTAATGACAAGATTGAGAGCGGGGGTAAGAAAAAAAATACCATTCTGAGGAACTTTAAAGATGTAATTGGCAGGCAGACCAATACCAAAACCCAACAGAGTTATACCCACACTGAATCCAACACCGCAACCAGCACCAACATAACCAATGACATCAGGGCCAAATCCAGGGCCCCATCCAACACCACAACCAATGCCTAATCCCATGCCCCAAAAGGCTCCAAAAGTTGGATGCACAGGGTTCCATCTCTTATACCTCCTAAACACTCCTTTTATGATCATTGCTACCTGAGGCCAAATAACCATTTTCATAACTCATAGTTACCTTAACCAAGGTTATTCTAACTACGATAACAACTAAGAACACCAAACACTTGATTTTTACATAAAACACAAGATTTCCTACACCGGCTTTACTTCATTTCCCATGTGATAAAAAAGAGAAAGATAATAAAGAACTTTATGTCATAGTATCAGAAGGGTGCCAGAAATGTCATGTCCTACTCATACATGAAGCAGAAACACAAGGTTCAATTCAAGTTTTGAAAACATCAACTCGTAAACCGAAGTAGACTTTATGTCATAGTATCAGAAGGGTGCCAGAAATGTCATGTTCTACTCATACATGAAGCAGAAACACAAGATTCAATTCAAGTTTTGAAAACATCAACTCGTAAACCGAAGTAGAGTTAGTGAACTTGGTATTGAATTCACAATCTAAAACAGGAAGATTAACAGACCCCATTGATTTGAGATTACCATCAAAAACTCTGCTTCAACCTTGCGCACTCCATGTTTTATCGAAAGTTAAATAATCACCACCCAATGGATGGAGAGCAAGAGTGCCTGGCTTTTACGAGGTTCTAATGGCTTATTAATAAAAATCACCATTTGTCTAAAACCAAAAAGAATCAATGTTTGAATTTCAAAATGTTAAGTGTAGAATATACATGTTCACTTGTTAATATCAACATAACATGTGTAGTTTTCGAGTGAGGTGTACAATTAATCAAAGATGTGAACAAAGAGTAAATGGAAAACAAAAGAATTTGGTAAATTAATTACATGGAAAAGTAGAATCATGTTCACTTGCTCTGAATCATGACTTATTTATCAATTTTTACTTTTACAATAGTTTTATTGACAGAGACCAGAAATAGGTCATATACTGTCGACAGCTCATTTGAAAGATCTTTTGGTAGTTATAGTATTAACATATATAGTTTTCCACATTACTGTAATGTGATTGTTATCAATAACATATGCAATTTCTGGGATATCTATGTTTGAATATCTATGAGGATAATGAGCTAATAAATGGGACACTGCTTACCTTTCAACAAGTAGCCCTATGCTTTAACAATCAAGAACATCAGGTTTTTCTTTTTGTGATTATAAATTATGATTTACGGAAATGAAGAAAATACCAGAAAATAGGCAACATAGTAATGAAATGCAAAAGAAAAATTAATTGAAACAATATAAAACGAAATCATTAAGGAAAATATTGGATAAAACTATTTAGTTGATTGACGATTTCAATTTTCGGTGTCGGCAGGGGCATTTCATCAAAGTATACATGCATTATGCCATATTCCTATTAGTAAAATCACAATCACAAATTAGCCAAATCACCAAACTACAACATTCTCCAAACAATCAAATATTAATAATAAACGAAATTTGAGAAGAGAGACTACCTTATTAACACGTTAGTTGGTTAGTGACGTCGGTGACTTCACGCAGGTGGCGCGGTGGACTTGCGATGGTCGACGAGGGAGCTGGGAGAGCGTACAATGATGAGACAGACAGAGAACAGAAGCGCGGGGAGTGAAGAACAGCAGTCGAACAACAGAAGATTGGAAGGCTGACGCGATTGTGGAAGTTATTTAAAAGAAAAACGACGTCGTTTGGGCTCAGAAGCAAAACGAGGCCGCTTTTCTTGTCATGTAATTTTGTTTTGATTATAACAAAACAACAACGATTTTAGGCATGACAATTGGCGGCTAGGTCTTAGTTGACCGAATCACGGGTCACGCTTGAGCAACCAAATGATGTAATTTTTATTTTTTTTAAAAAAAGGCCAGTCTTGAGTCTCTCTATAGCACAATTAGGCTGCCCTCGAATCAATTAGCGATCGGGCTACAGACTAAGCCTTGGTCTGAGAAATCATAGGCCAGTTTGGGGTCGATTGACATCCCTAGTCGTTTTGTTATTTGTGTTTGTCGGGCCTCAGGCTTGTTGACCTTGCCCTAGCTCCTTGGTCTGAGCCCAAGGCCTGACAGCCCCAAGCTTGGGCCCTTCTTATCCGACCCAAGGCCCGCCAAACATTTGTGGGCATTTAAGGTTTTGTAGCTCACAGTGATGGTCTATCTTTACTTGCTTGTCACAGGTTCGTCGGGCTAAGTGATACAAAGGTCACCTTGGGACTCGAACTTTCACCGAAGTTGATCGCTAACACCCTTTGCACGGTAGTCTCACTTAAGTCCGCTTAAGAAAGACTTAAGCCTTTAACGACCCTCGAAGTGTTTTCCTCACACACTCGAAAAAACAATGCAATGGAAGCAATAAGAAAATAAAGGCAACAAGGAAGCAAGAGAGATACGGTAAAATTAACCTTTATATTACTTTCCCTCAAAAGTATACAAAGGATATTCTCTCTAGCTGAATGAGAAAAGCAAAACTCGAATGAGCTATATATATAGGCACTCTAACTTCGAAGCCAAGTTATATTCAGAATCTCACTTAAACTGAACTGCCTAAGATCGTGCTATGATCACGTCTATCTCTATCAGATTACATCACATGAATCAATTGGATGACACCCCCATCCAAATAGACTCTAACTGATAAGATAGAATCTACAAGATAATAGAAAGATAGAATTTACATTTAAATAGGAAACTAGCATCCTTATCCTCTAAGATCTCTATTATCTTCATATGTTGAGTCGCACTGTGATTCTAACTCCTAGTTATTGCCGCATCATCCAAGATCTCCCCGCGATCGCTATCCGCTGATGATATAGTGTGATCTTGCCGAAACCCACATAGTACACTGGCCTGATCCAAAGCTTCCCACAATAAGTCCGCTAGTCGTGGTCCATTCATTCGAGCATAGGCCAAGTCCTTAGCTTAGGTTGATTCAATCTCTACTAGGTCCGAGACTCTACCAAAATTCGCACCAAGCATGCCTCCCTCATGCATGTAATTCAGTTAACCTTCCTCCTAAGGCGCATCGTGAAGGTCGCTGAGAAGTATTGCCACCAGATGAATTTGATGCCCTCGTCGAATTAGTTTGTAGGTAGGCGTTCACTTGGTCCTTAAATTACCACAAAGTCGTATCTTTCTCCCACGTAGCTTCCGCGACAGGTTTACCTTTCCACTGAATCAAGAACTCGATCCGTCGGTTCTTTTTGTGTTGACCCATTATTCGATGATCTAGGATCTTCTCCACTTGATCCTCGAATTGTTTCCTCACAACCGATGGAACTCGCTTCACCTAACTCCTATTAGGATCTATGCATCCTCATAGTAAGGCTTGAGAAAACTAACACGAAAAGTAGGGTGTACCTTTAATAACTCGGGCAATTTTAATTTGTATGCCACGTTCCCCACTTTGTGTAGTACTTCAAACGGTTCATCATACTTCGGCACCAAACCCTATGAACTTGCTTACTCGAGATCTTTTTTCAAATATGTGGGGTTAGTTTCAACAAAACTTTATCTTTCAAGTCAAATTATAACAATCTCCTCCAAAGATTCGCTTGCTTCTTCATCCATTGAGAAGCTTTTCAAAAATTATCTTTCGTCTCACCCAACAATTCTTACTTCTCCATCACAAACTTATGCGCCGCAATTCATTTGCCACTTGTCCTTTGTTGAGCAATCTCTAGTGGTATGAGAGGCTGTTGTCCCAACACAATCTCAAAGGGACTTTTCCCCTAGCCGAAGATCCATGCAAGTTATAGCAAAATTGTGCGGTATCAAGTAAACTCAACCAGCTACGTTAACTTGCACTTACATAATGTCGTAGGTACTCCTTTAACAAATTGTTGATCCTTTTTGTTTGGCCATCTATTTGTGGGTGATTTGCCATTGAAAACTTTAAGTTGCAACCCATCATATTAGGAAGGGATGTCCAAAATCGGTTTGTAAATCTGGTATCTCGGTCGCTCATAATATCTGCTGGAACTTTGAAATACTTGATCATTTTCTTGTAAAACAACTCACCCGCGACATCCGAGGGACAAGTCACAGGAGTTGGCACGAAGATCACATACTGGGAGAATTTGTTAACTACCACCATGATTGATGTCATGTTGTCCACCTTTGGAAACCCGCTAATGAAATCCATTGAAACTGACATCCACGGTCTCTCGGAGATGGATAAGGGTTGTAGCAAACTGGCTTCCTTTTTCCTCTCCGATTTATCCAATTGACAAGTGAGGCACATCTTGACGTAATATTCCACGTCATTCTCCATCTTTGGCCAAATATAGGAACGAGATAGGAGCGTTAGCATTCGTTGGACTCTCAGGTGATCAGCCCACTGCGAGTCACGCGTCTTCTTTAACAACTGTTTGACTACTCTTAGTCATCAAAAGCTCATCATCGTCGAGCCAAAACTTACATACAACATCTTCCTTAACTTGAGAAATCAACTTACAGTACGTGGTGTCTATTGGAGCTGTTGCCTTAATTTGCTCCAACAGGGTTGGACTTCACTCTCATGATTGAATAAAGGGCCGCAAATACCTCCTTCCTACTCAAGGCATCTTCCACGTTATTGTGCCTTCCCGGTTTATGCTCACACACAAAGTCATACTTAGCAAAAAAACTCTTGCCACCGTGCTTGTTTTGTGGACAACTTCTTTTACGTCCTGAAAAAAGTATTAGTAACATTATCTGTTCGGACAACAAATTTGGTTCCCAGCAAATACACTCACCACGTCTCAAGGCAATGCACCACCGCAAGCATCTCCTTCTCGTGCGTCAAGTAACGCTGCTCTGCCCCGTTGAGCTTTCGACTCTCAAATGCTACTGGATGACCCTCCTGTACAAGGACTACGCTAATGGCTTTGTTCGAAGTATCAATATGTACCTCAAATAGAAGATCGAACATGGGCAGCTTCAACACTGGTTCGGTTAAGATAGCAGCTTTAAGTTTCTCGAGTGCCTCCTCACATGCACTCGACCAACACCATTCTTGCTTCTTCTTCAGCAAGTCCGTCAATGGCGCTGCTTTCTTAGAGTATCCCACAATGAATCGCCTATAGTAGTTTACTATGCTGAGAACACTCCTCAATTCTCATACTGTCGTAGGAGCTTGCTACTCAACTATCACTTTCACCTTTCTCGGATCCATCCTGACATGACTGGTGATGCTGTCTTCTGCAACCAAATATAAAAGAAATCACTTCCGTTAAAACAAATTAATGTAGTAGCGGTAAGCAGATATCGTTCCCACG
>JAOSBP010000005.1:11309722-11323184 GCA_027563825.1 Erythroxylum mucronatum
GGTAATCTCTGTAATGTATAACTATTTTATCATGTACACAACCACATTAATTTAATTCTTTCAAAAAGGAACATTTTGTTCTTTTTGTTGTAGTCTTGATTTCACTATAGCAGGGTTGCATTCCATTCACCCAAGGAACATTGAAAGCTCTTCTAAGTATTAGCAGAGTTAATAGAGTTTTTTTTTAATGTTCTAATCATTAACTAAAAACTAAATATTTACAGCTGTAAAATCAATAAGATTCAGCCAAGGCACAAATAGTACTTCCAATTTTTGCTTCCGATACTCTCTTTCAAGTTGGTTTTAATATCTATCATCCATTTCCAGCTTGCAGATTAGGTAGTCGAAATATTTATTGTGTAAACAAAATGTGCTCATTGAGTTCAGCAGTACGTATATAAATTATAGAAACCAGTCCTTTATCAAGTTTCTCCTTGATAAAGTGTTCAACAATTTCAAACATGTTTAGTTTTATTACGAATAGAGATGGCAATGAGCCGGCCTATGAGCTAAATTAGACTTAGTCTGACCTGAGGCTCAACTTTTTTAAATAAAATGATGTTATTTTGCTTAAAAAAGTTAGGTCTTGGTAAGCCTGGACTTGGGCAACTTAAGCCTGAATTTAATTAAAAAAAGTTTTATGTTTTTTATTTTAAAAAAATTAGTGAGATCAGCCTACGAACGAGCTCATTGCTATCCCTAATTACAAAGAACATGATTATAAACAACTATCACATTACACTTATGTTGGTGATATATTTGAAAAATATAAATCTTTTAAGGGTTATTATAAAAAAACCTAAATTCTACTTGATTTTACAATACTAATCAAAAAGTGACACTTAAAACATTTAAACTTTTATTGTGTTATGAAAATAACTTGATGTTAAGTGTTTTGCAAACCTGTTTTTATCCATTTTTATCATCGTGATAAGCTGATAGTTGCGATTGAGATTGCCCAACATTTTTATTTGGTATTCATACTGTTTATGAATAATTTCACACTTTGGCCACCTATAAACACCGATGGTATAGGCTGCTACCTAGGATGCAAGCTGGAAAATGAGTGCCCGAATGTCTGGGCAAGTAGAGTGGTGGCCAAGCTCTAGGAGGGTCAAACAAATGTCAAGGTTAAATAGGAGACACTTGGCCACAGTGCACATGCAGCAACCACTTACGCTAAACACCACCACTACATTGCCAAAAACCAACTGCCTCACGATCTCACAAAAAGAAAGTTTTTAACTCGGCCTAAAATATAGTTAAACCAGACTGGTCCATTTACTTTAAATCGTCGAGCCAGGTCGAGCTTGAACTTTTCTACCAAGCCTAGTGAATGCATATGTTTACCAATTTTGTTTACTGTAAACGTTATGTCTATGTATGTATGAGATAAGTGCTAAATTTTTTACTATCTTTGAAAATGATCTATATTCATCACATCTTTCTTTTTTGTATGTTGAAAGTTTGGGTAGGCTTAATTGGTGTTTTAGCAACTTTGCATTCAAGGAGACCTATTTTCTTATACAAGTTAGGTGTATACTTGCATCAAATGACAAAATACCCTTTTTGGTCCAAAAATTCTGTGTTGGTCGTCAGATGATATATAACAGGAGGTGAACTATGTGTTCTTTTTTTTTTCCTTATTTGAAAATCAGTGAATGAATTGTATATTGTAATAAATAATTATGTATGATAATACAAAAGCAATCATAATAATAATTAAAGAGAATTGGGAAAGAAAAATAAAATTGATTTATAGTGGTCTAGCTAAATAACATTTAGCCTACGTCCACTCTTCAAAGTTTACTTGAGAATTCACTGTCTTCTTCTTTTAATAGGTGAAGAACAACCATTCATAAATCTTCTTTGTCAAGAGTAAAAAGTAACCATTTACAAATCTTGTTCAAGATCAAGAGTAACTTTCATAATGTACATCTTAAGTAATTTCACTAATTGTAATAATTGCATAACCATACAACTCAAAATTAACAGTAGCAGGGGTCAATTGTTATACATATTGATCTACTATTTTGTTATATTAGTGAATCATTATGTCATATCGGTTGATTAACGTGGAAACAAACTCGCAATATACTTTATTAGACTACATTAGTCGATTACTCACTTACATTGGCCGAACAATGTACTTGAAACAAGTTTTTCAACTTTCTCAAGTTCTTATAAGGACAAAAACACACTCTTTTGATTAAAAAAACCGATTCAAAATTATTACTCCCTAATGACACCTAGGAGAGGGTAAATTGGATGAAACCAAGATTTGCCTTATGTTTGATATTTTTATAAAAGCGCCACAAATTATCATAAATGTAAATATGAAATAAAAACAAAATAATTAAATAAATTATAAAGAAAGAGTAAAGGAAGAGAAATACAAACTAATTTATAGTGGTTCGGTAAACAATCTTTGCCTACATCCACTCTCAAGACTCGTTTTAGATTGCCATTATATATCTTCTTTTAAGGTGACAAATACCCTGTGTACAATCTTTTATTTTGATAAAGAGGAACCTCCTTTTCAATCTCTCTTCAACGCAAAGTGGAACCCCAAATCAGTTTTGATAACCCTAATAAAATGATTTCAAACCCAAAAACCAACGTACAACTTAATATTTGCTCACTTTGATGCTATGATAATCACAAAAGGCTCACTCACTCAAAATGAGATAATGAATGATCAAATGATTGGAAAATACTTAGAAATGTGTGCATAAAATACTCAAAAGCTTCTTGATACTAAAACCAATAAGAAAATACCTATTTATAGTATTTCAAGATTTAAAATATCTGTTGAAGCTAAGAACTAGTCGTTACAATGACTATATTTGATATACTGGTCAACCAGTGTAGTATACTTGTCGACTAGTATGCATTAAAGGTTCTAGATTCACTAGCTGTTAGAGCATTAGTTGTCCAGTACCTATATTGGTTGACCAATACATCAGCCAATGTTGCTACAAACTCATAGTATATCAACTTTAACAACTTTAACCTATATTAATTGACCACTAGCTTATATAGGTTGACTAATCACCTCAAAAATATGACTTTAACTTCTTCAAATGCTTAAAACCAATTTATTTAATCTGAATATAATTAAAACACTTTCCAAAATTCCACAAAGATTATTTGAAATATTAAGAGGCTTTTATATTAAAATCAAAATATTCAATGTGCCTTAATGAATATAAAGACTTATGCAGGAAAAAAAATGAAATGTTAATGTATGGTGAGCCTGCTGATTATCAAATAGATGAACTTACAATAAGGAATACATGAAATAATCTTGATATGTCTTGTTCTATTTCTTGACTTGATCTTGATCTTGAAGATTGCAAAAACATTATCTTGTTCTCATATTACTTTTCATTAACAATACTAAAAACTCATTAATAGTACTTATGTTTTGTTATCATCAAAACTTTGATTAGATACTCGCTTGGTTCAACATTCTCTACTTTTTTGAAGATGGCAAAATATTTGTGATATTAGAAAGTATTACAAGAATTTAGTTAGGCAATTTACAACCCATATCAAGATAATAATTAACTTCCCTTAATTGGTGCATAAATGAAAAGTAAGAACCTTATCATAATTGCAATTCAATAATGAGAGAAATATTTAACGAAAGTATACATTGTTAAAGAGATATAAAACTACATGTATTCCCCCTAAATTATAGTATTTCTCTAATATCGCATAAAATTTTTCTCGCTCTTTTTGGAAACATCAAAAGGATTCAAATATTCGACAATTAATCTATACAGGTTGTCAAGTATATGCATCGTGATTTCCTGAAAAGAGTCAAGCTCGCTTTGCAATACAGTAAGCTGATGTTCAATAGTAGCAAGAAAAGTATCTAATGGGGAGTGATGTTGTGGGTAAAAAGTAATGGCCTCATCATCTGCAGGTAGCTCAACGACATGACTTAAAAAGGGCTTGTTAGGATTATAAATGACGAAACCTCACAGAGTGGAGACAAAGGATGAAGCTGAAGATGTTGCGTTGATGTGGTCTAGTCATTTGTCACCAAACAATTGATATCCCATCTAGTGGATATTAGCGGAGTTTTTAAAAAAGTCAAAGTCGATCTCATCGCTAGCAAGAGGAATTTGGAAGTGTTGAAAGATAAGGCTAAGGACGAGAACGTATGGAATATTTTGTTTCTTCTTTTTGGTTTGCTGAAAGTGAATCATATTAAGCAAAAGAAAATGGCCAAGGTGACTAGGTTGTTCTAACATAAAGGTAGAGAGAAACCAAAGATCGTCGTGGCCTAGGAAGGTAAAATGACTACTAGGGGAGACAAAATTATATTTGATAAATAGGTGATGGAAACAAGGGATAACATTGAGTCCACATACATCATTGGATTTTTTATAGACCTCATCATTGGGATCTAACTTAAAAATAATTTTAACTATATCGGGCATATAGTAAGGGGTTATAGAGTATTTGGTATGACAAGTATAATACGAAGGTGGTTCAAGTATAGGAATACCTAAGATCTCATTTATGAAGTTAGAAGTAAGATGAATGTTAATACTATGCACTTTAGAGAAAATATAAGTGTCATCACGAATGATCCTAGGACGAAGAATGATGTAAAAAAGACTAATATTGTTACCATAAATTGACTAGGTATGGTGGCATTCCATATCAATTAAAGGATAGCAATATGCTTAATGAAAAAGAATAAACCTTAAAGTAAATAACAGAGATAGCTACAACTATTCAATTTGGTTTTCTTATTTCTTATAAGTTAAATATGCAAAGTTATAAATAACCTATTTGCTACTTATACCAATTATTTATGAAAATTACGAGTCACTAAATTCATCAATAGAAATAGAGTAATCAACATCAGTTTAAATTTTTAGATCAATTAATATTGATTACTTAAGAAATAAAAGAACATAAATCAAGAAATATTTGAATTAAAATAAAATTTAGGTTTGGAACAAAACCTCGTAGGGTTATAACTAAAGTTTTGAATCCCCTTGAATTAGAAAATTTAGATTTTGCCACTCATGGCTTTAGTTCCATCAAAGAAATAGAAGAAAGAAGAAGAGAAAACAAAATGAAGACAAAAGGAAATGAGGAGAGAGTGTCTATAATGTTCTCCTCTTCTTTTCCTACATAAAAGCTAACTTCTTTCAATAATCCAGAGATTATATTCTAAACAAATCCAAATCCCTACGTAATATGGTTGAGAATAAGTCTCCTAATTGGGCTAAAACTCTTGGAGTGAATCTGGTTTTAAGTGTGATCTCACCTTATCTACTACAACAGTCTGTCGTTTTATTCAAAATTCATTTCTTTTTGTAAATAATGCTATAATTTGATGTTTCAAGCTAAAATTTATCAATCTCTACTTTTCATCTCCTAAAACAAAAGAAATACTAATGTGAATTGGTTATATTAATTGGACTCATCTCTTTTGGTTTAGATTGTTTTGGATGTTTAATTATATTAACTATACCAGATGCTATTCCTCTCCTTTTTTGTTGTTGTTGGTTTAACATATAAAAGAAGTGATTCATCTCCTTAGTTCCTTGATTTTAAATCATTTAATACACATGTCAAACCATAAGCAACACTTTTCCAAACTTCAAACTTATTTACCAAATCAATTAGTTATTGCTATTCATGGTGAAAAAATAGCCTATAAAGGGATGAGAACACTTTCTTTGAATAAATCTCTTCCCATTTCTCTTGCTCTCTATGTCCCAAAATTACTATGTCCCAAAATTAACTGCAAACTTAATTTTTATTGGTTAATTAGTTAATAAAAAATTTTCCATTAATTTTTGTCCTTTTGGTTGCTTTATACAAAACCTTCATAATGGGAACATGATTACGAAAAGGCATAAACACAGACAATTATTTCACCTAGATGATCTATGTTCTAAGGATAATGAATCTTGTCCTCCATTTTGCTATATTATTTCTTCTTCAAATGATGTTTTGATTGATAATAAAAATTGGTATATTTGGCATTGATGCCTTGGACATCTTGATGAAAGTAGACTTTAAAATATGTTTCAATATGGTATTTTCCCTATTCAATTAAAGGTTAATAGTGATTTTTTAATGTTAAATTATGAAAGTTATGCTCTTGGTAAGGTTAACAAAATTACCTTTTTCTTTATTCCCTCTAATGTTGATGCGGCTTTTTATCTCATTATGTTGATTTATAGGGGCAATCACCTTTATAAAGGTTGGGTTATGGATTCTTTGTTTTGTTTATTGATCTTTACATATGTTTCACTTAGGTATTTTTCCTATTAGCAAATTCTGAACTTACCAATATAGCAAAATCACCAAAACTTTTTGGTCTAACGATAGGGAAGAATTTGGTTGTTCTCAGCTTACCACATAAAAAAATGGAATTTTGCATCAATCATTATATCCTAGAGCCAAAGATATGAATTTCATATCGTACTGACCCAAAAATAGTACAAATCAATGTCTTTGATACAGACTGTCAATACTGGCTAGTACCATATTTTTCGTTTGGTACCGAATGATATTTGAAATAATGTCCAAATATTGGTTGGTACTGTAAACTTTTAAATCTCTAAGGAATAAATTGCAAAAAATATTAAGCAAAAACAAAACAAACCCACTCGTAAAGACACAAACCAGACCATGATATTTTCATCTCTACCCATTTTCAACATTCTCGCTCCCTCTAACTTTTAGTATCACCAATCTGCCACTATGCCACCACCCGTAGCCATTGCCATCGCACCATGTCATGCTCAACTGGTGGACTTGGTCAAGCCCAATACTGCATGCTGCCCTCCACCTTTAATCAATGCCACACTCCCCTGTTGGACCACTCCACCATTGCCATTCATCTCTGCAGTCCACTATCGTCCTATTGCTTGCTTGGAAACTAGAAAGATTGCCGAAATCATGATTTTCATTTTCCAGATCTATACCTGACTGACCCCAGCCAACCCAACTAGGCCCAACCCAAATTGCAATTTTTGACTTTTTGGTGTGTTTTGAATTACTTGTTTATACTCTTAATAGCAATTGCATTGTGTTTTGGTTGTGTCATATGTGTTTTGAGAATGATTTATAAAATATGTATTGGAAAATTTGGGTGAAAGTTGGAATTGTTTGTGTGAGTTGGTTCAATTTCAATGGAATTTAGACATTATGAATTTATCAATAAAATTAATGCATTGGAAAACTTGGGTTTAAAATTTGGAATTGTTTGTGTGAGTTGGTTCAATTTCGATGTAGTTTAGGCATTGTCAATTTCAAAATTAATGCATTAAGTTGTTATTTTGTTAATCAATTTATATGAAACATACAATTTGCTAATTATTGTTTGTATATAAAAAGTATTTAACATGATTAATCATTTAAATATAAGATTTAATATCTAATTAAATCATTTAATATATGTAATTAAGTTAAGAAAAATTAAATGTTTGCATTTTTATATTGTTTATTGTTGTTAGAAAATAAAATTAAAAATATTAATCTTATCATATGAGTAGGAAATATACATTTATCATCTTATCTTATGGGTTAAATACATATTACAAAATAGTATGTGAATTTATTCATTTAATATTGACACGTCTTCATTTATTTTTATAGATAAATGAAAGGAAGTTCAAGTACTCCTGATAATTCAACTACTTCAGGAAGATTCAATGATCCAACTTGGGCTCATGCTGGACTAGTTCTTAGAATTAAGAATCATACCATTTGTTTGTTTTGTAACAAGCATTTAAAAGGTGGAGGAATCATCAGATTAAAGAAGCATTTAGATGGGGTTAAAGGTGATATAGAATCTTGTAAAAAACTTAGCCATCATGTGAAATGATAAGTGAAGACTTTGCTTGAAGAGTATCAGTATGAGAAAGATAGAAGGCAAATATTGAATTACGAAATTGGTAGTGAAAGTTCTTTTGTTGGTGTTCAGGATGATAGTGGGTATATTGAAGGTGTTAGTATTCTTACTCAACAAGAAAGGAATGTTGCACCTGATGTTAGGAAGAAGAAGACAGGTGTCTAATCTTTTGGCACCATGAATAACTCATGGAGCTCAGTCTTTAATTTGTAGATTCTTACAATGGTGGAATGCTTCAAGTATAACATTCAATGCTTCCTAATCTTATATGATGGTTGGACAAATAGAAGATATGAACCTATTAATAATTTTTGGTTTGTTCCATAAAGGGCACAATTTTCTTTAAGTCTATTGATGCATCTGGTCTTGTTAGAAATGTTGGTACTTTATTTGAAATATTTGATGAAGTTGCGAATGTAGTTAGGACAGAAAATATTGTTTAGTTTATTATTGACAATGATTATGCTTATAAAGCAGTCGGAAGAAGATTGCAATGGAAGTATAATTTTTTCTATTGGACCACTTATGCTGCATATTGCATTGACTTGATGTTGGAAAATATAGGGAATGCATGGTATTTTCATATTATTAATGAAACAATGTAGAAAGTAAAAATGGTGACCAAGTTCATCTATGATTGTGCATAGGTCTTGAATTTAATGAAAAAGGATTTCACCGATGGTAGGAATTTGTGTCGCCCTGCTATTACAAGATTTGTAACAAATTTTTTTATCACTTCAGTTTTTTATTATGATGAAAAAAGAGTTGAGACAAATGTTTACAAGTGATAAGTGAGTTGTATCTCAATATTCTGTGCCTAATGTTGGATTAGAGGTTTCTAAAAATATACTTGAAGATAATAAATTTTATTCCCAATGTCAAATTTTTATCTAAATTTGTGAGCCTTTGGTGAGAGCACTTTGTTTGATTGACAATGATAAGAAGGTAATAAAGAGTTATTTTTATGATGTCATGGAGAAAGCGAAGGAAGCAGTCAAGGTTAATATGAAAAATGGGCCTTCATTGTACACCCCTTATCTTACAGTCATCTGTAAGAGATGGGAAAGGCAACTTTACTCTTTGTTGTTTTCATCTGGGGTATTTTTTAATCCTAATGTCTATTTCAGACCAAATTTTACAAAGAAAAATGAAGTAAATAGGAGAATGCTATTAACTATTACAACACTTGTTGCCTATGAGATGCTGCAAGATCTCCTAAACTCATAAATGGAGATCTATAAGGATGCTTTTAGTGATTTTTGAATATCAATTGCTATTCGTCAAAGAAACAAACTTAACCCAGTTATATTTTTTTTTTCACTTTTGTTACTTATTGAAAATTAATCATCACTTTATTTTGTTTATAATGCTACTTTCGTCGTCATACAGTTGCTTGGTGGGACCAATTTGGAAGTAGTGTTCTAGAATTGCAAAGGATTGCAATTTAAATTCTAAGTCAATGCGTGAGTCCAATAGGGTATGAAAGGAATTAGAACACATTTGAATTCATCCATTCCAAGAAAAGAAATATATTAGAGCACAACAGATTGAATAAATTGAATAACTTAGCGTTTGATTGATACAATTTTCATAAAAGGTATTTTATTATCATTATTAAGTTAGTTATAATTTCTTATATTTTTTAATAATTTAATTTTATTGTTTACTAGGACTCTTAATAGAACAATTAGTTTAGCATATCCAATTTGTATTGATAATATCAATCTTTTAGCAGATTTGGTTTCTGAAGAACCAAGTTTGAAAAATGAGAGTGATTTAGAAGATAATCTTGGATAGGAAAGTATTGACATGTCATTTGGTGTAATGAATTTGAATGATGGTAATGATGAAGCTCTTCTCAATGATAAGGATTTGTGCCAAATTAGAATTGGGGTCAATGTAATTTGTGCGAGTATTCGATTGAATAAAATTTCAGGTTTTTTCTCCTCTTTTTTTAACTTCTCTTATATTTGATGTATATGTCAAGTTCTATATATGCAATATAATTGTAAATATGTTTCACTTCTAGTTGGTTTTTTGGCATGAACTGTTGTTGTAAATTGTAATTGTTAGAGAGTTCTGGATATTTTTTATTCTTTTTGTTTAATATTTTGATGTAATTATTATTTATTATATGATGAAATTGTAATATTTTTATATTAATACTGGTTATTAGTTATATGTGAAACATAATGTTAATAAAAAACAAATAAATTGTTGTTATTTTAAATTTCTATTATTATGATTTTTGAAGATATGGTTGATGTAAAATTATAAATTATATACTACAATATATTAAAGGACTATTTTTCAAATTAAAAAAATTAGGGCCTATTTTATAAATTTAAAAAATCACTTCAAAATAATACCCAATATTGGCCAGTACTAGTATAACATTACCCAGAACCCCAAAATAAGATGTTATGGTTGAAAGCAAATACCAACATGTTGTTAAAACCACTTTTACTCTTTTACTTGAATTTATGCCCCAAAAAGTTTTTGAGTTGAAGCTATTTATACAGTAATTTTTCTTATAAATCGAAAACCTACACATGTATTTGAAAATAAAACACCATAATTTTGCTTGTACAAGAAATCGCCCATTTACTCTAATCTTAGATTCTTCGATTATGCATTTTTTTTGCTTTAAAACTTCCATGTAAATGAAAGAAATTATCTCCTAAGGCTGCCAAATGTAAGTTTTGTGGTTATGGCAATAACCATAAAGGCTATCTTTGTTATGATTTTAAAACAAAAAAGATGCACATCTCTTGTCATGTCACTTTCTTTGAGCATTTGCATTAGTTTCCATCTCTTGTAGTATGTGTTTTTCAGTTATAATAAGGAGACAAAATAGTGCCAAATTTATAATTCCATTACTAAAAAGTTAACTATCATTCACGATGTTATCTTAAAAGATGAAGTTTAGGATGTAACAGAAGGAGTTGCTTATGATGCCAAAGAAATTATAGATTTTGATAGAGAGTTTATTAGGTCAGATTAAGGTGTTTGTAGTTCTCATTCAACCACTACTCTTACAGTTGACTCTACCATATGTTCTCTTATAAAAAGAATAAGGACTTTTTCAGACGTTTATTCCTCTTGTGACTTTTCTTATTTTGTTGTAGAGCCTACTTGTTTTAAGGATGCAATTACTAAAGAAGAATGAGTTAGACTAATGGAGGAGGAAGTGGCAACGACTACAAAAAATTAGAATTGGACATTTGAAGATTTACCTATTGGAAAAGAAGCAATAGGTCTCAAATAGATTTTAAAGTCAAAATATAATCCAACAAGAGTTTATTGTGACAACAAATATACAATTGATATCTTAAAACATCTAGTTCATTAAGGGACTACCAAGCATATTGAGACACGATATCATTTCATTAGAGAATTGATAAATAAAGGAGGAATTAAATTACATCACTATAGTAATAAATAGTAATTGGCTAATATGATGATGAAAGTTTTTGACTGAAAATAAATTTCAAAAGTTTTGTAACTTGCTTGGAGTTATTTTCCTTGCTTGAATTAAAGGGGAATGCCAACTAATTTAAGCTTTAGCCCTTTTGTCCATTTACATGGCTATTTATCATGTTTTAGTTTGTGATTTTTTTTATATGTTTACTTAGTTCCTAATGTTTAGCTGTTAACAACTTGATTTATGTTAAAATTAATAAAATTTATTTGTTAACATTTTATTTATGATGTAGTATGCGTCTTTTATTTGTAAGGTATAAAATTCTATTTAACGACCAGTGTTTCAATTTGATAGTAATGTGTTTTTTTAGCAATCTACTTATAATAAAAGAGTATTTTCTTTGTCAAATACTTCAAGTTGTAGTTTTTTTCTTCTTCTTCTAACATGAGGAATGGAAAATTTAAATGGCTCTCTAAGGTATAGTTCTATTCCAAACTTAAGCATAGTCTCTATTTCAAATGTGATGAGAAATTTACCCCTTACATGCGAATTCCTATAGTTCTGGTTAACAGTGGTAAAAGAATGACATTTTGATGACAAAGATTCTTTCAAACTTGAAGAGGCGAATTAATTAGAGTGGAATACCATTGAACTATTATTATAATCATAGGGAGCCTTAAACTTGCCCAAGACTAATAATATTAAGGGAATTGTGAAGCAAATAAAATTGGATGAATTTACTAATTTTAAGAGTTTTAGTGTAATTATAATTCAAGAAAAAAAATGGAGACAGATAAGGCCAGAAATAGACTCTAGACTATTCAAAATTAACTAGTAAGTAACCTTGGTGATTGTAATATGACAAATGAGGAGAACATTGCTCGTAAACACCACCTACAAGTATTAGACAATCACAACTCCTCGATTCAACAGAGGGTAAGAGTTAACTGGATAAAGGAGGGGGACAAATGTACAAAATTTTTCTTTAATGCTCTTTTAACTAAAGGAAATATCAATAGAATCTACTCTATACTGTAACATCCCGTTTCCATATTAAGAGTTAGAACTAAAAAATACGGTACATGTGAGATCAATGGGAGGTTAAGAAAAATACATTTTCAAGGAAATATCAATAGAATCTACTCTATAATGTAACATCCCGTTCTTATATTAAGAGTTAGAACCCAAAAATACGGTACATGTGAGATCAATGAGAGGTTAAGAAAAATGCATTTTCATGCTCATGCATATTATTAGCATACACGCACATGAATTTGAATTTTGCACACATTAAAATGACTGTACATGCATCTATTGACATTCCGGGTATAATTGACTTATATGTGAAAGGTGATTTTATTGAGAATTGTGGTTTATGTGTACTGAAAATTTAATTGAATAGTGTGTTTAATGATTTTGAATTTTTGGAGAATTTTAGGAATAATTTCCAAAAAGGTTGAATACTATTAAAGTAGGAAAAATACCACTTGGCCAATAAATTGATGGATGAAAATAGAAATAAGAAAGCAAATGATATTGGAGAATTTTTTAAAATGACTTTGAAAATTTGGAGATGACTTTAGAATTTGTAAGAAGATGTTATTAGAAAATTTTAGTGATAATTGGAATAAAAAGATGAGAGTTATCGGACTAGTTCAATAAGAACTTATTTAAGCCTTAGAAGTTAGATAAGTGACAAGTGTCACTTGTCTAGTTTAGTTTTACTATTCAATTTCTTTTGAAGGACCAAGTCAAGTTTCTTTTGAACTTGAAAGACTAAGTATACCATATTTTTATCTTCATCTCCTTCCTCGTAGCTTTCTTCTTCAAAGTTGCCTCTTTTATACAAAGTTTTTCATCAAACCTCCACCAAAGTTAAATCTTGTCTTCATCTACTTTTTTCTACTCCCAACTCCGGTTTTCTTTCTTTTGCCTCAAGAAAAATTGAAACTTTTCCAACCTCCATTATGATGTATGATCGATTATTTCTGCAAGCGCACAGATTCGTTCTAGTATCCACACAACAAATATTGTAAAGTCGTCTCCCTCAATGACCAAATTGTTCATCAATTCAATTAAATCTAATAATTTGCAACGAAAACAATAAATTGTAAAATTGATTTGAGTTGTTAATTAAGGAAATT
>JAOSBP010000005.1:11344373-11357053 GCA_027563825.1 Erythroxylum mucronatum
ATGTCATTGAAAGTCACAGTAACCGATTGAACCTGCTATAGCAGGTTAAAAGGACTCATCGTGACCTTAATTGAAACCATAGGGACCTGTGCTGACGAAATTAAAACCACAGGGAAAACTATGCCGTAAATTAAAACCATAGGGACTTTTGCCGCCAAAAAACCCATAATCCGTGTATCTTCTCCTATATATACTTGGAATAGGCATAAATAAAGAATAAATGATCTCTAGATTTCTACTCCATCTTGCATAGTACATAGCTAGGATCAGAATTAATGAAATGTATTCTATCCATCGTGCTTAACTTGTTAAGCACAGTGAGCCGTAGAAGGATTGAGTGACTAGGCCTGAACGTTTTGTGCCAGATGATTGGAGACCAAATCTATCTAGGGTTGTTCTAATTCTGCCACTTTCTGAATTTTGCAATGTTGAAGGTGTTCGAAAGTATCTTGAGACATTGGAATACATCCTCCTTTTTATAGATCAGGCTGATAATTAGGAGTAAGATACTAAAATTCAGCTGGAATGTTCCATTGTTCCCTTAAAAAGATATAGTTAACCTTTGTATTGATAGGAAATCCACTCCATATATGAAGAGTTTGAGGATATCTAATTAGAGGGCCCATACTAGTCCAATTATCAAACCATAAGTGCGCTTTTTCTCCATTACCTACCCTATATTTCACCAGAGGTTCCAACATAGGTCTTCGCTTCAAGAGTTAGATCAAGGGCCAAGAGAAGGAAAGTTTAATCGGTATAGCCCAAAGACTAGTTCCTTTCAAAATATAGTTATGAAACCACCGTATCCATAAAGACTTCTTTTCCAATAGAATTTTCCACCTATTCTTAATAAGAGTTGAAATATTAAAATAGGCAATAAGAATCAATCCCAATCCCCCTTTTTCTTTCCTTTTACAAACTTCAGACCATTTAACCTTGGAAAAATGTCTATCTGAATTTAAGTTCCCCCTGAGAAATCTTCTGAAAAGCTTCTCAATGGTTTTGATGACACCTTTAGCTAATGAAATGTTAGAGGACCAGTAAACATGAAGAGAGTTCAGGATCAATTTGATGAGTAGCAACCTCCCACCAAATGAGAGTACCTTGTTAGACCACATTCCCAATCTTCTCTATATTTTCTCAATCAAATGAAAACATTCAGTAAATTGAATTATTTTCATAGTAATAAGAAGTCCCAGATAAATCAATGGAGCAGGTTTCCTTTTCATTCCTATAGTTATAGAGATATTATTTTCCATCATATTAGCACTAGCAGCTAGAATGACCTGACTCTTAGTAAGATTAATTTCTAAACTTGAAAGTTCTTTGAAATCAGTCAGAGTTGACATGAGCAATTCTATAGACTTCCCATGAGCCTTAGAAAAGAGTAGCAAGTCATCCGTAAAACAACGATTGATTAGTCCTACTCTCCTGCATTTATTATGAAATCTGAAGTCTTTGCTTTTGCCTACCTTGTGTTGAATCAACTGACTTAGGACTTCCACTCAAATGATAAATTGATAAGGGAAAATTGAATCTCCTTGCCTCAATCCTCTTACACTCTTAAAGATATTCGTAGGTGTACCGTTAACAAGGATAGAATAAGTAGGAGTGGTAATACAAGCCTCTACCCATCTGACAAACTCACCTGAGAAACCCAATAACCGTAATGTCTGAAGGATAAATTCCCATTCCACATGATCAAAGGCTTTCTTGAAATCAACTTTAATAATACAATTTGGGGGGGTTGTTCTTCCTTAGGTATCCTTTCATTAGTTCTTGAACTATAGAGATGTTATCCCCAATTCTTCTACCATATAGAAAAGCATTTTGATTATTAGAGTTCACCAATACTGATTTCAGTCTGTTTGCTAAGATCTTAGAAATGACGTTATAAAGGAAATTAGTGCATGCAATAGGTTTGTAATCATCTAATGATGAAACCCAATTTAACTTAAGGATCAAACAGATATGGGTTTTATCGATCTCCCTTAGAAGAACCCTTAAAGAAGAATTCTACAATTGCACTTTTAAACATAGGACCAGTTTTCTACCATATTTTTTTAAAGAAAAAACCATTGAATCTGTCGGGTCCAGGAGACTTATTAAGGTGCAATTGAAAGACAACTTACTCTATTTCCTTTTCTTCCACTGGTTTAATGAAGGATGAAGCTTGTTGGAGGGATAAATTATTATGAGAGTTAAGAGAGGTAGAACTTACTTGTCTACAAGAGCCATATAAACTCTTAAAATATCTCTCCGCTTCCTTTAAAAGGTCTTTCTATTGGGAAACTTCCTTACCATTCGAAAAATTGAGAATGTTGATTCTATTTGTGTTCCTTCTTGATAGGATAGAGTTGAAGAAAAACTTAGAACACTTTTCACCATCTTTTAGCCAATTTACCTTCGCCCTTAGTTCCAATAAACTGTCATGATCTCTGACTTTAGCTAAGTAAGACATAAGAAGAGTCTTCTTTAAGCATAACAAGGTAGAGTTTGTCGAGTCTAACTCTAACTCCTACTGTATCTTTTGTATATCCTCTTTGGCTTTTGAAACAGCTTGCTGTGTGGAGGAGAATCTTCTACTCATTAGAGATTTCATCTCCATTTTGATATCCTTTAGCTTCTAATTACACATAAACTATTTTGTTCCTTACACCGTAACCTCCAATCCCTTTTTAAGAGCATTACTAAACCCATCATCATCTAGTAGCAGGTTGTTAAACCTGAACGAACCTCTTCTAACTAGGGTTGGAAGAGGTTCTCTATCTTCATAGGAGTGTGATCCGAAAATAGAGGATTAAGGAAAGTTGTTACACTATTAGGAAATTGAGTAACCCACTCCTTTTTCACCAAAGTTTAATCCAATGTTTTCCTCAAAGCCTATCTCCCTGGCTGCTTATTGCTCCATGTGTAAAAGTGACCCTGTGCCTTTAGGTCAAAAACTTCAATTTTGTCTACACAATTGCTAAAATCAGCCGAGAAGTTCCTCAGGCTATAATTGCCATCAGCTTTAGTTCTATATAATGTAGAATTGAAATCACCACATAAGAGCCACGAACGATTAACAAGAGTATGAAAATCTAGTAAGCTTTCCCATAAGAGTCTCCTTTGAAAAATATGATTAGCACCGTAGATAAAGGAAGTAAAAAACTCAATATTTACATGAAGGGGTTTACATTTAAGTTGGATAGCTTGTATCTCCATATCAAGGACATGTACATCTAACAAAGAAGGATCATACTCGATAATAATTCTCCCATACTTATGAGTTTGATGGTTGGAGATGAATTCCCATTTAGAGCCCACTTTATTCAACATCCATAGATTCTCTTCTCTAATTTTAGTTTCAAAAAGAGCACAAATCTATGGATTTGTGTTATATACAAAATCCCTTAAAGCTTAAAGCTTTTTAGGGAAGCCTCACATGCCATGCTATTATTTTCATTAACAAAATTATTTTCTTTTGGGGCCCTTACCTTTGGCGCTGTTGGATTTCCTTTTAGTAGCTGTCAAAAATTCCCCATTGAAAGGGTCATCCTCTTTATTCTCTATTGACGTAGAACAACTACTTTCCATATGGACCAAGCCATTAGTTTTGTCTTTAAGGTTCATGGAATGTTCATCCCCCTTCATATCCTTGCCCATATCATTATCATCAACTTCAATGTGCTTCTCAGTTGCTTCCCCCCCTTCATTAACTTCAATCGTATATTCTAATCTACCCCCAATTACTACTCCTTGCCCATCATTAGTTTTAGTAACTTCTTCGGAAGCATGAATGCTATTACTAGGATTTTCCGGCTGTTCCTTGTTTAAGTTCATAACCCCTTCACCCATCAGCTCTTCATAATCCCCATTTTGAAAAATTTTACCCGTAGGTATCCATGTTTTTCCATGAGAAGCAAGTGAAGTCTTCCATTGATATTACACTGATACATTATCTTCATAAAAGGATCCATCCAAACCCAATCTTATAATAGGAATATTTTCTAGTAAACCAATGGATAGATCCATATTAATGCATATTCTAGCATATCCTATCCTCTTCCTATTTGTTGTATTATCATCCAAATATAGAGGTTTTCCTAGGAGGCTAGCTATCATACTCAATCCTTTAGTTGTCCAGTATTCATAAGGAACATTATAAAGATTTACCCACATTGGAACTGGCCACTTCTCTTTGCAATCGATTTGAAACCCTGACTACCATGGTTACAAGAATAATGGAAATTTGGCACATGCCATGGTCCTTTTTTAAAAATCTTTAATGCTTGGGCTTTGGAAGCAAATGTGAACAATATATATCTGTCTTCTACTATAATTGCCGGGATAAAATCTTTATTTTCCCATGTTAAATGAGTCCATCTTTGAATAACAAGGAATGTCGGTCTTTTGTCCTAGAAGAACCCAATAAAAGAGTTCTCCCAAGACTTAACACCCTCCTAGAGAATACCCATATCAGGGGAGATAATGGCACGACCATCTTCATTCTAAGGTGACATAAATGAAGAGAGAGATTAGTGGTGAAGCCTCCTACCACTCGTTTCCAAGTTTTCATCACCACTGAAGGAGATGAAGAAGAGATAGGTAAGGTATAGATATTGGTAGGTACGATTTGTGTATTTGCTAATGAGGGTTGAGAGGGTGAAACAGCTGGGGAATTTGGCAACTAAGGGGATTGGAGGAATGAAGGAGGAGAATCAATAAGTTGGGCTGAGGTTGAAGCAGAGGATAAAGGAGGAAAATCCTCTATAGGGTTGGTTTATTTTGGGGTTAGTATGAGTGTCTGCATTGTCTGCAAAGGGAGCCACCCCTGTTAGATTTCTAAACAGAGAAATAGCAGGGACTATCACATAAGGGAAAACAGGGGGAGGGGACAAATAAAGGGTTGAAATGACCAAAATAATCTTGCCCTAAGGCAATGGAATATTCAGATATGAAGAAGGAGTTTGAGGAGTACGGAAGAGTAGTTAGTATGTAGAGATGAAGCAATGAAGACTAGAGTTCAGAAAAGTGTAACAGCAGAAGGAATGAAGAGGAGTTGTAGAAGGATGAAGAGGTTAGAGTTTAGAAAAGTGGAACAAAATAAGGAATGAAGAGGAGTTGCAGAAGTATGAAGAGGCTTTACTGGTATGAAGGTCTTAGGTTAGAGAGATGATGGAGAACATCTCACTACATGGTTTAAAACATCTCACTACATTTGTTGAGGTCATTCTTAAGACTTGAATGGGCTAGATTATGAATACATTTTCATATAAGGTTTAGGAAGGGTCATGGAAGTTTGTAAGAACCATAACATGCAAGAAAGTTATGTTGGCATCATCTAAACTCTAATATCCTTTCTTCACAAATAAGACATTTTATTTTTATCATTATTATTTAAGATATATTTCAAGAACAATATTCTGAGTATTTTCGTACTCAATCTTCCCAATACTTTACACCCCACCAAAACAAAAAATGTTTACAACTAAATAAAAAAGGAAATTTTAAATCCAAAAAGATATCAAACTTAATCATCATATGTTTAAGTTAAATTAAGAAAACAAAATCATATAAAATATTTTTTGTTTCACAGGCTCTAGTTTTTTTATCTGCTATTTGTGTTAATCATCATTTTTTAGGCCAAAGGTTTAATTTATTCCTTAATAGTTGAAAAAAAGTTTAAGAAGACCCCTTCAAAATAAAACAATTCATCCTAAAAAGGCTCTCTTCATCATTCCTTTGTCAAATAAATATTACATCCCCATTATGTTGATCCACGTGGTATGCTAGTAACAGCTGATATGTAATAAAGATTTTTAAGATTTTTAAATGAATTAACTTATTAATTACATTAAAAATAAAAAATATTAATTATTTTAAAAATAAAACCAAAAAATCTAATTTTCCATTTATTTTCCCTTAACTAACCTTAACTATCATCAAATCACTAATTTGCATCAAATCTTTAATATCCAAACACGATTGTTTCTTCGTTATTCATTTGTGGTCTTCGATTGTGTCTTCGTGTTTTCCCCTATCTTCATGAAATTTATTCCTCATACTTCTTCCTCTCTCTTTGATAATTTCCAGTAATTTTCTAGCATATTTGTCCCTAGTTGTGGCTTGTAGGATTTGGAGTATTATTATTTCATTACGTACGGTATCTCACATCTCCTTTTATTTATTCAGTATTTGATGTTCTTGCCCATAAATAAAGAATATTTTTTTATGTTTATAGGGCCTAAACATTTGTCTCTAGAAGTAGAGACAGTGGAGCAAGGTGTTTCCCTTTGTGATCCCTCATGTTTTAGAGTACAAAATTAAAGTAATCCTATATATACATATATATTCCCAACGTATTTTAAACTACATTTGTTTGGGTGTATTATGATTTGTCAAGAAGTAAGCTTGTTTGAGTTGATGGTTCATTTACATGGTGACAATATATGACTAGCAAGCTCTTAATTTTGTTGGAGCTCAAAAGATAGGCATGGTAGTTAAGGTTATAAAGATCTATTCAAAAGAACAAAGTATCGAGAGGATGATATTTCCACTTTTATGTGTATGTATATTATATTCATTCTTATTTTTATAAATTGAAGTTTGTGTTAATATGACCAAATCAAAATTTAAGTAATGTTATAGGTGGCAGTCTGCTTATACATGTAGTCAAGTACCAAACTAGATTAATTGTTTTATATAGTTTGTGGCTATTAACTAGTATTGACCATTGAGTGTTGTAAATGGACAATTTTTCATAGTTAATTCTTATCCAACTATTTTTTTGTCTAATTTATTCGCTAGTGTTGGTAACTTTTTGTCCTTAGGTATAAGTAAGATGTCCATTTAATTTCCGTTCAATATTTAAAATAAATGTCACAAATGATGTCCGTTTGTTAGAGTATTAGTTTTTATAGTTTAGTCTCATATATAACTTTTATAGTTTAAGATTGATTTTCTACTGACCTACCTAGCTAACTCAATTATTAGTCGTCTTTTATTGTTCAACCATCTTTTAATTCTTACAAACAATAAATTATTTATATCCCATTTATGTTTATTTTCAACTAACAATTTACTTGGAGTAATATAGCACATATTCTAGACAAAACTAGATTTCATTGTGTTATATTGTTTTATGGATATTAGCTAGTATTGAACATTTGAAAGTATCCATAAAATTTCTCAAATTAGAAGATTAGTACATGAATAACTTTCTTTCCAAAAGATAATAGTGAGATTCAAAATCACCATTTTAGTTATTATATTTCTTTTACATCCATAAGTATATCTTCCATACATGCTTCCATTGTTTAGAATTTTACATGCTTAAAATTTGAAGTCATATTTTATGGCTTTTTTACTTCAATATTATGCCTAGATATCCTCAGATTGGTAATTATTCCCATTTGATGACCCTTATTTGATCAAATTATTTCTTTATTAATTAGGTTTGGGGTATCACAGGATATATATGGATTGCAAATTTTATGGAACAAAGAACTTATAAACATGTACTTAAGTTCTAGATAATTTATCAAATTTACAAATTGGATACTTGAACTTCTTAATAGAGTCTTGCCTAGTCTTGATTAGATAACGTGTAAAACTTGCAATAACATGTTGTTATCAAGAAATAAAGGTAAAGGCTAAATCTTATCCAATGCTAAACTTCAAGCTTCACTGATAGTCCTTTCAACTTTATTCAAAGCTGCTAGAACACATTAACCATGTTTCTTAATAGCTTCAAAACTATTGCTACTAACTATTTTCTTTTGGTGACTAAACACAAAAGCTTAGGTATGGAAGCATATCAAAACCCCTAAACTTGCTTACTCCTCACATGTATACTTTTAGCAACATAAAATCCTTTAACCTCTTATACTTTGGAACTTTTTTAACGACAAACTAATCCATCCTTTGATTTATATATTTTGAGAACCATACAAATTAAAATGAGCACTTGAAATATTGAATCTTTACTATTTTATTATATAGTAATATGCTAAGCATATTGCCTTTGTAATAACATGTTTAATTTTTCATTTAAAAATTTCGTAAGTAAATGAAATATTATAATGGATAACCATGTTATTAAAGTTTATGTAGGGAACAAAATTTTCAAACTCTTTAGTTTTCACAATTTATTTTGTTTAAAAGATGAAAGTTCACGATTGGTTCAATTAATTTTACAATATTAAATTAATAAAATATTTATATTAAATTTAATATTTTTATGTTATTTTATTTCAATATGGATCTATATTTGTATATTATTTTTTCATAGTATGGACTAATTTATTTTAATTTATATGTATAGGTTGGCAATAAATGGGTGAGTTAGTATAAGGTTTTTTTATGATGAACATTTTACTAAGGAAGGTACAATGAAGTATGCAAGTAAGGCATCAGAAAATTTTGACAATGTGAACATAGATTATATGAGTTCAAGAAGGTATGCTAGGCTCTACAAATATTGTTAGTGCATGATATTTGCTTTTAAGAAGGGGTTGGAAGAAGGTTTGAGGAGGTTAGAGTCTAATAAGAGTGCATTTGATTGATTGAATTACTAAAGGGGTATAGCATAATTGATGTCTATTTGGAGCATATAGATGAACCAACACCATCCATGCCAATGTTAATATGGCATGATAACTAGCTTAAAAATGAGATAGTAATAGAATTAGGTGGTGATATTGTAGTTGATTTAGGTTGTGTAGTGTTATATGAGTCGAATTGGGATATGATAGTGGTGTAGGAGTTTATTTAGGATGTGATGATGGTGTTGGTGTTAGTGTTGATTTAGGAGGTCACAATGATGTTGGTGTTAACTTAAAGGTCATAGTGATGTTGGAGTTGATGTGGGAGGTAATAATGATGTTAGAGTGGGTGTGTGAGGTAATATTAATATTGGTGTTGATTTAGATAATGGAGGTGATCTAGGAGACGAATAATCAATTGGTAATTATTCTGAATTGATTAATGATAGTGATTTTGATATAAGTGCTCTTGATGAGGTAGGTTGAATGCTTAAGACGAAGGTGAAGTGTCTACTTAATATGGGGTTGATTTGGGTGCTCAAGATGGAGGTGATAAATGTGCTCCTGATGGAGATAAATTTAAATTAAATTTCAATATTAGTTTTAATGCAGGTCATGACATAATGTACATTGACTCTTTTGATCCTAGGAGTTCCTTAGATAGTGATGAATATCTCATTATTAAAAAACTAGATGTTAACTTGAGGCATCCTGGTGAGACGAATAGATATATTTATGGATTTATTATAAGTGAGATGAATAGATATATTTAAGAAGTGGTTGTTAATTATACAATAGTAATAAGATTTAACTTGAGTTTCAAGAGGAATGAAGAAAAAAAGATAAGCTATGGTTGCACCGAAGTTTGTCAAATTGATCTATATGCTTCATTTGATAGAAAAAGATAAGTGCTTAAAGCTAAAAAATTATAATTTAGAGTATACATGTAATCCAATAAACAAATCAAGATTGGTTATATCCAATTTTATCATGAGACATTTCAAGGAAAATTATCTTAAATAAGCCAAACTATAAAATGAAGAAAATAATTGAAAAATGTATGGAGAAACTAAATTTGTCTATTAATTCCATCATGTGTAATTATTTAAGAAGGAAGCTTCTTACTGTAAAAGCAAAAGAGCAGTATAACAAATATGAAAAGGTTTATATATAGATTTTTAAGTTGAACGAAATGAATATGAAATTTACAATCAAGCTTCAACTTAGAAGGTTGAAGATAAGTTAGTAATCATGAGAATCTATAAGTGTTTTGATGCTATGAAGAAGGGTTGAATAATTTGCAACCTGTAATTGATATAAATTGATGTTTTTTGAAAACAATGTACCAGGGAGAACTTTTAAGTGCCATAGGAGTTGATGGCAATTTGACACATCTATCTAATTGCATAGGTAGTTGTTGACATAGAAAATACTAAAAATTGGACATGGTTTATAGAACAATTAACCATTAGTTTAAAGCTTGGAGATGGTGAAGAAATAATAGTGAATCTAGATATTCAAAAGGTAATTCATCCAACGAAAAGTAATTTATACAAACATTTGCATTTGTGAACACTTTTAATTGGTTATTCTTAATTGTGAGGACTTATATGAGCAAGGAATGAAGTATTGATCTCTATTACACATAGGACGTATGCAAGGTATATATATATACCATAATTGGGTGGGGAAATGAATGGGAAATTTTGGAATTATGTCTGGGCAACATTCCATAAGAATTTGATGACAAGTGCAACAAATTAAAACGACTTACACCAAGATGTGTATAGGACTTGCTTGAATATCCCTAAGAAATATGGAGTAGACTTTTTAAATCATTAAGTCCAAAATTACAGACAATAATATGAGTGAGACATTTAACTCTTGAATTTTGGGGGCTAGAGATTACCCCTTATGATCAGCATGTTAGAGATTATTTTTACATTAATTTTACTCTACAATTACATTTAAGTATAATTTGACATTTGATTGTTATACAAATGATGACCAAGGAGAAGAATACTCGTATGACAAGTTCAATATAACATAAAATGAAAAAGGTATAGATAGACAGTTAAATATTCCTCGAACCCTACAATATAATGGTGTTGTGAAAAGATGTAATAGAACATTATTAGAAATGGTTTTGTCCATAATGACACAAGAAAATTTACCACTTATGCACTTAATTAAGTTCCTAGAAAATTAGATACAAACTGTTGGGACCCCGCCTTTGCGAGTCATATGTCTAACGTCCTACGTGACATCTAAACGAGCATCCCATAAGGGCGGCGTGCCCACACCAAGTCAAACCTAAAAAAGAACTCATTTCTCCTATTTCCGAACAAATTTTTGGGAAACCTCAAATCAAAATTTCAATAAGACTTATTCAGAACATTTGTTCCCCTTTGTCTTACGTTTCTAATGACACCAAAAACATTCAATTTGGAGCAAAAATCTAAAAGTTATAGTCCAACCATTTTCGGACTGTCTGTAGAATAAACCAGCACACTATTCTCAACTTCCGTCCTGAAATTGAAAGTCCTAGAGACTAAATTAAAATTTGATACCTTTAGAAAACTTGTAGCTCTATGTCTCTAGTTTAGTTAGCAACAAGAATCATCTCATTTAGATCTCTACAGATCAAGATATCCTCAAAATACTGAAGCATGTTCAGTAAAATATCCAACTCATATTTTTCCTAACGATCCCCTCACTTTGATTCAATCAAACTTTTTTAAATTAATACTAAAAGCTATAAAGTTTTGTGGAGAGCTAGAGGAATGTGTTAGGACTCTAATGCTTTAAAAATCTTATGACCTTTTATCTGGGTTGTGACTCGTCAGATGGTTGATAACATAACATAACCATGTTGAGGTTCCGTCTGATTTCTTTGAATCGTTCTTCATTCAATGGCTTAGTGAAGATGTCCGCCCATCGATATTGCGTTTCAACAAATTGAAGACTTACGATCTTCCTCTGAACATAGTCTCATAGAAAATGGTGTCTGACTTCGATATGTTTAACTCTCGAATATTGAATCGGATTCTTTGACAAGTTGATGGCACTTATGTTGTCATAAAAGATTGGGATCTCCTCTTCTTGTACTGAGTAGTCTTCTAGCTGGTACTTGATCCACAACGTTTGTGAGCAGCAACTTGCAGTTGACATATACTCGGGTTCAGCAGTTGATAAAGCGATTGAGCTTTGCCTCTTAATCGACAAGGAAAAAGTTATGGTCAAAAGAGTGAAACATGTTTAGTAAAAAAACCTTCTTTAGACAAATAGGGAAGTCGTGATCGTGCACATGCACGACTGCGACATCCGGGTGAACCAGCGGAGTCGCGATCATGCATGCGGTCCTGCAAAGTCGCGATAGTGTGCGTACACGACCGCGATATTCGAGTGGACCTACGCTTTTTCTTCTTCGACCTGCTTTGGTAAAAAGGGCATAACGTTCACTACAAATATCAAATTAAGGTCAATCAAAGACCATTTTAAAGAAGACTTCTAGATCTTCAACTTCCATAAAGACCTAGAAAACAATGTTTTGCCTCTATAAGGGTCAAAATTTTGAACTAAGGCAGCTGTCCCGAAAGTCCATCCTATGCAATATCACTAATTTCTAATAATCATAACTTTCAACTCAAATGTCCAAAAATTTCATACTATATATCATTGGAAAGGTAGGAAAATAATCTACAACTTCTAAGAAGACAACTTTATCCAATTCAGCCTATATCAATTCAGTATGTTTCCTGAAATTAGGACACGCATTCTCACCCTTATGGAAAAACTTAAAAATGCAAAGTACAAATTTTGGAATATCATCGGCAAAACTCAAACATACTTCATTAGAATCAAAATATAAAGGTTTTTACAAAGCTTTAGTAGGCATTTTTAGCCACAATACATCAAAATATCAAAATGTCAAAATACAAAAGGATACATGAACAATAATTTGCTCAAAATGCAACTAAAGCCTTGTAATTGCAAGTCTAGCTTAAAACGCAAAAAGATGAAAATTTTTGGAGTGATGCCTCGATTCTCTTTCACTCAATCTCTAGCTTGTCACCTGGAGATGGGAGGGAAATGGGGGGGGGGGGGTGAGCTTAAAGCTCGTGGGTGACAATTTTATAACCAGTAACAAGC
>JAOSBP010000005.1:11365081-11387448 GCA_027563825.1 Erythroxylum mucronatum
AATTCTTAATTAATGTGGGAGTCGTTAAGAGTAAGATTAATCCAGTAATAATCAACTATGACAATCAAGTAGCAATCAGTTATACTAATGACTGTAAATTTCATTGTAAAACCAAACACATAGATATTAAGTACAATTATATAAAAAAAATGGATGCATGAGGTGAAGTGAGCATGAACTATATACCTACATAAAATATGTTGGCAAACCCAATGACAAAACTAATTTTCTAATATTCATACATTGAGCATATAAAGTCACTAAGATTATGTAGGATACTAAAATGTAATTGATTAACATTTTTTAATTTATGTTCATTCAATATATTGTCATGTCTAAAATGCAAAAATGAGATGACATTGTTTATAAAATAATATAAGCATTACATAGTTCTTAATTCTAAAACATATTTAAATCAAAGAGTATGTCAAGCAAATAAAAGATTGACCCTCTCAAATTAAACATTAAGTATGTTTAAACCAATATATGTATGGTATTGCATTAATAACATATATACTCTCTAAATAAAAAGTAGTTAATATTGTAGCATGTGACTCTTATTATGTATGCAAAAATAACCATAAAAAGGGATTAATGTAAGTTATAAGATTTTAACTTACATTGTGTGAAACCCTAGAGGTTAAATATGCCTTATAATATACCCCTATGGCTTTTGCCTAATTCCTAAGAATCAAATTTAAGGTTTGGCGCTTTAGAATATTACCAAAAGATCAGGTGTGATACGATTTTAAGGGACAGCTAGGAAAGCAAATTACATTCAATTCAAGAAAATTTAGAACAAAGGAAGGTCATTTTGTTTGGTGACTCGCATAAGAAAAAAGTGTATATTCAAAGGTGGTTATGGACTCTTAATAAAAGAGTTGAATATATTTGTGGCACAATGAAGTAAATGAAATCAAAGAAGATTAAAATACAAGATATGAATTAAGATATTGCATACTAAATCTACTCAATTAATTTATTAGCCAGGATGTTATATGTTCTTTACAAATATGTGACAATGAGTCCTTATCGTATGTTGGTCATATAGGTTATTAGACAAGTATGGGAACTTAAAAAGTTTTAATTGATTAAAGTCATCATATGTGAGTGGGAGATGATAGAAATAAGACACACATGATATATTTGGGTTATGTCATTTGACTTCTAAGTAATAAGAGTAGTTCATATAAAATATATTCTTTAAAATTCTAAAAGATTAGAATGATCATTTTGAAGATAAAAGGTAGTTAGAACTCAGATAATTTTTATTCTCTGCAAAACAAGGATTCTTTAACATGTGAAAATAAGAAGTTAACTAATAAGCATTAGTTTCAATAATAAATATGATAAGTCAATCATGTTATTTATGTTTAATTTTCTTACTTAATTTGTACCACAATTATTTATACAAACAAATTTTTTGGAAATTGTAAGTTAAAATTTTTTAGGAATAAGCAATAAAAAAAGAAAACTTAACAAAAAAATGAGAAATAGTACAAATGATATATGCAATAGAAACAAAGAAATACTTAAGAGTGTACGGATGTAATGATAGTATAGCAATTGGCTAAGGGTGTAATGGTTAAAATTATGTCCAAGGGAAACGAATTATATCTTATAATCAATTGTTTACTATCAAGTTACACATTTATGTAAGATAACTATTTAAGAGCAATATGTACTTGATTCCCGAATACATTATGCATGTCCATACTATGCTCTTTTGTAAATTAGGAGCTTCCTTTTCAATATTAGTTTAAGGCAATATAAGATATTAGTCTTGCATATATATAGGGAATAGTTAGAATACTACCGAGCCTCGTGGCTTAATAGCTAAGCCCTTGGGAAGCTATTAAGTGCTCTGAAAGATGTGGGAGATATTCCGCCTTTCAGTCAATGTGTTGAACTTTTGGATCAGTAGTCGTTCGATTTCATTGTAAAATGAAAATGTTGAAGCTAATGATTTTGTTGAGTGGCAAACAAGCAAGCGGTTTGATCCTAAATTTTTATGTCAGCCAACATCAAGATGTCCATTCCAATTCGTCATAATTTGCTGGGAAATAGATAACTTAAAACACAAGAAAGAGTGCCGACTATATATATATATATATATTTACCACACAAATCACCCCTTGAATGTAAAGCGGAACTTGTGGGCCATCCACTTTAGGTTATATTAGTATGGCATCACTTGGACTGGGAAATTAAGACCACCATTAAAGTTCCAAATGAGAAAAGACAGCGACCACTCGCCAGTATTTGCTACTGTAATTCAGCTTTCTTTCTGGAGAATTATAATTTCAGACACACAAGTCGTCCCTTGTAAACTTAAATAATGGAACCATGGAAGAAAAAATCGATTTGAACTGTCACAAGGCATTGGTTTTGTCTTTGGGTACCTGTCAGTATTGTAAACATGTCGGAAAACCGCAATTTCATATTCACCTGCCCAATTTTTTAAAAGAAAAGACGGTGACTTGTCAAAAGGATCGAAGAAGATGGAAATCCCTCCACTAAAGAAAAGAAAAAGGAACAGAAAAATCTTAAAAGAACAAGAGAAGTGCACTGGTAATTAGAGAACAAACTGAATATCTTATTGACGCGTGATAAAATCACAAGCATACGAGCTTATACAAACTCAAGAGATATCTAACTTCTCCTAGAAAATTTACATGAGACTAATTATATCCTAAGAAAACAAAAACGGAGAGTAACCAGTGACATCAAAAGTAAACCAGTAAGTTGCACTAATTTTTGCAATTACCCCGTATTGCAGTCGTTAGTGTGTGTGTTTAGAACGCAATACAAGGCGGTTTGAACTCAAGTTCAAACGAATAGATATTCTCATCTCCGAAACTCTTGATAATATCAAAGAGCTTGATTTATAAACTAATTACTCAACAGCTCCAAACTTCTCCTGTTCTTACTACCATTTTCTATGTTTTGAGTAGTTAAAAGCTTTTCACCTCTCTTGTTTCGAAAGGTATCCTCTTAGATCCTCTTGTAAGATTTAACTTTCATTCTTTATTAATGCATTTTCTTCTTTCCTTTTCCAAAAAATAGTTGCACTAATTTTCAATACATCTCCTTAATGCATACTTAAGATCAATTACTCCAAAAGTAGCTATTAAAATTTTAAGTTTAAGTTTAGTTGATGCCTTTATAAAATATCTACAACTTAATTCTTTGGAAAGATTTCAATGTAACTTAATTTTTTTTATTAAATACCTTCTCTTGTATGTAATAATGATGAAGTTCAATATATTTTGTTCTCCTGTGAACAATTGGATTTAATGCAAGTTTAATAATACTTTCATTGGCTCCTTTAATTTGTATGGCATAACTAATTTTACACATATCTTCTATCAACCTCATCAACCACAAATATTCTTATGCAATTATGGTTACATGCACATATTCAGCGTAATACTAGATTAAACAATTATAGATTGTTCTAGTTATATTATGAAATTACTGCTGAACTAGAATTGAAACAATAACTTAAAGTTAAATGTCTATCGTTTGGATTCCTTGTCCAATCTATATCAGTTATGTCATTGTTAAGAGAGACTTTTACATATAAATTTTTAGAGATTATTGATAAGAAGTATAATATCGAATTTTTCTCCACTAATCCTTAGTCTTTTATGTTTATTACTAGCCTAAAAGTACTCATTATGTGCATATTTTTGATTTAGGTGTGTTATGGAAGAAAAAGAATCAAAACAAGATAATTTCGCGAATATGGACAGTTTTGACACATTATCGTATTTGGGCCATAACTTTCAAATACAAACTCCGATTGAGATGATTCAAGAGGGTATGGGAAGCCCACGAAGAGAGCTACAACTTTTATGTTTTAAGTTTTTAGTGATTATGACTACAAGAGGTCTGAAATAAGCCCATAAATGAACAATGTTGCACTAATCGAACCCAAATCTGCAAGATTACTACACAATAATCAAGAAGATAATTAAGGAAGCTTCCTAAGCCAACTTGGACGTGAAATATCAGCTGAAAGGCTACTTTCCTCAGCCAAGAAGACTTTTATTTGGATTATTATTATTTTCCTTAACTGGGTATTTTGTTGTGGAGAGAATATTTGACATATCTTTAGGAGATTTTCTAGGTTTCTATCTACTAGTTTCTTATTAAGTGAAAGAGGAAGGGAAGACATCCTGGAAAAAAAGGGTACACAACACACAACTCTCTCTCCTCTCTTCACACCTTAGAGCTTCTTTTATGGCTCTGTGTGGCTAATCTCATTCTTGGACAAAGGAATTGAAACCTCGAAACATCAAAACTGTGAGATCTAAATGAGCTTATTATTTTAATTTCGACTTTAAGTTCTATTGTTCTTTCATGCTTATTATCATAATTATCGTTCATGATTGTTAGGAGGCCTACTAGTTAATTGTGTTTGATAATCTACTGCTAATCAAGTAGCAACTAGGATTTAGTAATTTCACTAATGTTGTTATTAAATCTTAGGAAGAATAATAGGCTAAGTCTCTCTTAATCACTGGTGGTTAAAGGAACTTGATTTATTGATCTTTCTATTCTTTAATGTTATTGTTAGATTATATCTTTCGTGCTGGGCATAGATCGTTTAATAATCAGGGTTAATTGGTTCGCTAGTGTTCTTTATTAACCGTACATGAGGAAAAATAGGAAATACTTGTTTCTCTGATAAATACTTAAAGTGAAATTAATTATCATTGTATCAAGGATCAATCGTAGTTCTAATGGTGGATATCTCCTTTAGCCAAGCTAGTTATTATTGATTGTCTTTAAGCTTCATCTTGTTAGCTTTATTAGCGTTTTATTTTATTTGCAATAAACAAAAACCCCCCATCAATCTTAGTAGTAATTTACACACACTTCCAGTTGCCTTTCTCTGGGGATCGATCCTTGTTCCCACTACTACAAGTTTAATTTCTAGGAGTAAGGTTTATTTTTGATAGCCCTCGACAAGCTCATCAAATTTTGGCGCTATTGTCGGGGAAAGGTTTTAATTGATTTTACGTGCTTTTGCCATGATCTACTACTGAAAAAAATCATTTATTTATATTTTTAATTAGACAAAATAAAAATAAAAATCATAATTTCAATTATCATCATAATTTTTTCCTTTTTTTTCATCTTGCAAAATTTTTAATCTATTTATGACTTGAAAATGCCTTTTTCTGCAGGTAGCAAACGTTTTGAACAAAACTAATTGATCCTTTAGATCATGAGCCCTAGTGGTTTTAGGCCAAATTTGATTAGTTTCTAAGAGTTTTTGGTAGTATTTATTCTCTGACGCAATTTTCAATTTTCAATTTTCAATTTTCAAATTTTAATTTTAATTTTTTTTATGTTTAGCTTTTCTTGATTTTGTTTTGCCACTTAGTTTATGATAATACTCGTTCTTCTAATTTTGGTTTATAGTTCAATTCGGAGATTGAGAAAATCGTAAAGAAATTAAGGAAAGCTGCTAGAAGAAGGAGAAACGAGATCAATCTTATTCGACTTGATTTGCTATTTGTAAGTGATTCAGATTCGGAAGAACAAGGAGATATGGCTCAAACTTTGAAGGAGCTGGTTGTTCCTAATTTGGACTAACAACGCTTATTAATCCCTTTTCCTATAATAAATAATGATGTTTCATTTAAGTTGAAGTTTGGACTAATACATCTTTTGCCTAACTTTTCATGGTTTGCCAGATGAAGATGCAAACAAACATTTGAAGGAGTTTCGTTTGATATGAACAACTATGAAACCCTCGGGGGTAACAGATGAGCAAATCAACCTAAGAGATTTTCCATTGTCATTAAAAGATGCACCTAACGATTGGCTCGATTACTTGCCTCTTGGGAGTATTACCACATGGAATCATATGAAGAAAACATTCTTGAAGAAGTACTTACCAGCATCAAAGAGCTCTAATATTAGGAAAGAGATTTTTGGAATAAAGCAAAAACAAGGAGAGTCATTGTACAAATACTAGGAACATTTCAAGAGACTATGTGCAAGTTGCCCAAACCACCAAATTAGTGAGCAATTACTTATACGCTATTTCTATGATGGACTTTTAACTATGGATAAGATCCTAATTGATGTAGCCAGTGGAGGTGCCTTGGCGAATAAGACACCTGAGCAGGCTAAAAATTTAATTGAGAACATGGCAGCTAATTTATAACAGTTTGGAACAAGACTACCTTCATCTTCTAAATAAGTTAATGAGGTGAATGTTTCTGATTTACACCAACTTATTGCTGGAGTATCCTCTTTTGTTTGTCAACTTGCTATAGGTAACATGCAATCGGTGAAGGCTTGCGGAATTTGTTTGATAGTTGGGCACCCAACTTATATGTGTCCCATGCTTCAAGAGGAATATATTGAACACATTAATGCATTAGGTGGATTTCCGGAACAACCACAAAGGAGATATGATCCCTATTCGAATACGAATAATCTAGGATGGAGGGATCATCCCAATCTTAGTTATGGAATCCCACAAGTGAATCAACTGCGTCCAAATTTTCAACAATATAAGCAACCATATGTCCCAAAACAACAACAACCACCTCAACCCTCTAGTTCCAATTCTTGTTCTAATATGTCTATAGAGGATATTGTCAAATCTTTAGCTTCTAACACTTTGCAATTACAATAAGAGGCAAGACAATTTCAACAAGAGATAAGGACAAATATCCAATACTTGATAAATCAAGTTGGCTAATTAGCCACTGCAGTGAGTAATTTGAAATCAAGGGGTTCTGGAAAGTTGCCATCTCAAACATTTGTTAATCCAAAAAAGAATGCAAAATCAATTGTCTTAAGAAGTGTAAAAGAGCCAGAAGCACTAGTAAAGACCCCTTCAATAGCTTCAATGCAAGAAAAGGATAACGAAATTATCTCACCCTAAAACTTTCCCCACAAGGATAATGAGAACATTCCCAAAAAACATGACAAACCAAAAGCACATAAGTTTCCTCATTGTCTGTTTATAAATTTGTTGTACCTTTCCTGTGATGTTTGAATAAATCTAACAAAGAAGAGGATGAAAAGAATTTCTTAATTAGACTTTTCGTAAGTGTGAAGTAAATATTCATTTACTTGATGCTATTAAATAAATACCTTGTTATGCTAAATTTCTTTGTTTCTCAAACAATTTTGTACACGTAAGAGGAGACAAATGCTTAAGGGAGTTGAAAAGATTAGAATGGGGGAGAACGTTTCTGCTATGATTTAAAGAAAGCTTCCTTTTAAATACAAAGACCCTGGTACTTTCATTATCCTTTGAACAATAGGTGGTATTAGATTTGAAAAGGTCATGTTAGACTTAGGAGCTTCATTTAATGTCATGCCATATTCTATTTATGCTTCTTTGAAACTTGATCCTTTATACAAAACTAGTGTTGTAATTCAATTAGCAGACAGATCTAATGCCTATCATAAAGGTGTAGTTGAGGATGTTCTCATGCAAGTCAATAATTTGGTAAACCTACTTATTTTTATGTTCTTGATATGGAAAACAATGATCAAAGCTCCCCTATTTTGTTAGGAAGACCGTTCTTAAAGACATCCAAAACTAAAATTGATGTGTATGATACCCTCTCTGTGGAATTTGATGGTGAAGTTGTTGAATTTAATATTCATGATGATGTGAAATTTCCTATCAAGGATGATTTCGTTTGTACCATTGATGTAATTGATTCTTTGACACAAAGGGTTTTTTATCTTAATGGAAAGGATGCTTTGGAAGTAGCCATTAGTGAAGATGTTAATGAAGAGGGTTTTTGATGAATTTTCATTTATTAATAGCTACAAGAGAACATTTCAGTGCTTAATGAAAATTATAAGGAACAAATGCAAGGTAATGTTTCCTATATTGATATACCTATTTATGTCGAGAGACTTTTACCTTCTGTTAAATAGGCACCAATTTTAGAATTAAACCCCTTCCTGAGCATTTAAAATATGTGTTCCTTGGAGAAGGAGGAACGTTGCCAGTCATCATCTCAAGCACACTTAGCAAACAACAAGAATATAAATTGGTGCAGGTTCTTAACGAGCATAAGACAATTATTAGATGGATAAGTACTGACATTAAGGGAATTAGCCCGTCTACATGCATGCATAGAATTTTATTAGAAGAAGGAGCTAAACCTTCTCGATAACCCAAAAGGAGATTAAATCTACCTATGTTGGATTTCGTTAAAAAAGAAATACTTAAATTGCTTAAGGTTGGAATTATTTACTTTATTTCTAATAGTGATTGGATTAGGCTCGTGTATGTAGTGCAAAAAATATCAAAATAACTGTCGTGAAAAATTAGGATAATGAATTGATCCCTACTCATGTGCAGAATGGTTAGAGAGTTTCTATTAATTATAGAAAATTAAATTCAGTAACTAGAAATGATCATTTTCCATTACCTTTTATGGACCAGATGCCTGAAAGACTAGTAGGTCGTGCTTACTATTGCTTTCTTGATGGTTGTTCAAGTTATTTTCAAATTGAAATTGTACTGGAAGATCAAGAAAAGACTACTTTTATATGCCCATTTAGAATGCTTTCTTAGTGGTCCATGCCCTTTGGACTTTGTAATGCCCCTGCCATTTTTCAAAGGTGTATGGTTAGCATCTTTTCATATTATATTGAAAACATCATTAAAGTTTTTATGGATAATTTTATCATTCACGGAGATTCCTTTGATAACTATTTGCATGACCTTACACTAGTCTTTAAGAGATGTCTTGAAACTAACCTTGTTTTAAATTCTAAAAAATGTCATTTTATGGTGGAACAAAGAATAGTTTTGGGTTATGTTGTCTCCTCTAAGGGAATTGAGGTTGATAAAGCTAAAATTGATATTATCCAATCCTTACCTTACCCCACTAGCTTGAGGGAAGTTCATTCTTTTCTTGGATATGCAGGGTTTTACAAGAGATTTATAAAGGATTTCTTAAAAATCGCCATACCTCTACGCAAGGTGTTGTAAAAGGATGCAGCTTTTGAGTTCAATGCAGCATGTAAAAGAGCTTTTGATCAGTTGAAAACATTATTGACTACCACACCAATTATACAGCCACCCACATGCTATTTATTATACTTCCAGGACTCTAGATGATGCTCAACGCAATTACTCCACCACTAAAAAAGAACTTTTGGCTGTTGTTTTTTTAGAAAAATTTAGCACTTATTTGCTTGGTTCTAAAGTAATTATTTATTTTGATCATGCAGCTCTTCGTTATTTATTGACGAAGAAAGAGGTAAAATTAAGAATGATAAGGTGGATACTTCTCTTGAGTGAATTCAACGTAGAGATAAAGGACAAGAAAGGAAAGAAGAATCAAGTTGTTAATCACCTTAGTCGTTTGACTAGGGAAAAAGATAAGTTTCCTTTAAATGATAATTTTCCTAATGAACAATTATTTACAACTAAGGAAATAGAACCTTGGTATGCTGATATAGTTAATTATTTAGTTGCCAAGACTTTTCCTAATGATTTGCCTAAATAAAAAAAAGATAAAATTAAAAGTGATGCTAAATATTATATGTGGGATGATCCTTATTTGTGGAAACATTGTGCTAACCAAATAGTTAGACGATGTGTTCCTGATAATAAGAATTTTTCTGTTTTAAATTGTTATCATTCCTATGCATAAAGTGGTCACTTTGGAGCTAAAAGAACAACTAAAAAGGTTTTAGAATGTAGTTTTTACTGGCCAACCGTATTTTGAGATTCATATGTCTTTTGTAAATCAAGTGATAATTGTCAAAGAATAGGAAATATATCCCAAAGAAATGAGATGCCACAAACCCCTATACTAGTTTGCGAAATTTTTAATGTTTCGGGCAATGACTTCATTGGATCGTTCTTTGCATCATTTGGTAATGTTTACACATTGTTAGGTGTTGATTATGTTTTGAAATGGGTGGAGGCTAAACAGGGACGGAACCAGACTCAACTCTAAGGAGGGGCCGGGGGCCAACATCTAAATGCAAAAATTTTAAAGGGGGGCCACATATATTTGTAATTTTAAAATTTTTAATTATATAAGTAATTTTTTCAAAAAAATATTTAAAAGGGGGGCCATGGCCCCCCTTTCCTAATACATAGCTCCGTCCCTGAGGCTAAAGCCACCAAAACTGATATCTCTAAAGTTGTTGCAGCTTTTATTAAGTCTCACACCTTTTTCAAGTTTGGAACTCTAAGAGCATTGATAAGTGACCGAGACACTCACTTTTGCAATCAAACCATTAAGGCCTTACTTAGAAAATATTGTGTTACCTGCCAGATTTCAACTGCTTATCATCCACAAACGAGCGGTCAAGCAAAGTTATCTAATCGAGAGATGAAATCTATACTTGAAAAGGCAGTAAACCCAAACAAAAAGGATTGGAGCTTGCGTTTGGAGGATGCTTTATAGACATAGAGGACAACATATAAAACACCTATTGGTATATCACCTTATCTGTTAGTGTTTGGAAGACCATGCCATCTTTCAGTTGAAATAACACATAAAGCTTATTGGGCCATCAAGAAATTCAACATGAAGATGGATGAAAATGGGGAACACAGGAAGTTGCAGTTATAAGCAGAATCTCATTTTGAGGTCTTCATAAGAGTTGTAGATCTCGATGTCTTCTTTCCAATAGTCCAAAAACGAAAGCAATCAGACATTTGTAGAAAAAGTTATGGTATTCGTGCCAAGACATGTTCAATTGGAGTTAGGGCTTAAGCATGTTGGATTCTTTCGACCACAATGCCTTCGTCCGATCTCCGAACTGAGTGATTCTCGAAGCATTAGATTTCTAACATGTTCAGCTACCTCTCCACACAAAAATTGGTAGCTTTTGGTTTTAACTTTGCAAGGATTGTTTCAAAGCAAGTGAGGGTTTGTTGAGATAACCCTAAGGTGGCACCCGCTAACGCTTTTTGGATCCGATTCGAATAGTTGGGCTCCGGGAACGTGGTCCAACACTTTTGGTTGGGCTTCGGGAACGAGGTCCAACACTACACCTGAGGGAAGAAGTATCACTGTTTCAATTGGTGCGTTTGAACATGCCAGGAAACTTCTCGAGAATCCAAACATCAGGAACTCATTTACCTTTACTGAATCCCATGTCACATGGAATCAAACAAATTAATTATATCATTTTGTTTTATCATTGCAATATACTAGAATAGTTACTGAACGTTGATATATTGTTGTATCTGTAAGAATAACGAATATGTCCTATTGAATCGCAACATGTTATTATTCTTCTTCTACGATAGTTAAATGTCATTTTCGTCGATTGTACTTGAATACGACATTAAACAAATTGCCTTATTGCCTTATTTCCTTTTCCATATATTGTGTCAAATATTGAATTCAAATTCTTATATAAGTAGAAAATTTGATAAATCATAATTTTCAGGTAAAATTATGGGACTAAAGAGATAGTGTAAGGTAATGCGGCCTAGGTTTAGATGCATGTTCGGCAACACTTACTATGTAGGTGGATCATCATAGCCTGCAGCTCCCATTGACTTATCTCCTCTCCCTCCAGGCCTTCAACTGCAGATGAGGCATCACCTATTGCAGGATATGCTACACTATCCCTATCCCCAACTCAAATATCATCCAATACCGCTTTATCGGATGGAGGAGACGTCCGCTAACCTGAAGCTTTGGGACCTGATGGAAGCAAGTACATAAGAATTGTGAATAATATGTATGTGAAATCACATTAATGACTATTTGTTTTTTTTAAGCAAAAGGTTTATCAGTTTTTTCATTGTATAAATTACTTCTTATATTAGGTTGGTTCCATCTGGACTGTGTTCCAGAAATATGACTTCCAAATTTAAAGAACGGATTGATCCTGAGGATTATATGTGGAAGAAAATCTCTCAGGCAACAAAGACATTTTACTTTCAGGAGTTTGAGGTACAATAAAGATTTATTTTCTTTTGATACTGATTTATATACACTAATTACATAAATATTATTACATGATAGTACTTTAACTTTATTTCTTTTTATTTCAGAAAGAATTTTGCTGGGATTCTGGTATCGACGCCATCATACATACATAAGAGGCGAGCTCGTACACGTTATCGCAACTTTATTGGTGTGATACACAAGGCTGATGTACGACCGCCTCATATTTTAGAGCAAATATGGTGTTGATGGCAGGAGTATTGGAGAAGCCCTGAGGTAATGTCCATCTCAGGGCGTAACTCCACTAACAGACGTGGAGACCGGGGGGGAGAGAGTCTTCCCGTACATACGGAAGGATCAATAACCTACCATGAGCATGCACAGAGACTTGTAAGTACCTAAACTTCACACTTATTTTGTACATATTTTACTTTGTTGTATTATAGATAATGGTAATGATATAAATGTCTGGTGTCATATATGGTTGTGTTAAGTTTTTTTTTATTTGTTCAACAGGGAAAAATATCATAAAAATAGTGTAAACTCTACCGAAATTTTTATAAAATATAGTTCACATCTAACCATTTAGGTTAAATATGCAGGAAAATTCTTTGGGTATTCCTCCTATACCTACTCAGTTGTTTTTACATAAGCATGACGATGTGACATTCGTCAATAGCCGATGTTGAGAACTGAATGTATGTCAAAATAATGCATTATTATTATTTCCTTTATAATTATTTAGTTTTACGATTATGAATAATCCCTTATTAATGTAAACATTGCTTCCTAATAGGACCAAATACAACAAACCATTCAGCGACAGCCTCAGGAGGAACAACTTGTTGATGAAACTCAGACGTATCTTGATGTTGTCAGTGGTAGGAACCATCGTGGATGGATATTTGGGCTAGGTTCATTTGCAAACACTTGTTATTGGCAATCCTCTATGTCCAGTACAGCAGTGTCTACCAGACCAATGCAATCCATGGAAGTCACTGAGCTTCGGACCACAGTGCAGACATTGATGGAGCAGATGGCTCAGATGAGATAGCAGATGGAGCAGATAGCTAAGCTGAGACAAGAGATTGATTAGTTGAAGGGAGAGGTAGCAGCTCAGAGCACCCGCCATCATTAGGACATTAGGATTGTTGTAGTTATTTGCTTTCAATTACAAAGACTTATTATGTACACTGTAATGTTTTTATTATCAATTAAGAAAATTTGACTCTTATATCCTCAATCAACTTCTGTTTAAACAAATTAAATATATAAACAAATAAATTTATTATGCATAGATAATTCACAACTGTTAAAATTATGCATTTTTCATAAGATCATCAAATAAAATTTAATGTCGGGATATTTTTTAAAAAATTCTAACTTCTAATTACCGTACAGGCAACCGTCGCAAAAAATGTATGAATATTACCGACAAAAATGTTTCAATATTACTGATGAAATATATTAGACCGTCAATAAATTATTCATTGTATTTACCAACCGTTCTTATTAATCCGTCGGTATATTTACCACGGTTTACCAACGGTCACGGTGTCCGTCGATATATTTTACTGACGGAATGCAACATAAAATTTTTGCCGTTATTATTACCTACGCCCGTATTCACGACACCGTTGTCCGTCAGAATAGTCCGTCGGTAAATATTTTTACCGACGGATTAACTCTTTATTTCTTGTAGTGTATGGGAGAACCAACCCTAAAAACTTGCTTAAAGGGTAGGAGAGTCCATAATACTATAAACCCCATGTTAGCCTCTTTTGTTATATATCAATGTGGGACAATTAAATCGTAACATAGGTCCATGGATTGAGGTAAGTCTCACCCTTCTCTGTTTCTTCTTTGCTCCAATTTCAAAACTCAGCTAATGCATGTTCTCTCCCATGTTGTCCACAGAATTTTGTAGACTCTGGATTGTGAAATAAAGATTTTTCAGCTCATTGATCTCTTCCTGGGACTTAATCAGGTGATTACTGTCTATGTTTATGTTTGCTGATTACTTGAATACCATGGATTGCTTGGGTTATCAACTAATTAGTTAGTGTAAAACCCCAAATTTGCGCCAATCCTTTGACTAGGAGACCCCTAAAACACCCCTAGGATTCCACCATCTACAATACACTTCCATCACTATACACTTCAAGGGTTTGTTTGCTCTTCCAGAATTCTAGTATTTTTCTTAATACATGTTATAGATTATGGATTTGAGACTCGAATATGGACTTATTTTTTATTATAATGATGTTGTTGTTGTGAAATTTGAACAATTTAAATTTATTTTTCAACAAAACTAAGGGTTCACGTAGTTTGGAAAGATTAGAACTGTACAATATGACAGATAATGTACTGAAATTATGTAATATTTTTAATGAAAGTTATATTAATGAAGAACATGGTAAAACTTTATAATGTAAATCTTATTACGTGTAACATATTCTCATTATGTATTGTTTATACCACAGTAATGTTATAAAGCATACATACTTTTTTCTTGGTGTGCGGCAGAAAGCAACAATTGATTCAAGTGCCAACACTTATATACAGATACATTTCTTTGACCTGCAGAACTATCTAAATGCTAAATTCTTTAAATTGGATCTCAACATATAAACTTTATGTAGATTCCGTGCAGATCATAAGCTTGGGTATCCATACAGGGACTAGTTATCACTTATTAAATAGCACACCATAAGTTTCAATCGATCATTCATAACACATCCTATTTTCGCAGTGAAATGGGTATAGCCCGAAGTGGAATAGCTTTCTTCAAGGTGATGCCAAATTGTTCTTCCATATCCAAGTTTTCAGGGGACATACCATCAACGAGTTCCCAATCAAACGAGTGAATCATTGAACCAACCATCAAATGAACCATCCGAACGGCAAGAGGTGCACCAGGACAGATTCTCCTACCAGCGCCAAACGGTATGTACTCAAAGTCATGACCCTTATAATCTTTGCTTGAACTGTTCATAAACCTCTCAGGACGGAATGAAAGTGGATCGTCCCAGTACTTTGGGTCTCTGCCAATACCCCAAGCGTTAACTAGGAGTTGGCTTCCCTTTGGTATGGTGTAGCCAGTTTGTACTTTAACGTCATTGCTTGCTTTGTAAGGTAAAAGAAGAGGAGCTGAAGGATGGAGTCGCAGTGTCTCCTTGGCAATTGCCTGTAGGTATGGAAGTTTGTCAACGTCTGATTCTTTTATGGTGCCTTCAGGTCCGATCACGTCCATGAGTTCCTTTCTTGCTTTGTGGAATACCTCGGGATTTATCAGGAGTTCTGACATTGCCCATTCGGTTGTTGATGAAGATGTATCGCTTCCGGCAATAAACAAGTCCTATATTTTTGTTTTAGAACAATATTGAAATGCAGCTTAAATCTACTGGAATCAAAATTCAAATCATAATATATCATACGCACGTCAGGAATCACACATTGTATAATTATTAAAAAATTCAAAAATTTATAATAATATACAAATCTTTTTTTTTAGCTAATTTTTAAAAATGAATTAGGCACTTTTAACTGAAGATTTATTATCATTAGAATATAATCGCGTGTATTGAGTGTGAAACGCGTAATGGAGATAACCCATTTGCTTCTTGAATATTAAACTTAGGATCTAAAAAACAAAAGAAGGTCCAAAGTAAGTCGAAAGTCTAGTTGGGCGGCAGGTATATATATCACGTGTTCATGACGGAAAATGAATGCATCCCGGTCCCACCACCATTACAAAAAGAAAAATACTTCAATGGTATAACCTACCCAATAAAAAATAACTAAAAAGACTTAAGAAAAGCAAGACCACAATTTCTTTTTAACGAATTCTTGTAATTACTTGCTTAATTGAAGCAGTGTTTCAAGGTCACCTTTTAAATAAGAATCCACCAACATTTTCTGTACGGGTCAATTCAAAGAGTTGGAAATCACGAGTCTCCGACACGTGAATACACCGCTATCAAGTTGACGATTTGTAAATGATTTAAAGATGCGCCGTCTCTAATCAATAGTTTCTTCCAAGTTCTACTAGAAAAAGTTAAGAAAAAGGCTTAGCCAATCTATATCTGCCACGCCCAAATTTAATCTTACTTAACTTATTACAATCCCTTTTTTTTCCAACCAAGATCTTTTGTCCTGTTTTTATGGTGTCTTATTGTGTCCCGTAAATCTCAGCTATTCATTTATGCTGGTCCTACATAAATAAACGTGGGATCTGCATAAATAAATGGCTGAGATTTACTGGACACAATAAGACACCATAAAATTATACAAAAGAATTGGACTCCTGTTTTTTCACACCAATCTTTTTAGGACTAAAATAAGGTTAGAATACATAAGACGGTGCAGATTCTCTTATGCCCTAAATTTCGGCCCTAATTTTCGGATTTAGCCTTAGGCTTCTAGTAGGTAAAGTAAGACATCCTTTGATTAATATTTTTTTTTCTTTTTACAACTTCAACTGGGTTATATATATTTTTTCTGTTTAATTTGGTGGCTTCCTTGGGTTACCTCTGCAATGCAAACTGTGACCTTATAAATTAAAGTTTTTCCTACTTTTAAATTTAACAAAAAGTTTTGTGTAGTTGAGTTTTAGGTTTTTATTTTTTTATTTCATAATCTAATTTTATTGTTAATTAAATACAATAATAATAACTGCTAATAATAATTATGATTATTTATTTTTATAATTAATTTCAGTTTTAAATATTAAAATAGAAACTTTAACTTCTTTAACAAATTAAACTTAAACTAACAATACATAATTAAGAAAAATATATAAACATGCATGGAAAAATCCAAACAACTATGAAGTTATTTTTATATTTTCTGATTTAAATAAATATTAGTGTTACCAAAATTTAGTAATCTTAAACTTTTGAGGTATAATCTAAGTGCCAATATCTAAAACTATTAAAAGATGAACTTAGTTACGTACCACAATTAAAGGCTTGATCAGTTTCCTGTCAGAATCAGGGCCGTCTTGGTTGATAAGAACATCCAAAAAATCTCCAAGCCTCTCTTTAGATGCCAAACGCTTATCGATAATTTCATCAAATATCTCATGAAGCCTCAGGTAAGCAGGCCTTATTTGTTTCCTCACACCTTGCAAATCAAACCTTTTCAGAAAGGGAAAATAGTCTGACAAGTTAGGCTTACCAGCGCCTTCCATTATCGTCCACACAACGTCTTGGAACTCTTGAGCTTTTTCAAATTCTGGATCCACCATATCTATTGAAAAAATGGTGGTTGATATCAAGTTAAGTGCAGTAGCAAACGCAACTGGTCCTATGTCAACTGGGATTCCTTGAGCAGACCGTTTCCTGAGGTGTTCTACAAGTTGTTGAACTTTTTGGTAGCGGAGGTGCTGTTGAGAGTTAAGACGTTGTTCTGTGAACATCTGTGTGCTGCATATACGTCTCCGGTTCTTCCACTGGCGGTTGCCTGGGATCCAGGCCACGGTACCCTCCGGGTTGGGCTGAGAGAACACGGCGTCGGGAACGGTACGGTCGGAGAAAGTCTGGTCGTGGCTGTGAAGGAGTTCTTTGGCCGTTTCAGGCGAAGAGGCAACAACGGTGGTTATGGAGCCAAGACGGAGACTCATGAGAGGACCATAGATTTTGGCTAAGTGGTAAAGGGACTGATTAGGTCTAGGTCCAAGTTGAAGGAGAGAGCCTAGGATGGGGAGACCCCTGGGTCCCGGAGGGAGGTTGGTGGTGGCTCTTCGCCAGAGGAATGGCTTGAGAAGGAGGAGGAGTGGAAGACAAAGAAGGAAGATGTGGAGCTCCATCACTTCACCTATGTGTCTTTGTTCAGTTATTGTGTTCCACTTGCGAGTGTTTACGCGGGGTTAGGGTTTATATAGTATAACGTGATCCGGGGGATTAAAAAATGCTTTACGTGAAAAAAAAAAAACTTTACGTGTATGGTCTTTTTATTAAATGATTGAATTGTCAACCGATTTCTGGAAATGTTACGGTGTCATTTACGGGATTTCAGAATATGTTTAATATTATATTGTCTTATTGTGTCCAATAAATCTCAATCATTTATTTATATAGGGTCCATATAAAATTTACGTGGGCCACGTAAAATAAATAACTAATGATACATAATACGACCAAAAATCTGGTTTCAAATGTTATTGGTAGATATGAACGTTTAATATTCTCCTTCCACCTAACGGCCGCCTAGAAGGTGTATGTCTTTTCCAAAAGGCGAATAGTATAATAAGATTTAAACTTTTTTCTTTGTTTGTCGATAAACAAACCATTCAATTTCAAATCAATAATGCATCTCTTAAAATTTTGTTTTGTTCTTACATAAATAAGTCTTTATGAAAAATCATTAACTGTAATTTTATTATCAAGTTATCTAAATTTTATTCATTTTTATGATAATAATTTTCAAATTTTAGTATACCATAAAGTTATGATAACGTAAGGGCTTAAAATTAGAACATGGCACAAAGATAGTATTAACTGAAAATCTTCAGAAGGAGCTATTTAGGACCTATTCATTGAAGTGTTGAGCAGCCAAAACCCGAAGAATTGGGGTCCAGCCTGACTAATAACTAGGAAAACAAGTTCTATATTTCCATTTGACCCGAAATCCTAATATTGCGGTTGAAACTTGTAATAATTAGTAATTAATTAAAATATGTATTTAACGAATAATAATATATTTAAACGTTAAATTTTAAACCGTTCAGCCTACTGAACAGCTTCTCTTTGTACACCTGCATTTGCCTTTGGATAAGGAAGCCTTTTAACTTTATCGCACACTTATATGGATGTGCGTGTGTCTTAGAAAAACACCTAATTTGAATTCAATAGATTATATTATCTTTGTGTAAGAAAGTTTTGCAAGAGACTGATTGTAGTTAGTTATGGAATGCGTATCACTAAATCTTAGTTTTAATAATTAATGTGAAAAAAAAAACAAGTTTGCGATTGTTATTTAATATGAACTTAAATTTGTACTATTAAATTATATAATTTGTCAAATGTTTTGCAAGATTTTGTTCGCATAAGTCGTAGAGCAGGTGGCGCATTTAGGTTGGTGTAATGTGGGACCCCTCTAAAATAATGGTGGTTGGAGAAATTTTTGTCAAGGTTGGCTAACTACCGCCATTTTAATTGCCTGGACGACCTATTAAAACCTTTCTTGTTAAATTATATGATCTTTACCAATAACTTTGTCTTACGTAGAAAAGTGAGTTCTCCCGAAAATTGAATGCAGATAATGACCTTCTTTAGTTGTCAGATGACTAGTAAATTTTTTGGTTGATTGATCAGGGGAGGTTTAGTTTATATAAAATAATAGGGATGGGAATAGGAAGGAATAGAAGAAAACATGATAATGGATATAATTATTATAATTATGATGGTCGGTTAAGATGAAAGAATAATTATCATTACTATTGGTAATAGTTAGTTTGTAAAAAATATTATAATTAATTAATTACAAAATGAATTATATTTTAATTAATAAATAAATTATATTTTAATTAAATACAATATATAATTAATGAATGAATTATATTTTAATTAATTATATTGTAATTAATTAATTAATTATAATATTTTAATTAATGAATAGTTATATTTTAATTAGTTATATTTTAATTAATAATAATATTTTAATCAAATATAATGTAATTAATTAAATAATAATATTTTAATTAATCAATAGTTATGTTTTAATTAAATATAATGTAATTAATTAAATAATAATAATATTTTAATTATTTATGTTGTAATTAATTAATTAATTACAATATTGTAATTAATTAAGTTATATTGTAATTAATTAATTAATTACAATATTTTAATTAATGAATAGTTATATTTTAATTAGTTATATTTTAATTAATGTAATTAAATAAAATAATAAAAATATTTTAATTAATTATATTGTTAATTAATTAATTAATTACAATATTTTAATTAATTAATAATTATATTTTAATTGATTAATTAATTACAATAGTTTAATTAATTATAGTCTAATTAATTATTTAATTGATTTCACCATTCCTCTCTTCCATTCCTCTAGATTATGAGGGGAATGGAGGATTGCCCAAAATCAAGGAATGAAACTCTTAGGTCTTCAATGATAGGTTCATACCAACCATCAATTTTCATTCCATACCCATACCCCTTTTCTCATACCTCTCCAACAAGCACACCCTCAAAGTATAATGACGATTGCGATTTTTTTTCTGGAAATTAGAACATCCTTTATCATTGTCCCCTGTTTTCTTCTTTAGTTATAACCACAAAGAAACAAATAATTGGTTTTGAACTTAGGCCTTTGCTCATTGTGGGATTGAAAGATAGTGAAGGGAAATGGGGATAAGGTTTTATTGATCAATTGAAAGAAGACAAGTTGGAAGGAGACCCACGTAGTAGGTTCACCAATGTTGATTCTCAACTGTCCAACGTGCCCCATCACAGAATATTTCACAGGTTAGTGGTGTGATGAAGCTTCTGACCCTAAAAAATGTTACCGGTTTTCTAAATGAGGGGTTTTTAATTTTAATTTATAGTTAATCTTTTAAAAAATATCAAACTTTGCCCAATTTTATAATTATAATTATAACTTTAAAAAGTAGCAATTAAATACTCAAACTTTAATTTTTTAATTCTAATCCGACGTTAATATTTCTGTTACAATACTGACATGATTTGGCATATAAGATAGAAATTTTAAGCACTTATATACGTCCAATTAATTTCTAACAATCTGAATGACAGTTTGTTATGATAGTTTCTAAACAATCTGAATGGAAAATTCCATTTGTCATCCTAGGCTCTCTTTCTTTCCGTGAGAGAACGAACTAATTCAGGATTTGAATTTGATTTAGGATTTTAATACAAAACAATGTAGTTAGTTAAATTTAATTAAGCCTAATGTGTATAAATGTTTAGAGTTTTTATCTTATGTGACCAGTCATGTCACCAAGTTAACAAAAATGCTAACATCTGGCTAGAATTAAAAAGAATTTAAAATTGAAAATCTTTAACTGTCACTATTTTAAGTTCGGATTAAAATTTTGAAACTCATGAAAATTTGAGATATTATATATTTTAAACCTAGGGCATATGGCATGTTGAGACCATTACTTAGAATATCGTTCTGTACCGGATGGTACCGACCGAAAAACTTAATAGTATCTAAGGTTTTAGTACTAGCCGATAGCAGGTGTTTTTAATTGGTACCGACTGTTACTTGCCGGTACTCAAAATACCACCCATATATTGGTCGATATCGTAATTTTTATAAATCTAAGGACTATTTTGCAAAAACAAAAAAATTTACCCCAAACCCCCACCCCGACGCCTACACGCATCCTCTGCTGATTTGAGTTTTTTTTCTCTCTCTCAGACTCACCTTACACCTCCATCCTCTCTCTATCTCACACTCTCGTCTCGTTTCCACTCTCTCTCTTGTTCTCCTCTCCATCTCCGGCGGTGCTCCTCCTTCTTCGACAACAAGACAACCATGAACCACCGCACCACACGACTATCATCTTTGGATCTTCCTCCACCATGGGAACCTGCCACCACCGGGCCTCATCCGGACCTCCATCAGGCTTCAGCCCTCCTCCTCGAGGACCACCACCACACCATGCCACCATCGGTTGCTCTCCTCCTATCCTTCATGCATCTGTAGCTGCCGGATTTGGAATAATATCGTATCTAAACCAAACCTGACCCAAAAATCGATTATGAATCTGTTTGGTTGTGTTTTCACTTCTCAGTTGAATTTTTTCTGCTTAATTGCATTTGTGTTGTGATTGTGAATAGGTTGGACTTAGAAGTTGGAATGAAATTGTGAAAGGATTTGTGATTTGTCGTTGCTTGGATAATGGATTGGATTTGGAGTTGAATGAAAGGAGTTTGGTTTTAGTTTATTATTGTGGTTGAGTTGATACTTGATGTCTTGATTTATCTTAAATTTTTTTATCATTGAAACTTTGAAATGCACTTGAGTTAAAAGTTAGAAAGTCATTCAACTTAACTTAAAACTTTAAAACCGAGAATGTAAATTGTAAAGAATTCAAAGTAAATAATTAATTGACATATTCTTAAAATTATTGAAATGGTATTTAGATATTGGGTAAATAATTAATTAAGTATAATAATAATTTGATTGTGATCTTGTGGAAAAGCCAAAAAGGAAGTTTTGTGATTGTAATTATTGTATAGAAAAGTAACAAAAAAGGTAAAATATATATCTCTAAGTTGTCTTTAATCTTTATCGCAAAATTAGTCCATCTCATCAAGGATTTAAGTCTCTTGCATATTCACCTTTATTGTAGCGCCCCCTCATCGTAGGGTACATGTTGGGCCCCGATTCGTATTAAGCACGTGTAAATTATGTTGAGGTTTTAGCTTGATGATTTTTAATTTGGTTGGA
>JAOSBP010000005.1:11400086-11411909 GCA_027563825.1 Erythroxylum mucronatum
GATAGGTCCGTCCGTTGGCAGTAGCCGATCTTCTGGTATCTTCATCTGCTCGAAAGCGTCGTAATATAGTAGGTCAGTCGAGCTGCCTGTGTCAATCAGTATCCGCTTCACCTCGTTACCCTCAATGCTCAAGGTGACCACCAGTGCATCACCATGAGGACGGCTTACACCTTTTAAATCCGATTCGTTGAACGAGATTACCACGTCGCTCGGCTTCTTTTGCTTTGCTGGCGAGTTTTTAACAATCTGTCTGGCATATCTTTTTCTCCCCTTATCGATCGACACTCCTGCTGCCTTACTTCCGGAGATCATGTGGACAACCGCGGCCGGTCGTCCTCGTTTCTGTTCTGTCTCCAAGGTCCTCGCCAATACTGTGTGGACAGTCAGCTCAAGCTAGATATCGAAATCAAAGTGACTCGATCGGCTATAATTTTTCCTAAGGCTTCGGCTATGCTGAGCTCGTCTTGATCCTGGGTTTGAGGCTGTGTGCAAAAGTCGGAATGTGCTGATGGGAGAGCATCAGGTAACGGCAAAGCCATCCATTGCAATGCAGGTGCCGTGACGACGGCAATATCAGGAATGGATGTTGTCACCTGACTGATTTGCGTGATTCTGGACGTGGTGCCCTGACGTCGAGCCCCACGGTGGGCGCCAAATAGTTCAGCCGGATTCTGTTGAAGTTGATCGTCATTGTTCTGATCCATGACCTGTGCGATTTTGGTTGTGAGATACCTGTAAAATATATAAAGGCACGCCGGGGGTTAGTTCCCGGAAGGCCCCTCCGACGCTCAAGTCAGTCTTTTTTCTAGGGTTTTGGTTGCCGTAAACAGAGAAAAATAGTGTTTATTTGTCATACCTGAATTACGGTAGAATAATACCTTATATACTTGGGATTGTCATTAGGTTTAGGTCTTTACGTGAGTCATAGTGTTTGCATGGGAGTCTGACACCCGATGGGCCGTATAGGCCGTGGTCGTTGGCCCGTCGATATCCAGATCTGAAGCTGGGCCTGATAAGGCCGGTCCAGCCGACCCGACCAAGATCTATATTGCTTTTTTTTAATCTATAAAGATCCTTCAGATTCATTTTTCTAGCAAAATTTTATTAGAATTCTTGATTGATTTAACATCTGACCCCCCCCAGCAAAATTTTATTAGAATTCTTGATTGATTTAACATCTAACTCCCCCCCTCCCCTCTTTAGGTTTACAAACCTCTTGCTATTTAATTTTTTCACCATTATGATTATAAGGGGAACTCGACATAAGAAAGCTTTTCAAAAAAAATTCTAGCTTTTTAATAAGTTTCTTAAAGAGCATAAAGTGGGAAAGCCAATAGACATATATGTTGCTTAGGATGGAGGCTATAAGTTATAGTCTCTTTGTAAAAAAAAAGAATCTATCCCTCTAGTAACTAATTCTCATATGAATAACTTCAAAGAGAGACTTATAGTCCTCATATGTTAGTCTCTTGGAATTAATGGGAATACCGAGTTACTTGAAGGAAGGCTCTTTAAAATTTAGACCCGTTAAAGAGGAATAGTGATGAGGTTAATCACGTATACTAGCAAATAAGATGATGTTGCTTTTCCCATTATTTACTTAGGCCAGATAAGTAGTTAAAATCATAGAGTGAATCGAATACAATAGAATAGATAAAGATTTTACTCTACACAATAGAAGTAAATCATCTGTAAAAATTCAAGTTATCAATCTTCAACTCCTCACATTTTTTTACAAAAATATGAATTGATTTTCTTTCTAAATCTTGTAAGTTATTAACCTGTTAAGAACCTCAATGCATAAGGAGAAGAGATAAGGATAAATAAGATCTCCTTGTCTCAAACTTTTATCATCTTTGGCCATTTTTGATAACTTTTTGTCACAAAGTATATTAAAATAGGCAGTTTCCACACATTACCTTATCCAATTCCTAAATTAGAGAGGGAAACAAAAAGCTTTAAGTGTGAACTGTATGAAGTTCCAACCAATGGAATCAAAAGCTTTTAAGAATTCATTCTTCATTACATAGAATTTTAGGCTTTTATTTTTATAATAATTCTTGAAAAATTCTTGTGCTATAAGTGTGTTATCTCTTATATTCTTTTCCTTTATGAATGCTTCTTGGTAGGGTTTATAATGGAAGCAAAAATATCCTTGAGTCTGTTAGCCAGCATCTTTAAAATGACCTTATAGATTAAGTTGCCACATCAAGTAGGCTTGTAGTCACCTAAAGTGTTTGGATTGGGAATCTTAGGCAATAGGGTTACATAAGTCATGTTGATTTCCTTCAGCATAATCCCATTATTAAAGAATTCGAGCACACACTTAGTCATTTGATCCTTCAAATTGTGCTAGGTGTGTTAAAAGAATAGGTTGATGAGTCCATCTAGGCCTGAGGCTTTATTATAATTGATAGAAAATAAGGCTTTTGTTATATCGTCGTAAGTGATGAGAGAAATGAGCATATCTAATTAATCACTAGATATTAAGTTTCTGATGAATTCTTTTAGAACCTGCATAAATGAAATATATTTAATTGCTTCTTTAAATAATTTTTGGAAGTGATTGCATATTTTTCCCAATAGTTCATCTTGCTTCTAGATAACTTCCAATCTTAGTTTGTGAAGGAGCTAATCCTATTTGAATTCCTTCTTGAAATTATGGTGTTAAGAAAAAAAATTTATATCTAGGTCTCCCTCCTCTAACCATCGTAATCTAGTCTTTTGCTTAAAAAGTGAATAAAAGTTTGTGAGAGATTACATATAGGCACTTAAGGCTTATTTTTCTTACTCGTTTGATAGAGCATTATTGGGATTAGTAGAGAGTTTATCTTCAGATAAGGATATCTTTTGAACCTGAATAGTTAAGGAGTTGTAGGTTCTATAGCGGTTAAAAATTTTAAGCTCATTTTCTTATAGATTTGTCTCTTATCAACTTGAAGGCATCATACTCCTAATGATTCCCTTCTACCCCTCTTCTTATAGAGTCCTCATATCTCTCAACATTAGTTAGGTGATTGAAGAAATTAAAAGGGGTTTTCTTTATGAGGTTATTAAATAAATGGTTAAGAACAAACATTTTCTTATCATCCATTTCCCTATTTGATTATTGGACCATATAAAGAAGTGTCCCTCATAATTTAAGTATACAAGGCCAAGTTTGCTTACCCAATTCCTAAAGTTTGAATTATGGCTTTTAGAGTTGTCTCTCTTTTTTTCCTTCTAAGTGAAACAAAGTTGAATTAAAGTCTCTAATCAATAGCCAGGGGTCTTCAATAGCTTTCCCTTCTTAAACTAAAATTTTATAAAGGGTAATCCTCTAGAAGTCTAGTATAGAAGCATATATAAAAGTGATGGAAAATTCTCTAAGATCTAATATAAATCTATCTCTAATAAAACTATATTGAAATGAAGATGGTAAAAGGGATAATAGGACCTTTGAGTGATCAAGAGCTACTATAATAAGCCCATTATAAGGATGATCATGATTGGAAACACTAAATAGTCTTTCTTTAAGAACCATAGCCTTTATTGCATTGCTCTTACTTTAATTTATTTTCCAGCATATCAATGATAAGATTCTTATTATTTAAGAAATCATTAAGAACCTCTTTTTTTTAGGACAATTCAAGCCCATAACATTCTAAGTAATGATAGACATTAAAGTTGGACTAGCTTAGGAGCCAATGCCTTAGCTTCCTACTAACCTCCTCCTTAAGGTTAAAGTAAATTGATTTTCACTAGGCACTAAGGTTTCAATTAGTTCCTCATTTTGATTTACAAACCTGAAGTAGTTTATTTACTTTTTGGAGCTATCAATAACTTCAAGTCCTATGGTAGGTATTGGTGGTACGTCTTAGTCACACTAAACTTATGCAAGTCATTGTTATAGCTCCTTAGTTTTTCCTTACTCCTAAGCATCCTACTTTAGAGTTGAGTACATTTCCCATTCATATCCTTTAGGAATTAAGCTATGGTTTGCCTAAGGAGTAACAAAAGCTTCAATGTCTTCTATATTTTTACCTATTATCTTTTCATAATCTCCCTTTTTAGGAGTTTTACTAGTTGGTTTCCAAAGATTTTTTGGTTGTTCTAATGGTAGTTTCCATTGGAAACTCCCTAGAACTTGAGTATTTGTCATCTCTCCTTTTTATTTAGTTTTAATATTGGAAATTTTAAGAGGTTTTGCTCCATTTAGAGATTTACATAGAATCTTTAATAGCTTATATGCTCAATTCTTATTGCGGTTTCATTAAGCTATAAAGGCCTTCATATATTGCTAACTACTTTAATCCTATAGTGGATCAATATTCTAGTGGGATGATAGGTGCTTAATTGATTATGAATTTATTCCATAACACTTAGAGATTATCGATATAAAATTGTTTAAGATATTCACATTGACTCATATGTGATTTTACGCATAATTCGGAAGCAAAGAAGTTAAAGTGAGTCAAAAGTAGTATATTTGGGTTGTTTTCCAAAGAATCACTCACTCACGACATCCATACAAGATAGTGATGTAATGGACAACATATAGTGGAAGCAAGGAACATCCAAAAAGCATAACAAAGGATGATGGACGATAGCGTTTAATGGATAAGGGGACGGTAGCATTTAATGGATAAGGGAAAGCTAAGTAGTAGCAGATGGGGAGCAAATACCAAAACTACAACGCACTAGTTGGGAGGTAAGGAGCAAAAACCCAGCGCAACACAGTCAAAGGAAGTAAGAGCAAAATGGATGCGGTGCCAGGAGAAAGTTTCATACAGACATATGTAGAAGAGTAAAACGGAAGCGCACAACCAAGCATAAGGAGGACCAAAACGCATCATAAATTATACATTTGGCAAGAATTGAAACACAGTTGTTGGCCATAAGAATAAAATACAGAGAAGGGATAAACAAGGGTTTAAAGTGCATGTGGTTTTAAATAAAGAGAACAGTAGCGTGGGTTAGAGAAAGAAGAACAGTGAGGGCTCTTTGATGGAGGCTATTAGGGTTGAAACAATTTCTTCTTGGGAGAGCATGAAGAGGGTTATGGAAGCTCTCAACATTGAGAGACCCATGAAGGGCTAGCTTTTCCAACATCGGTTCGAAGGCGACATCAACACCGACAACCCAGATAAACATTCCTTTTTTTTTTGTTGTTTCTTTCTCTCTTTAGAAATTGTTTATGTTTTCCGATGTGTATGGATTTGCATATTGTGAAAAGATGATTTTAATGCATTCATTGGATCGTTTATTTACAAACCCATTGCTAGAATTTTGATATAATTTGTAATTGTTATATTTGAAATTCATGTGTAGCGACCAATGATTTGTAATTATTAAGGATAACATAGCCTAGGTTAAATAATGCATCGTATGTGGTTGTTGCCTTCATTAATTGGTTTTCCTAATTTGTAATATTATTACCCAATTGAATCTAGAGATCATATCCTAGGTTACAGTAGTTAGGTTTAATTAATGATCGTATCTTGATTAAATACTACCTAAGGAAAAAATTGAGTTAATTATTAACTTACGATTAATAGTTCAAGTAGAGGTAAGAGAACAACAAATCAATGAAATATGTTTAATTATGGTGCAGCTGAGATTGAATCAAAGAACTGGGTCCTTAATGAATTTACCACTTTTATCATTTTTCTACATGTTTTCTTTAAATTGCTTTTGTTAGTTAGTTTAGCTTTATTTTTATTTTTAAAACCAAAACCCCCCAAAACCTAAACATTTATTAATTTCATTTTAACAACTTTACACGCACTCTTTATGGGATCAACCTAGACTCACCACTGCTATAGTAGTAGTCTAGTTTATTTTGACAAGCATTATGATGCGTTGTCATGGGGATATAACAAAATTTCACCTATAGAAGAATATGTTTGATGCTCACCTTTTCCATATAAATAGCAAGTCTCCACTTATAGAGGAAAACATATGCATTATTAATGTGCCATGGCCCTTGCTTTGTTATTCTATTTAAACCTTATATGGTATTAAAGTTAAAGACAAACTAACCTTACTTACTAACTAGTACTTTATTAAGCCTATTTCCAGTTCCTTATAACTTAGCTTAAAGAACCTGTAAAGGTGGATTTTCCTTTTTTTCATCTTTAGATGATGGAGGAAGTAAGTCGCTTAGGATTATATATGGAGAAGAGTCTCCCACCACTTATTTCCTTGATTCTCTCACTCTAGAGGATGTTGGGGGGATTGTTTGGTCTAGAAAAGGTAAAGCCTTTATTAGACCCTAAATTGTAGTTGTAAGAGCTGGAGTTAGAGAAAAAGTTATTTGGGATGGTGAAGAACTGATATGATGGAAGGAGCTTAAACTAAGGAAGGTCATATCAAAAGAGAAGATGATAAAGTTCTAGTAGCAATTTAGAAAAGTTAATTCTCAAAAAAGGAACAAACCTACTAATAGAAAGAGATTAGCATAAGAGAAGAAAGTTCTAAACAAGATGGAAGGAGGAAACAAAGAAGAGTAGGGGTCTTGGGGCCTGAGGAAGGGGAAATAGTAAGATTAAGTATGGTCATCCAAGTGTGTTCGGAGCAAGTTAGACTTTAGGGAGTAGGAGTTAAAAATTGATAAAGAAAAGTTAAAGTTTGAAATGGTTACATAGAAGATCAAATTAAAAATAAAAGAAGAACAAGGAATCAGTCTTTAGTTTGTAATATTAATTATAATCTCATTTAGTCATTATGATAATCTTAAAGGTTGATCACGCATTAGGGGAATTAGTTTACTAATATAAGTTTGTGGTGAAATAATGTAATTTAGAAGTAAAATAGAGTTGTTTATTGACATATGGATCAACCAATGTAGTGATATTGTCGACTAATGTCCCTAGAGGAGCTCAAAAGATTTGTGATAATACATATGGAATTAGATATAGCTATAGGAGTGTTTCTAACACTTAAAGTACTTTTATGATAGGAAAGCAATTGCATAGTGATGAACCATTTCCTAGAATGACAAATGAGCTTATAACATTCACATCTAAGCCTACATATAAAATATGTCCAAATTCCACATCCACTGAGGCTCACCTGAAGTGGAAATATCATGGTTGCATAGTGATGAACCATTTCCTAGAATAACAAATGAGCATAGAGCATTCACATCTAAGCCGACATATAAAAACATGTCCAAATTTCACATCCACTAGGCCTAGAACTTAACACTATCAAAGGAACAATAGACATAACTTTTAGCACAAACACATGATATCATGCAATCTCACTCATACTTCGTTAAGCCCTATACTAAGAACAATGTTATGGAACATGTTTAGAATCCTCTCAAGCATCAATGCAATTGAAGAAACCTTATACATAAAGTTATGCTAGTTCTCTTTATTATGAAAAAGATTATTATATTTATTTATCCAAAAGAGAAATTCCCATCACTTATATACATATAGAAGAAAAAGGAATACGTTTATGCAAAAAAAAACATAAGATTCATAATTATACCACCAATCCACATTACTTATATAAAATGGCATGTTACTTTTGTGGTAAATATGGGCATAGTGATCAATTTTGTTTTATAAATAAAAATTCAATGAGTAAACCCTCAAGGAAGTGGGTTAAAAGAAGAAAGAGACTAACGATCAATGACCTAAGCTCATTTGGGTATCTAAAACACATTAATTGGGATATTTTATAAGTATATAAGAAAAGGAGGAATAAATGGTACATGGAAAGTGGATGCTCAAGGAATATGACCAGCGGTGCATACCAATTTTTAACTTTTAGAGACAAAGATGGAGAATGCATCACTTTTGAAGACAATGCCAAAGGTAAGGAAATTAGCATTGGCAACGTTAGTAAGGAAGATCACATTATTATTAATAATATGCTTTTATTTGATGGATTGAAGCATGAATTGTTAAGTGTGAAACAAATATGTGAGAAAGGCTATCTAAGTATATTAAGAGGGAAGATCATGCATTATATCTATATTAGTTGTCAATAGCAATGCAATTTTAGGATAAAAAGAAGGAAATATATATACAATTGATCTTGATGATTTCTTTAATCAAAATATGAAGTATCTAATGTTTATTAGTAAATATACATGGATTTGGCATACGAGGCTTGGACATACAAGTATGGATCTTATCTCTAATCTCAACTTTAAACAACTTTTTAATAGACTTCCAAATGTTAAATTTGAGAAATAAAAGATTTGTGGATCGTTCTAAATAGGGAAGCAAAATAATATCTCTTTCAAGAGCAAAAATTTGGTAACTTCCACTAGAAATTTTCAATTCCTTCTTAAGGATTTGCTTGGGCTAACTAGAGTGGTGGTAAGTTTATATTTTTATAATGGTTTTGTGATTTTGGTAGATTTATATGGTTCTTATTCTTAGATAATCAAATGAATGTTTTAGGGAAATTTTCAAATTTTTAAAGAGGGTTTAAAATGAAAAGTAGCTCTATATTGCTTCTATTAGGAGTAACCATAGTAGGGAGTTTGAGAATGAAAGGTTTAAAGCCTTTTATGAAGATAATGGTATCTTTTACAACTTTTTTACTTTAAAGACCTAAAGGGAAAATAAAACATTAAAAGAAATGGGTAGGACCATGATAATGAGTATAATCTTTCTAAGTATTTTTAGCAAAGTCTATATATAAGATCGACTTTAGATAAAACTCCTTATAAGCTTTAGCATAGGAATAAACTAAAAACTAGATAGTTCAAATTTTTATATATAAGTACTATGTTTTGAATACTAAAGATAACTTAGAGTGAAGCGGATGAAGGAATGTTTCTTATTTATTCCTTAACTAGCAAAGAATATAGATTGTTTAATAGGAAAAGTCTTTGCTTCTTCTTCTTTTTTTAAAATGAATTTAACCCTCTTGTATCCAAGAGAGATCTTGAAGATTATGATGCATGTATTTAAGGAAATACATAAATTATCCCTTAAAGAAAACAAGAGTAATCATCAAAACTCCTTATTTGAACATATTGTCGAACATAAGTGAGGTAGAAAAGAAGGATGAGGAGCTTCTAAAAGATTATAAATTCAAAAAAAATATCCTTTGGATCAAATTATAGGTAATTTCTAATAAAAGGCAACCATTAGATCTCATCTTGGAGACTTATCTTTTCTTGTTTTCATTTTTCTAATTAAACCTAAGATTATAAAAGAAGTTATTAAAGATGAAAGTTAGGTTTTTGTTATAAATGAGGAGGTGAGACAATTTAAGAGAAGGTGTGAACTTTAGTACCTCGATCTACATATCACCAATTTATAGGCATCTGGTGTTGTTTTTAAAAAAATAGATGAATGAGGTAGCCTTAAAGCAAGATTAGTGGCAAGATGGTATAATCAAAAGGAGAAAATAGACTTTAGAAAAATATTTCACTAGTATCTAGGTTATAATTATTAGGTTATTACTTGCATTTTCATTCTACATGAACCTTCATTTTTTTTCAAATGGATATTAAAAAGTGCCTTTTAAGATCGTTATTCAGGAAGAAGTTTATGTTGATCAACCTCTCTATTTTGAAAATCATGATGCAGCTAACCATGTTTACAAACCCACCTCTAAGGCCTTATATAATTTGAAACAAGCTTATAGAGCTTGGTATGAAACATTAAGTGCATCTATTTTAGAAAATGATTCTTAAAAGGCAAGGTTAACACTTAGATGTTTATTAAAAATCATAAGCATGATATTTTAGTGATTCAAATTTATGTTGATGACATTATCTTTGGTACCATTAATGAGAGTATGTGTAAAGAAATTTTCAAGTACATAAGTAGGGAATTTGAGATAAGCATGATAGGAGAGCTTGAATTCTTTCGTAGACTCCAAATTAAGCAAATGTAGTTTACTTTATCTTACAACAAGTAGGCACAATATTATGTTTAACTTATGCTTGTATGTTAGATTTCAATTAAGTCTTAGGGATCCCACATTCTAGGCGTGAAAGTCATTCTTAGATATTTATATGGTAACATTTCACTAGAATTTTTGTATCCTAATCATACATTTTTTGACTTAATTGGTTGTTCAGATGCTAATTATACCAAATTTATTTTGAATATAAATAAAACATGTCATATTTTTCAATTCCTAGGAAATGTATTAGTCTTATAATTTAGTAAGAAGTAAATTTTGATTGCCTTTTCAATTAATGTAGCTGAATATATGACAGTTGTTAGTTATTAAACACAAATTTTATGACTTAGACAACAACTTAAAGACTATAGCATGGACTTTAAGAAGATACTATTCGAGGCCCCGCAAGTACGGGTTACGCAAGTAAATAGGGAAGCAAGAGCATCGATCCACAGGGAGTTACTGAACAATCACTAGGCTAAAATCATTTAATTATTTAAGCTGATCACTCAAATGTTGATTATTGAGAAATTAATTAATAAACGAATTGCTAGAACTAATCCTAAAGCAAATAGAATAACCACACAGCTTATGCAGTATGAGTTTGTAAGGAATAAATCAGATACGTAAAAGGTAGGTTTCAAATTTGGTTTCGTGATCGACTTTTAATTTTTCTCTTCTGGTTTATTCAATAATCTTGATCCCTAGACTTTGAAGGAAACTAAATCTAAATTATCTATGATTCTCTATCGAGATGTCAAAGAAGTATCGGAGTTCAAATCAATCCTGACTATTGTAGCTTATGAAATTAACTAAAACCCATTAACATTTTATCGAGTTGGTAATTCCGCTCACATATTTTTGCCTATGTCTAGGTCTAAAACTACAAGTTCTTAATTTTGGTTTTCCACTACCGATTTTCACATTTCAGTTCTTCAACCGATATTTTTGACACAAATTATGTGAGGCCTAACACGTAACAAACACAATAATACTCAAAACAAGAATCAATAGCCACGAATCAATTTTATTGAATAAAACCCATAATCAAATCATGTAGAAATTTGAAAACTACATCCCATTTTTGAAACCCAATAAAAAATCTAGTCACTCATGCTCATGTTCAAAAAAATAAATATCAAAATAAGGAAAATAGACATTAGAGGAGTAAGGAACGAAGAACTCAGTTGAGTCTTGGACATAAACGTTAAAAACCCAGGTCTGGAATAGGTCTCGCAGCTGTGTGTTTTTCTCTTCGTGCGTTGTGCGTCTACGTAAGGTCTTTGTGCATCGTGGTCCCTTCTGTTGCATCCAGTCTCCTTGCGTCTAGTCCTCTCCATGCGTCAAGCCTCGTCTCCGTGCGTGAGGTAGTCCTTCGTTGGTGAGGTTCTTGTCGTGCGTCCAGGTCCTTACTACCGCGTCTCTTTATGCGTTACCTTTGGCCCAAAAAACTTCTTTTTCTCCTAATCAAAACCTAGCACGTTAAAAACATTTCCGTCTTCTCCCCGCTACTCTCTATTTCTCTTTTTTCTAATTCCTGGCCCACTCCACTATTCAATCTTATTAAAACCCACTCTTGCAAACGTCACGCAAAGTTGTTTTCTTCCTTGCTTTTCTTCTTGTTTCCTGCTTCTACTCCTGCGTTTTGGTGCTCTTTCCAGCTGTTGTTTTTTTAATTCCCATCTGCTACATTTTCCTCAGGTTGCTGCTGTTTTGGGAGTTGTAAATTCTTCTCCATGGTAGATTAGGTGTGATTTAAAGCCAAACTTCATGCTTTCTATGAAGAAACAAGAAAAATAAAATAAATAAATAACTCAATGAAAATAAATAAATAAACCTAAAAATGCTACTAAAATGAATGAATGAATATGTGAAATGAATGTAATTCCAACATGCAGACACTGGATTAATACTCTGTAAAAATCCATTCCGATCATATCAAGAACTATAATGAAACAT
>JAOSBP010000005.1:11417770-11448781 GCA_027563825.1 Erythroxylum mucronatum
CTAAATAAAATAAATATCAGTGTGATGTTTGGTTTTGTTTGTTCTGTCTTGGGTGGCATCCATGTATCCTCCCATGGAGTATTTGGGTGTTACACAAAAACTCCTGATGTACTTCTCCATTTAAGTCACTATAATCTGATACAGTGAAAAATGACTTTTTTTATTTCTCCATTGCTTTAGATGATAGATCTTAGATACTTAAAGTACTCTTTCTATAGTATAACTTCTAAATCAATCTTTATCTCTACATCAAAAGCCACCTTATGGCTTGAAAAGTTACACTCTAAGTATTCATTCTTAGTTCTGCTCAATTTAAAACCCTTCGACTCTAACATATCCTCCCACAATTCTAGCTTGACATTGACACACTTTTTTGTCCCATCTATTAAAACAATGTTATCAACAAACAACATATACTAAGGCATCCCTTTGAATATTCTTAGTCAGCTCATTTATCATTACAACAAACAAAAAGAGGCTCAATAAAAAAACCTTGGTGTTGCCTAATATTCATAGAGAAATGTTATGTATTTCTTCCTATCATTTTTACTCTAGTCTTAATATCTTCATATATATCCCTAATAACTTGTATTTAAGTTACAGGAACTCCCCTTAACTTCTTGTATGGTAGTATAGGATTTGGGAAAAGGTTGGGAGAATTGGATTCACAAAACCATGGCTTCTCTGTTGTGTTTTCTCTTATCTTATAGCAATACATTAAGTTATGATGATTTCTAATCAAGTTCCGCCATCTTTAGAAGTTATTCTTCTAATTTTATTGTACATGCATCCTTCAATCATGTGAAAACTTATTTAGTTAATTATGAGATTGGATTTATTAATAGTGTGTTTAAATATGTTAAGATTGTACATTTAATGCTTATTGTTTATTAACCAAATTCAAATATTTAATGTGTTATTGGCACTAGAAAATGCAACCATTTCGTCTAATTTCATTAATACACCATGGTCACAAATTTTAACAAATTAATATAAATGTCTTTACATCCCATTGCCCTCCATTATATATCTTGACACGGTTTATCAAATAATTTATGGTACTGTTAAGTATCATTGTGATGCATCATTTTCTTGGAGAAAATGAACGAACAAAAGACATCAAAAGAGAATAAATGAATAAGTAATTTCATATGCATCGTAACTAGTTCTTTTCGACTTTTCAAATTTGAAAAGTACCAAAGCCATTACTAAATTTTAGTCTTTCAAGTACTTAAATTTATTTGGTTATGTTAGTTTTTCATCATTTATTGTATTAAGCAATGTTTCCAAAAAATTTGCAATAATTTTAGAATAAAAATAATTTATAATTGTGAACTTATTTTTCATTGTTTTTTTTAATGTGTTTGAGTTGGTTGTATGTTATATAAAAATTTAATTTTGTTAATTTTATTAAATCAAAAGGAAAGTTAGACTTTGATATGAATATAAAATAGACTTGGCTTATTTTTTCTCTCTAATAATATGTAAATGAACTTATTTATGGTTGATGAAGTTTTTCAATTACAAAATTGTTTAGAGTTGAATAATTTGAAAATATTAAATTTTTCTTTCATATGTTTTAATTTGAAAATTAAATAGAAGAAATAGTGATAATAATAAAATCAGGTAAAATAAAAGATTCAACTATTGCTAATTTTACTTTTAAGGAAAATATTTATTATTTATTTGAAGTCATTTTTTATTTAAAATTATAAATTTTAAAAATAATGAATTTAAGTTAATTATAAAAGAAGGCTTTTCGGCCTTTTCTTTTAAATAAAATTTAATTAATTAATTCTATTATAAAATTGAGTAATTGAGTTTAAGAATAATTTTAATAAATTTAAATATTATGATACCTTAAAATAAATAATTATTTTTAAATCTTATTTGAAATTCATAAGTAAGAAGAATTAATATATGATAATTACAATAATTTTAAAGTAAAGTTATAAATGTACCTATATACAATTATGTATAGGTTACAAGTACTTTTTATCTATTTTTAATTTGGTATTTCATTATCCTAAGAATAATGTTTAAAAGAAAAGGCGTAGGTGAATTGATAAGGAGCACTCCTGGTTTAAGTGAGGTCGCAGATTCGAATCGCCCTCATGTATGCAGCAACTTAAAATTTAGAGTTAGAATTAATTAGTCTGAATGTTGATGACTTAAAGGTGTCTTCCCAAAAACTTAAAACTCTCCTAGAATATATCGTGAAAAAAAAAAAAAACCAAATGATCGAGAACTCCTCGCAGAAATCTTAAATTTTGTGATTATGTTGTAAATAAATAAATTATTCCTATCCGGACTCTACCCGGTCCACAGAAAACTAAAGCCCAAAGAACCCTATTTGGATAAATCACTAAAACCCTACACCAAAGCCTCCCTTCTTCTTCTGCTTCTTCTTCTTCTTTTTCTTCTCTACACGATCTTTGCCCGTTTCTTGTCTCTGTTAATTTTTTAATCTCCATCGATAATGATGGGTAAGCAACTCCAAGAAGAGTCAACGAACGGTCACGTGCTTCATAGCGAGAAGAAGAAGAAGAAGAAGAAGGGAGACAAGAAGAACAAGCAAAATGAACTAGAGTTCGAATTGCAAAAGGAGCCGAACCTAAAGAGGAAACTTGACGAGACCCAACTCAAAGAATGTTTAAAAAAGGATAAGAAGAAGAAGGAAAAGCACGAAGAAGAGGAAGATAACGAAGATTATGAACGGGAAGTGAGTCTAAAGGAAGAAAATAACAAGAAGAAGAAGATGATGAAGAGAAAGGATAGGGAAAAGGGAGAGACTGGAAGAGAAAGTGAAACACTTAATTTGGAGGAGGAATTAGAGCAAGTTGTCAATGAAAGTGTGCCGCTTCAGAAGGATAAAATAGTGGTTACTGGAAAGGACTGGAAGGAGGCAAAGTATGCCCCATTGAAGTCTTTTGCTGAGTTGAAGCTGCCAGATGACGTTTTGAAATGCTGCAAGGATTTCAAGAACCCTTCAGCAATTCAGGCCTATTCGTGGCCTTTTTTGTTGGATGGCCGTGATTTTATTGGGATTGCAAAGACTGGTTCCGGTATATTATAGATATGCATACATGTGTTTGAAGTTGCTAATTTTTTTGTTTTATTCACATATCTGAGTATGTAAAAAAAAAATCTACTAGGTAAGACTTTATCTTATGGGATACCGGCAATAATGCATGTCCTGAACAAACGGAAAGCTAAATCAACGAAGATGGGCAATCCTCTTTGCCTTGTGCTTGCTCCTACAAGGGAGTTGGCTGATCAAGTATGTGTTTGGTTCCAAAAGTTTACCTTCTCGATGCATTTGTTTAGCTCGCATCATGTGCATGTAGAAAATTTGCACACTGTGACCCTGAATGGAAAGAAGTATGCAGGATAAAAGTGAAAGCTGCAAACCTGTTATTTAAGTTGCATAATTTCTATCCAAAATGATCTTATGTCTTGTTTTCCTGTATACTTGTTCATTGATTGGTTCTGATGAAAGTTGTAGCAGAAAATAATAAATGATTGAATGTTTTCTTGGTGCTAAAATAAGGTTAACATTGCACCATACTCACTGTAGGAACTTACCATCTATTCGTTGTAGATTGAATATAATTGGAGGGGCAGTTTTCCTTCACTTGATGCATAGAGCATTTGCCTGTTTTGGATTTGAGACACATATTATTGAAATCTACCATTGATTTGATTACAGTGACAATCATTGTCTTTAACATCTCTTTTTCCTTGCTTTGTTCCGCAACATACATCATGAAAATTATATTCTTGTATATTTTTCTTTATGTATACAGCTGTTTGAAGCTTATTTGCTGAACAACTTGACAATTATTACTCTTCTTTGGTGTCAGATATGGGATGTTTTGCGGGATGCTGGCCAACCTTGTGATGTGAAATCAGTTTGCTTATATGGAGGAACTGCTAAAGGACCTCAAATTTCTTCTCTGAAGTCTGGTGTTGTACGATTTTCCTTTCGTATTTCCTACTCTTTTCTTTTAGGAATATATTCTCTTATTTCTGTCAGTGGATTGCTTTGCAGTCTGCATTTTACTTAAATCATAAGATCTAATATAGAACTTTTAAGGATGTGGGTAAGGATGACCAATATTATTGCATAAGGCATTTCAAAGGCGTGAACTTTTTATCTACGAAATATTAATTATAGCTGACATTTGAAATGTTAGAGAAAGATCACATTACATTTATTAGAAATCCTTAAAATATCTTCTACTTCTTTTACTAATGCATATTTAGGCACAAAAAATTAGCGTTCTACTTGTTTTCACTGGAAATTTGTACTCTCAGGATATTGTCATTGGAACCCCCGGTCGCTTGAAGGATCTGATTGAAATGAATGTATGCCGTCTTAAGGATGTCTCTTTTGTGGTGAGTAAACAGTTTCTATCAAGTCCTTCCTGATAAGTCTCCATGTTATCATTAATGTCAATCAGTGGGTTTTCTTGTCCCTCAAACGCTTGAACTTGACAAATTTCTACAAGGACATGCTTGGTGTGAATCCTACGGTAGCATCCAATCCTATCAATATAATATAATTGAATTGATAATCAGTGGGTTTTCCTGTTTCTTATATTCTTGAACTGGACAAATTTCTACAAGGACGTGCTTGGTGTGAATACTGTGGTAGCATCCAATCCTATCAATATAATATAATTGAATTGATTTGTCAATTCTAGCTTTATATTTGGTAGGTACAAGACAGCAAAAGAATTAAGCTGAATTGTTTGATTTGTTATTAGCTTTTGTTGGTAGTAATATTCAATTGATTCTAGTAATATAGTAAAACCTCCTTATATCCTGCTATGTTGTTCGTTTCAAATATACAAGCATTTGAAAACAACTAGTAATGGATGGAACTAATATATGATGCACAGCAGAAATGAATTGAACTAATATTAGGTTGTTATGCTTATGCACATATGCTGTGGATGTGTTAGTTAAGAGGTCTTGGTTCCATTTTCACCATTACTTGTATGAGTTATATTACATAGAAGCTTGCAGATTTTCTTTTTGTGTTTTCTTGCTCCTAATGAATGACTTATTACAGGATTCATGTTTTTTTTTAATTGATTATTATCATGAAATACCCCATGGAGCTGTCAAAATATTCAGATGTTTTAATTTCACACTCTTTCCCGTGTTGGAGACTGTTATCTCTGGATACTTTCTCCCTCGTCAAGATTCAAGCTGTGGCAGGAATAATAAGCATAATTGCCTTAATGCAGTGCCAATTGTCTATGAATTTACTCTTTCTGTAGCTCAAAGTAAATGCTATGTAATGTCTGATAAATTAGTTAGTTTTGCCCTTGTTGTCTAAAATGTGTGATGAATGATTTCTGTAATCTCTTTAGGTTCTTGATGAAGCAGATAGGATGCTTGACATGGGATTTAGACAAGAAGTTCGCTCTATATTGAGCAACACATGCTCTGGTATGCGGTATTACTATTATTTTTCCTTTATTATTATGTTTTCTTCCTTTTAGCCTTTTAAAGTACTATTTGGTTTTGCAGTATTGATATTTGATATGTATATTCTCATGCTTAGTCTCCAATAAGAACTGGTTTTTGTTAGATGTTGGGGGTCACTTTCTGTATGAGCTTCAAATTTGTTTTATCTATTTTTCTTTTCTGAAGAATGTGTACTTGGTTTTTATTGAGTCTCTGTGAGAATGTTTTTAATGCTTGTTTGTACTACCTTTTCCGATGTCACTTGGTTCAGAGCGTTATTGACTTTCTCCTAATGCATTTGGGTCCAGTCATTTGAATTTAATTACTATTATTGCATCCTGCTAATTAAGTAAATGTAATATTTTGATATAAATTTCACTTTGTTGAATGTGTGCAGATCGCCAAATGGTTATGTTCAGTGCTACGTGGCCACTAGATGTTCATAATTTGGCTGAGGAGTACATGGAGCCCAACCCTGTTAAGGTGGGATCTTCATGTTTGTTTGCCTTCTGTAATGTTGCTTTTCTTTTCTTTTAAAAACTGATGGCCTTTGTTGCAGGTGATTGTAGGTTCTGAGGATACTGCTGCTAACCATGATGTGATGCAGATTGTTGAGGTTCTACTCCACACTCTTCAGCATTGCACTATTTTGTCCTTCATATGAACAGAAGTATGATTTTTGGCCATTTCATTTTAATATAGGTCTTGGAGGACCATTTGCGGGATGCTCGTTTGAATGCATTACTGGAAAAGTATCACAAATCCCAAAGGTAATGAGTGCTTGCTTTGCTGTTGCTTCCGGTGGCCTTTACTTACTTTTTTCACTGCTTTTTGTTCTCAAAATAAAATTATCAAGTTAGTAGGCATCTTTTGATGATGAAACGGTGATGGCATATTCTTCCTTAAAACATTCTTCTCTATTTTAGCAATATTCATGTTATAATTTCCAGAGCCAAACTATCATTAGTAGCTCTCATGTATGTTCAATTAGTTTTTCTCTTAAAACTCCAAATACAGTCACTCTAAGCAATACCTCAGGATACACATACAGAATCTAACTTGTTTTTGTTATTTCAAAATAGCAATCATGTTCCTTTTACAGAGCTTATGAATGAAAAACCCAGAAAACAGATTTGAGATACATCTCAAATTTTTGACAAACAAGAGAAACTAGTAAGTGAACTTCTTGGTAATTTATTCAAGTAAATTTGATAGGAAAGAAAGGAAATTTTGTTTAATGACTTTTAAGGAGTAATTAATTTAGAAGAAAGATATCCAAGTCAATTGTTTTTAAAATGAGAAGTGTATTTGAATGGATTATTGAAGTACTTAGCCTTGCCTTATGAATATGTTGTGTTTGTCTGTGGTACTACGCAAGGTTTTGGTTTCTTTCTAATTTTTGGCAATTCTCAATTATTCTTCAACGAACTCACTTCTGATTATATACTTACCATCAGGAACCGAGTTTTAGTTTTTGGCTTGTACCAGAAAGAAGTTTATCGTCTTGAAGGGATGCTCAAAGCAAGGTATACTAAAGCATATATATTTTGTGCTTCTTTGTTTTCACGTTTTTAACATTTTTATTGGTATATAGTGGTTGGAAGGTTGTTTCAATCCATGGAGATAAAGCTCAAAATAAGCGAACAGAGGCCCTCACATTATTCAAGAAGGGTACCTGTCCTTTGATGGTATGTTACAAGTTCAGCAGGCACTTAAATGTGGCGCCATCATGATTTGTTTCCTTCACACATAAAAGTAACAAACATTAGTTATCATGTCTTGTGGGTCATTTTCATTTTACTGAACAAAATGGATAGTTTTATCATGAAGTATTTCCTTGCTACCATCAATTTTCGTGTGACCTTGCTGAGAGTTTATGCTGCAAGGTTATTTTTATAATATGCTGATCATTAATAGTAGATGATAGCCATTAGTTGTATATATACACTAATGAATGAGCTGTGGTGGCTGGTGTTTCTTTTGAAGATATTTTGGAACTTTAGAAATTTGTTTCTTGACTGATGGCATAATATGCAGGTGGCTACTGATGTGGCCGCTCGAGGATTAGACATTCCAGATGTTGAAGTAGTAATCAACTATAGTTTTCCACTCACTACAGAGGATTATGTTCACAGAATTGGGAGGACAGGGCGTGCTGGTAAGAAAGGTGTTGCCCATACATTTTTTACACATCACAACAAGGTAAATACTCAGAAACCTTGATAAAACAAAAATATCATGCATTCACACTGTTTCTTACTTCTCTCCTACTGTTGCAGGGACTAGCTGGAGAGTTGGTGAATGTTTTACGCGAAGCCGGTCAAGTTGTGCCGGCTGCTCTTTTGAAATTCGGCACACATGTGAAGAAGAAGGTGTATATAGAACTTCCCTTGTGCATTGTCAGTAGAATTAGTATTTAGAATGTTCACATTTTCTGATTTGTTGACTGCACATTTGTTATACCAATCTGGTCTCAGAAACATGATAGCAATTCGGCATCTTTGGTTAATGCTTTAGTTTTGGATTTCTGACTTTTATCCAACGCAGGAGTCCAAGCTATATGGAGCTCACTTCAGAGAAATAACTGCTGATGCGCCAAAGGCGAAAAAGATAACATTTAACTCGGATGATGAAGACTAGTCATATACTCTACAAGTCCAGATTAGCCTGTTTCTTGTTTGTTTGATTTTTGGTTTCTAATTATAAATTCTTTCTCGGGGGTGCATTCCTCATTCCCTGTTTGTCCTTAGTGGATGAAAACATGCCAATTCTTGAAGTAAATTCAAGATTTTTTAAGTAATTAAGTTGGTGAAAATGCAGTAAATTTTGGTTGCTTGGTTGTTAAAAAAACACGCAACTTTGTTCTTAAGAACCACATGATCATATGAAATTTTCAGGTCGAGTCTGAGAGCTCTAATTCCATTCTCCAATTGCCTAATTATCTCCTTCCCTTTATCTTCTAAATTGCTTTATTTAATCTAAACCTAAAGCCTTCATCTTTTGCAGTCACTTCACCTTATTTTAAGTTGCTTTTAATGAGCATTATCATGAATTTTATCTTGGGTTTTCTTTTAATTAGTTTCACTAATGCATTAACTCAGTCAAATGTAGCTGCTATGACTTCTGTTGCCAAACGTGTTCTGCTTTGCCGGTTTCTGAAAACTGAAACCGGCACTGGTGACTTAATCGTCCAGCTTTATTCAAGTAATCCTAAGGCACTGCTATACAAAAATTAAGAAGAAATAGAAGCGAAACTTTTATTGTTATTGTCAATTGTGCTTCTCCTTTTCGGACTAAGTAGCACTAGGTAGTGAAGTACTGAACAGCGACATTATGAACTTCACTTAGTTACTTCAGAATCTGCAAAACAACAGCAATCGACAAGTCTTAACGATAGAATTCTGGAAAGGAGTTAGCTTGAGTACCCTAATGCTGTCAAATTTTTTTGTTGTAGTCAGCTAATGCTCATGCCGCTTTTGTTTTTTCAAGCGAGTTGCAATTTCACTTGATTATGTTGTTGTTGGTCCTGCAGGTTAATACGTAAACATGGACATTAAAGGCTGCTCACTAATGCTTAACTGAAATTTAAATGTTGGTCCTAGAATTTGGTTACAGTGGAGAGCATCATTTGGTCGCATGTTACTCTCAGGTGGATCCTTGGACTAACAGTTAATTTCATTTACCAAGTAACCAAGTGCAGCCTGCAAGACAAAATTGAAGTTCAGCAGAAAATTGTTGTATTCAATTTTGATTCTGCAATATTAGTGCCATGTACTCTAGCAACCATGAAACGCAGAAATATGAGGATATAGTATACAAGTTAAGACAGAATGAAATTCATGAATTGATGATACAAATCATGCGCTCTTGATACAAGTCAAGAAAGCATGACTGGATTGACGCCCATCTGCCAAAAGAGATCAGAACAATGTATAACAACATGGATATTTGCAGCGGTGGATAATCATGGATGAATCATGGTTTTCCAATAGGAAAGATATGTTGCATGATTCACAGGATACCTGGACAACAGAATGCAACCACAAAATCGCAATACCAAGATTTCAAAACCTGGAAGGTCTAGCCAAAGCATGGCTCATTCAATGTTGCATGATTCACGAGGTGCCTGGACAAAATAACGCAAAAACAAAATTGCAATATCAAGAATTCAAAATCTGGAAGGTTTCTAAATTAAGCCATGTTGATATGTTAAATTTAGTTTTGCAGCATTTGTGCAAGGTTTAATCATCCAGACATGTTTGTCAGATTTAAAATTTGCATAACCACACATGGCAGTGGAATTTCGCAAACTAAGATCAGAAAAGTTTGAAATTACTTTAGAGCATAGGTTCTCACTAGTACAATAATAAAAAGCATCCAATTCCAGAATTGAGTGGCTGATGCAGGTACAATAGCAACTCCATTACCACAGCAATCGAGTACAATCAACTAAGTTTTGGAAAGTCGAGGCAACAATGAATGGTTGAGTATGCATCACATCACATGTCAGGGTAAAGCAAGTGAACACTGTATTAAACAGAATCATAACAATAATTTCAATAGAAGTAGCAAACGGATATGATAATAGCTTAACTTATGCAGTGACTAACAATGTATATCCTGCAATGGAAATCTATCGGAGAAAAAGATTCAAGGATGCAGCATAAGCTTCACTGCATTTGATACATGCTTGGGGCCTTCTGGTTTGATGCTTAGTACAAGTAAAAGTCTAGGCTGTGAGCAATAACTTGGCTTTTATGTTGGGAGCAAGAATGCAGCAAAGAAAGTATGCAAAGCAAGTCCTTGGCATTGCTATACTAACCGAAATCCACTGGAGTTTGGCATATCTTGCATTAGAATTTGAAAACTTCAGTACTCTTAGAAAATTGGGCAAATTTCAATTGGAAAGAAGGCCAGTCTCTGGGTTGAAATGAGAGTTATAGCTTCTTAACGACTTTCAAACATAATCAACAACTGAAGTGAAACTTGTCCAGCTAGATTGAGGCAAAGAAAACAATACGAGTGGTTTTAGCAGTGCGAATTGATTCTTTGATGCATGCATGAGACAAGAAGCTGTCCAGAAAAAAAATAGGAAGCAAAACAGAAGTATGTACAAGTGATACCGTGAATAACGATGTTTGATTGGTCTTGCTGCATCAAATGGTTGAAGTATACCCATTCACTACACTGCAATATATTTGGAAATATGGAGCAGCCACGGGAGTTAGCATGAAAGACATGTAATTGATGGAAGAGGCCAGATCCTCAGGTCCAATTTCCAGAATATGGTGAGAACTTGCATAAGAAATACACGAGGTCCATGAAGCTGGACAGGAATGGGTTTGGTTTAATTCTGCATTAAGTACTTCAGTGAACTTGGCAATTAAGTAGCATTTCAAGAATTTCATGCAATTATTTTTTTGCAACACTTGACAAGTTTAGTGGATGGATATATCATCCTATTCAAGCCTCTGATTTTAGATATGCAAGGAATATTATTGGTTATCTGAACGAATCAGGGGCTGTAAAATATGCAGGCTCTCTTAGAATTCTCATGTAAACTTTCAATGCGACAGTAAATGGCCTATTGCAACAATTCTATGCATTTAGCAAAATTTAACTATGCATGCAAGTTGAGGAATGACAGCTACAACTTGTTGCCCTTTTTTTTAAAACAAATTGATAATCATTAAGAAGAACTGACAGATGGATACATTATCACGAAAATCATCCATTACTAGGAATGAATCAAAAGATTGATTTTCGGTGAAGTGCAAAGAACAAAGGACTTGCAGCAGTCCAGTAAATTGCAGCAGAATTTACCATTCATCAATGACATGGATAATGCAGCAATTTAGGGCTTTGACTGAATTTTGCCAAAGAATTTAGGCTTGCAGAAGATGTGGCAGATTAAAAAACAATGCATAAGTAGACGATTCTGATATGAAAAAGCTCCCATGAATTGGCAGCATTCTTCAAAAACTTGGCTGAACTAAAGTTTATTAATGGGTCAAATTAGATTGACAACATTTTTGCAGGACTTAACCAACTAGAAAGGTTAAACAACTAAATTAAATTTTGCAGATCACGTTGGATGTATAAAAACCTGAACAGAAAACATCAAAACAAGTTATTCCGCTACAATTTTCAAGTTATCATTCTTCCATTTGAAATGTAATAACTAATGAAAGCATGGCTTTGGCTAACAAATACAGGCTAATGCTTGATATCAAGTGTATTTAAGACTTACAATTACAGGCTGAACTTCCGTATCTCCCAGAGAATTCACCGTGGAACTCATAAAAGTCATATCATGTAGAGCAAATCCTTTTGTAATGTCAGAAATTGAATTATCCATACAGTCAAGTTCCATCAGTAGATTCAGTGAACTAGTAGTACCACCCAAAAACGATGACCAGTTTGAGGAAAAATTCACATACCCGTCAATGGATATGACGTTATACTTCTACCATTAAGCTGAGTAAATTCAACTAAATAACCTATATTCTATATGAGAACATGACAAATATGACGATGGATATGCCTAAAAACAAATTAAGCAATCTAACTATAGTTTTTATGAGATGTAAATCGGCATAAAGAAATCTTTTGCATCAGCTTACGATAACGCCACCATATCCAATATCAACAGTTAGTAACAGTTGCGTCAATTACATCAGTATCTTGAAAGATATCCAATGAAATACCCTCTGACTGCAGCCAGTTTAAGTACTCGAACCAATCAGATTCAGGAAATGAACTTACTGTTTCCACAGTAAAAGAATTACTTGCGGTCTCAACAGTGGGGTAGGTAACAATGACACTTTCTTCCAGAGCTGGAGCCCATAGATTCATGGGATCAAGGTTTAAGGCCTGGTGGTCAACAGCAGGCATCAGAGCTTGCCCATTATCACCATAATGACAGCTTGTTTCACCTTCACGAGATTGCTGCTTTCTCTTCTTGATGTTTGAATTTGAAGGCTTTGTCTTATCAGATTGTCTGGTCCTCTTGTTCTTTGAAGCCTCCATCTTTCTCAATCTACAGAGCACTAAGCTGTTGGATCCTATGCTGTATTCATGCATTATCCATATACCATTCTGAAAGGAATTGGGGTTCTTGTAGCTGAACCTCTTCCTTGATCCAAGGACGGACACAATCTTACCATCATTAACAGCAACGGTGGCATTAATCTGGGTGCTGGAATCCTCTCCATGCCAACTACCACCACTAGAACCAACCCGGCGAATGATGTTGGAGCCGTGGGCAGATTTCTTTCTCAGAATAGTGAAAAAGAATAGATCTTTAGGGGAATAAGGCAGATGATCGGAAAAGCTCTCCCAAATCTCCCATGGCTCCTCATTGCCATAAAGATTGCAGTCCCTCATAAAAGTGCTTTCCAGTGACGACAATGGACCATTGAGTCTTCTAAACAGAAAACAGATTAACTCTTCATCGTCGGGAAGGAACTTGAGTCCAGATGGTATGCTAATTGTCGTTGTCATATTTCTGAAAAGAGCTCAAAAACCCCGAGAACAGAAAAGCTCGATCGGCACCACAAAAAAAAAAAAAAAGAGAGAAAGAAGAAAACCAAAAGCTAGTTGCTGATGAGAGTTTGATTGATTTGCTGAGACGACAAATCAATGAGAAGCAGAGTAATAGTGAGATTAGAAAACCCAAAAGAGAGCAGAGAGTTTCCGATTGAATTGCGGAGAGAGTTTCTCAGCAAATCAGTTGGGATGAGTACTGAAAACTGAGAAGGAAAGTGTGCAAAGCCCTCATCCTTGTTACCGTTGGGACTTATATATAAGAGACCGAGAGAGCGTGTGTGTCTTTTTTTACCGTTGAAGCTATAACCGTTAGCCGCGTCTTTTGTAACATTCTTAAATTTGTTTCCCTCGCTTCGCTCAGAACTTTTATAATCATGTATCAAAGTTTTAAAATAGTACTTCAAATTTTATAAAATAGCTCAAAGATATTGTAAAAATAAATCTCATTATTAAAGCTTTTATTGTTGTTAGTATTATTTTCAGCTTTTAAGGATTTAGTAGGATAGTACTTCCAGGAGACTATAAGATACAAGATAGGAGGGATGCCTTTAAATCGTGCAGAGGGAATCAGTGCAAGAGGGTCGATACGCGCAGCAGGCAAGAATAAAGAAGGAGATGACTTACTAAGAATAAGCTTTTGGAACATTGAGACCCTCACGAGAAAGTCCTTGGAATTAGTAGAGATTTTAGACAAGTATAGGATACAAATAGCCTGCATTCAGGAGACTAAGTGGGCAGGACCTAAAGCAAAAGAGATAGAGGATTTCAAACTATGGTACTCGAGAAGGACGAGAAAGCAGAATGAGGTAGGTATCTTAGTAGTCAAGGAATTTATAAACCGAGTGATGGGGATCACAAGGGTCAATGATAGGATAATAGTGGCAAAAATGGTCTTTAGCAGTGTGGTTCTCAATGTAGTATGTGTGTGTACACCTCAAGTGGGTTCAGACGGACAACAAAAACATATATTCTAGGAGGCGCTGGATAGGGTGCTGATACAAATCTCTAATGCTGAGCAGATCATCCTTGGAGGTGATTTTAATGGGCATACAGGAGCGGATTCAGACGGATATACAAAGACCCATGGGGGCTTCGGATATAGCACTAAAAATGATAGTGGGAATGTTATATTGGACATGGCCATAGCGTATGAGTTAGTTATAGCAAATTTCCTTTTTAAGAAAAACAAAGCGCACTTGGTGACGTTTCAGAATAGCACGACCAAGACACAAATTGATTATCTCCTTGTAAGAAAAAGAGCCAGATCATGGTACAAGGATTGCAAAGTGCTCCCGACCGCATGCTTGTCAACCCAAAATAAATTGTTAGTTTTGGATCTAGGGATTAAGGAATGGAAGTCACAACAATTTACCAAACATTGTCGTAAAATTAGATAGTGGAGGCTAAAAGGGGACATGGTGGGACAATTTAGGACTTAAGTGCAGTATAATACAAAATGGTCTGTGAGTGGGGATGCAAATCGAATGTGGGTAGAACTAGCCCCCGTAGTGAGAGAAACCGCCACAAAACTACTAGGGGTATCGAAAGGGCAAGGGCGGGCGGATGGAATCTTGGTGATGGTCGGACGAGTTTTAGGGGACGATTAAGGAGAAAAAGAGAGCTTTTAAAGATCTTTTAGCAAGTACATCAGAGGCGAAGCGAGAAAGTAATAGAGTAAGGTATAGACTAGCAAAACAGTAGGCAAAGAAGACTATTGATGTGGCTAAAGGAAAAGCATACGAGACTATGTATAGGGATTTAGATTCATTCAAGGGAGCACAAAAAATTGAGCACAAAAAATTTTCAAGCTAGCATGAGATAGGGCACGTGAGAAGAAGGATTTTAACCAAGTCTATTGTATACGTGACGAAACAGGTCAGGTACTCACAGAGGCCCAAGCCATCAAGAAGAGATGGCAAAGATACTTTTATGGCTTGTATAATGAAGACATAGAGGCCAACATAGAGTTAGGCGAACCCTCCGTGTCGGGGCAGTTTCTTAACGGGTACTCATATGGAAGGGTCACACGGGGAGAAATGACAAAGGTTTTGAGGGGGATGGGAAGTGGAAGGGCCGTAGGGCTGGATGAGATCCCTATAGAGGTATGGAAGCGAATAGGAGTTGTCAATATTGAGTGATTAGTTCAGCTATTTAATGTGATCCTTGAGTCAGCCAAAATGCCTGATGAATGGAGATTGAGTAGGTTAATCCCCTTACACAAGGCCAAAGGGGACATCCAACAATGTCATAATTATAGAGGCATCAAATTACTAAGTCATACTATGAAGTTGTGGGAGAAGGTAATTGAAAAGAGAATTCGAAGAGCTGCTTCAGTATAGGCCAACCAATTTAGATTTATGCCTGGTAGGTCCACAACAGAAGCAATACATTTACTCCAGAGACTAATGGAATGCTACAGAGAGTGGAAACAGTATTTGAATATAGTTTTTATTGATTTGGAGAAGGCGTATGATAGGGTTCCTCGGGAACTCCTATGGAGGTGTTTGGAGGCAAAATACATTCCTATGACTTATATCAGAGTAATTAGGGATATGTAAGAAGGAGCATTGACTAGGGTAAGGACGATAGGAGGCAACACGGAAGCGTTTTCTATTGGTGTTGGACTATACCAAGGCTCGGCCTCAAGCCCTTTTTTGTTCATATTAGTGTTAGATGAAATTACCAAACATATTCAAGGAAATGTACCTTGGTGTATGTTACTTGCTGGCGATATTGCCCTGGTGGATGAAACCAAGGAGGGAGTCAATTCCAAGTTAGAATGCTGGAGAGAAACGTTAGAATCGAAGGGTTTTAGAATGATCAAATTCAAAACAGAGTATTTAGAATGTAACTTCTCGGGAAGACAGATGGTACAGGAGGAGGTGGTAGCAATTGGTACCCACGTCATACCACAAAAATCGAGTTTTAAATACCTTAGATCAATCATTCAGAGAAATGGTAATATCGATGCCGATATAGTATATCGTATTAGATCTAGGTGGGTCAAATGGCGGAGTACATCAGGTGTGTCATGTGATAAAAAGATTCCTTTAAAACTCAAAGGGAAGTTTTATAAAATGGTGATTCGGCCAATTATGTTATATGGGGCAAAGTGTTGGCTTACCAAACATAGACATATAAGACAACTGTTGGTAGCAGAAATGTGTATGCTTAGGTGGATGTGTGAATTTACCAAAAGAGATAGGGTCCGAAATCATGTGGTGAGAGATAAGCTACAGGTGGCTAGTATTGACAACAAGTTGAGAGAGACCAGACTGAGGTGGTTTGGGCATGTGAGCAGGAGGCCCTTGAATGCTCCGGTTCGGCGCTGTGAGTATATGACCCTTACAGAATACGAGAGAAGAAAAGCGAGGCCCTATAAGAACTGGAGAGAAGTGATCAAGAAAGATATGTCAGAGTTGGCCCTTACTGAGATAGTGACTAGGAATAAAAAAGTCTGGTGTGACCGAATAAGGGTAAAGGATACCCTTTAAAGCTCCTCCAAATCAGTTGAGTAAGTATTTAGGAGAAGTTGATTTTACGCTCGCGCCTAGTAGTTACCGAGTAGGAAGTCTAACCCAATGTCTCTTCGTCCTTTGCTAGTTGTAAGGCTTGGATAAGGTTTACGAGTCTATAACTTAGTTTCACGACAGGTGTGTTGGGGAAAGATCCCGCAAGACTGTCTAAAACCGTAAAATTGTCTCATCCTCAAGGTCTCTGAGCAAAGACCCTTAGCTATTCTAGCGACAAGGAGAGCCGATCTTAGCAGCATATCAGGTACTAGCAAATCTAGTCACCAACAGGTATATCCTTTGGCTATATTAAAAATTGATTTATTTATTGGTATTTTATTCATATAATTATTTAGCATGTCAGTTTCTACTTATCTACTCTTTAACATGCATAACTCTTTTTTATTGTTACATTTGTATATGGGTCTACTAAAAACAGCCTATCTACTATATAGGAGTAAGGCTACGTACTATCAGGTCTTCCCAGATCCCACTTTGTTGCGAGGCTTCAGATTGGGTGTGATAATGATGATGAGCAGCTTCCCCTCTTGTTAGCCAAAGTTCCCAACCCGGGTCCCTTTCCTCCATCGACATCGGATAATTTATTTATGTTATCAGAGCATTGTCACCAAAAGCTGCATTTCTTTTTTCTTTATTTGCAAGACACTGAACCGATCTCATGTTTCTATTATTTTGTTTCTATCATGTTCCATTAACATATATCTATCCAATAAATTAGACCCACAGAAATTGAATGGATAAATGTTCATTAAACAGAATAGGCATAGAGTAACGGGAACAAGTGATCTGAATCCCTCTTTTGTAACATATAATTTTTGATCAACATCAGCTTTCTAAGAAATACCACTTATTATCTACGTGAAAATATAACAATTAACTAAAATTGACGCTTTTAACTTCGGAAAAATATTTTATTATTGCTTTTTAAAGTTTAAACTATGATTAAAAAATTTAATATTTTTTATAATTAACCTAATTTTTAAAATAAAATTCTAACATTTGCATTTTGTCAAATTATGAAACAAAACAAAACCAATTCAAGATGCAGTCTTGCAAATTACGCCTAAAAATAAGCTTGATTAAGTGCAGTATCAACACTCAAATATCACTAGAGCCTCTATTTGTGTTGCTGTTTCTTTTAATAAGATTTAAACTTAAGTTCAGATGGTTCGTTAAACATCAAATTTTACTACTTTTGCTTTATAACAGTCAAAAATATGTTAATTTTACTTTAACATGAGCAACTTACAATATACGATTGAATGAATGGAAATGCCTTCTATAAATATTGTTTTACTAATTAACAAAATCCCAAAAATTTGCTCTCCATTCAACATTCAACGACCGGACAGAGGGAAATTACCACATACATCAATAGCTCATAGAAACATCCAAGGTCGTTCTACTAAGCTACGAATTTGTTAGATTGGGTACACTCAGCCCTCACTCACCATGCACCAAAAACGGGATAAGAACACTACAGTTACAAAGATAAGAACACTACAGTTACAAACTCCAACGACACCGAATCTTATTATATTCTATCTCCTAAATAAGACCAGACCCTTTTTTTGAATACCAGAGCTAAATCCACTATTTCTGCTTCTCTTATTTGCCATGTTCCACTGTCAAATTTCCCTGGCCTTTGGCCATTTCTGGACAACCTGCAGGCAACATCAATTGTCAAACTAGCCATATCTCTGGTAGCCGTCATCACTCGCATGACAGTGGCCGAGTATGCAGGATTCGACACCAGTCTATTCAATAATATCAGCACTTCCCTTATCAGCAAAGTCCTGCAACCAAATATATTTATGACAAAAAGAAACAGTTGAGAGAAAAGTCAGCCACACAAAGAAAGTGAACGGAAAATTATGATACAATGAAAATTCAATGGCCAAAACACATAATATTTCCTTAGATATGTTATAGATTCTGGCACGAAAGCACCAAAAAAAGATAAGAGCGTGATGAATGCCACTAAGAGGATCTAATTCTAATATGGGGGGGAAAAACTACCAGTTCCTTCTGGAACCCAAACAAGCTATTATCTTTGATTACCTTGCTTTCACTGTTTCAGCTGGCTCCAGAGGTATCGATACTTCCATATCTGTTTCCGTTACCAATACATGCAATATCAACATAACAAGGTTTGCCTCTCCTTTTAACTTGCAACCAACAAGGATTTCAAAGCCGGATTTCCCACATGAGGCTAAAAATGCAAGGAATGTTACAGCTCTTTTGCGAAGTTGTATGTCCTGAAAATATAATCAGAAGAATTGAAGTTGGAAAATGTTGCATTTTGCAGATACCAACATGGTTTTGTGTGTGGAATGAGACTGCAAGCTGCTACAAACAAAATTAAATTCTTTGTGGGCAAGATACACATCCCCTGGGGCACAACTTTGCGTATCATTATTTAGATCCCAACAAGGCAGCCAGATAATATTATAGAAGTAACATAAAAAATATACTTCAACAAACAAATGATACTTCTGTCATTGTCCAACACCATGACAATCTTCCACCAGTGATAAAAAAACTTTTGAGTATCACGACTGTTCAACAATAAGGCAGTTTACTGTCACTAAACATAAAGCCAAACAATAACATTAAGATTACATATCAAAATTTAATCAACAAAATATCCATTACGCTTAGGAAAATCACATTGAAAAATCAACAAGTTGATGAGAAAAGGCATCAACAATAAATTATCATAGAATTTACCTAAAAAGAACATTACATAAAATCCATCACAGAAAGATGAATTGAATCACTAAGCCTACCAGTATATTATTTCCACAACAAGAAAGACAGTCAGCCAAGCCTTCAAAGATGAAGCTTAACCCCTCAACTCTTGGAGCATTTATATCGTCATTTGCGGCATTAGCACTCCCCTCATCTTTACAACTCAAGCAGAATATGCTCAGTATTTTGGGACCTTCAATTTGAAAATGTTCCGTAAGATGTGTGCTTAATAAACCAGATAAGTGAAAATCTATAGAAATGCAGGGAAAAGCCAGTTAATACGAATCAGACTGTCATTTTCAGATTTAATAAAAACAATTAGGTTCATTCATCAACATGAATTTAATCCTTGTGTAAATTCTCTATGACAATGAACTAGGCTCACTATGAAAAAGAAACAAGTTGGTGCAACATAATACTTTCTTTATTTCAGCAAAAATGAATTATCAAAATCTAGGAATCCATTAAACAGAAAGATGTTACATGTTGAATAAAGATACATTCAGCATCATGAAAAGTCCTCATGGGACTGTATCTCTTGAAAAAAGAATAATAAGCTGGAACTAGGATCTTTTTGCTGCTAAGCTGCTAAACTTCCTAATTCAATGATTCGTCTCCATTCAGTCCAGCAGCAAAGAAATCAGCTGTTCCCTAGGTAAGCAGAACAAAGTACACCTTCAAAACTGACTTTTTGTTGCATTTAATATTCATAATTTTTATGCTACAAGTACAAAACAGAAAATATTTCATGTACCAAAAGTGATGCACTCATCAATGCAGGATTTCAGAACTGTTATTTACTTCATTTTCTATTGCTGAAGTTCTATTATTATTTAGAGGTTATTTTAGCACGTCCACTATTTTATTGTTTTATAGTATACTCTAATTATAGATAGACTAGTGTTACTTGTTGCAGCACTTTTGAAGGTAGCTATTTTGTCATGAACAGTATTTCCCACTGACTCTGATGCTTTTTCTCCTATCCTTTTCTTTCTTCTACTGCTTATCTTCTCCTCTTGTTTCCTCTTCTTTTCTCTTCATATTCTTCTTTGCATACATTCCCTAATTCTTGGGCTGTATTACTTGATGCGATAAATCAGGGGTAACTCTTATCCTTTTCTCAATTTAGCATCAAAGACCAGCCTACATGTTTCAGTATCACTAATACAGATAGTTTCCAAAAGCGAAATGAGCTACACAAAGCCCTGCTAAACTACTATAATTGGCATGAAACACAGAATATACAACAGAATGCGCAGTTTTATATAAGATGGTAGAAGTTCTGAAATAAACAACAATACAAAATACTGAATTGAAGAAATAAACCAATATATAATAGAATGCTGCTTACAATTTAGTAGCAAGTGCAGTAAATGAAGAGCTTGCTTCTGCACATGTGAACCAGCATCCTTTTTAAGCCACTGTCCAATGCTTTCAAAGATAGCCATATCGCTGAACCTGTTTTACTTAAAATTCAGTTCCTATCCCACTCAGAGATTCCAGCAAGATAGCTAACAGAAAACTTACTTTTCCCTGTCTGTATAAGCATTGCTTCTCATAAGAATCAAATTCATGATCGAGATAGCCTCAAGTCTTAGACTTTTATCAGTATTACTAACAGCAATTTGATGCAATAACTTGAATACAGAAACCCAGTCTACAGAAGAAAATGATGCTGAAACATCCATGTTTCCAGACTCCTGCTTCCATAACGATTGTGGATCAAAGGATGTACTCCAAAATGGGTCACAGCCTACAGAAGCAACCTCATTCTTCAATGCACTAAACAGGCCGCCAATCTTGTTCTTCCCATGAGGCAGTCCCTCAACCTTGACATTGTCCCTGAGTAGAGTGCACTGGAAAGATCAAATCAAAGTTCATAAGCATAAGCAGAGGAATAAAATCAAGAAATCATAATGCATAAAGCATTTTTGCTAATAAAGGCTTCCAAGTAGAAGTACGGTGTGCAGGATAGGAAGATATATTAATGCCCTCAAGCCAAAGGAATTGTAGTTACAAGCTAAAACATAATTAAGCATCCGTATCATTTTATCCAAACACCCCTCATGATATTAGTTCATCACTACCAAAAAGACAAATTTATAGACTGATACTGAGGTTGAACCGTGTTCAAAGCTAGCAACAACACCGTATCCTGTCTTACTTACGGAAAGAGAGAGTGAAGCCTACAACAAGATAAAATTTTGATAAACCTACTGATAATAACAAGTTTCAAGAGAACCCAAGCAACTCCACAGATTGCATATTATTCTTTTCAATATAAATAGAGATCCAACTAGAAATTAGTATGTCTTGGGAAATAACACCAATTATTTGGTACATTGAGCTAACTGGTTACAATCCAGCCATTTTAATCTTCAGGGAAAGACAATAGGATCAATACGTAAGCCATATTTTAAAACTGTTAGTGAAGTTTCCTATATCTCACATAAATTAGCCAATCTTTTATAATATTATCCTTTTATTATCCAAATATTTAACCTTTTAATTTCTCAATCCTTCCAAAGCTTCTCGAGATATTAACACAGGTATATCAATCTGAACCATCCACTAGAAGTATGGATCAAAAGCCAATAGAAAAAACAAGGCACTTTGATCTAAGTTCATCAAGTGTTCATAATCTCAAACTTTCACTGGACATTAGTGGAAGGAATAAGAAGGAATGAACATAAGAGCTGCAAACCACCATACCTTTGTTCCAATTCCCTTTTTCGACTAAATAGGTGCTTCAAAAACACATGCAATATTCTTAGAGAACTACGACCAATTGCAACCTGGACAAAAAAGGGAGAGAGAAGGTTGAAGCAAAACTTTAAATTTTAATCCACAACAAGAATAATTCCCTTGATACTGTAAACAAGTAAATGCACTTTGGCACAAAATGTGTATATGAATATTATGTATATGCACCATAGTACAAGTGCTATGTCCAACAGAAGACCATTCAGGCTTTACAACAAAACCAGGAAAAATTCAATATCACCAAGAGCAATATGCCATACAACAATAACCAATGTGCTTTACATGCTACAAGAGAAAGACAAAGATATAAGAAATGCTACCAGTCCTAGCCACTAACACTGACTCTAAATATTAGTTCTTTCCAGACACTATTCATCGTTAGAAATCCTTTACATAATTCATAAGACTGAATTAACTCGCTGGTCAAATAAAGATTTAAAATAACAAAAGCTGAGGAGTTGTTTAGTTTCATTTCTGTTTTTATATAGAGATTTTGAGTTCTCGTTTCCTGATTTTTCGGGTTTTTCTTTTCAAAAAAAAAATTATTTAATTGATAATGTCAATATAGATATAACTTTATTACTAATAATAATTAAATATGAGATAAAACTTAAAACTTAATTTTATGAACTAATTTAGTAAACAATTTCATTTTAATCTCTTATATAATATTTATTAATAAATATTAGTGAACATTTTAGTAAAATAAATAATATTTATTTTTTATTTTAATTATTAAACCTAATTTTATTTAAAACTTGTAGTTTAATATATTTTAAACTTAAAATACATTTATTAAATAATTACCAAATCTAAAAATATTTTTATTTTTCAAAAAAAATTAAAATAAATTACATTAGTTAATACTTATTAGTAATTAATGTTAAATAATTAATAATATATATTTAGTTAATGTCAAATCAAGTTATGACAAAAGAATAAAATAAAAAATAAAATCCAATTTTTATGACCTTTACAAGTTACAAAAACAAAAACAAAAAAAACCAAAACCAAAACCAAAAATAGAAACTAAAAACCTCAAACAAACATCTTTTTTATCGAATTTGAAAATGAAAAAAAAAATCAAAAACTTTTCTGGAAACAAGCAGGCCTTAAATGAACTCATCAGAATAACCTGGTTACCCAAAATACCAATATCTTCTCAAAGGACTTACTCTCAGAGGCATCAAACATGAGAAGTACAATTCCTAAACATTAAGGGAAAAATATCAAGTAAAAAAGAGAAAAAACAATCAGGCTTTGCAATTAAACTTAAGAGGTTTGTACCACATACATAAAATGGGAAAATATTTAATCTGCATGCAATACTTTGGAGCAGATTTGGTGCTTCATGTTTCAAGAACAATTACATGCTTTAAATATACCTTCAAACTCTTAATAGACGATCGGAAACTACTGTCTAATATTCTTCACGAAAGTACAGATACATGCCAGAAAGCAGTGGTTCACATGGCAATGCTAAGCTAATTTTACACCACACACATACATGTTGAGGATGCCTTTGTAGGAAAAGTTCAAGGCAATTAAAGTGCCTTACAGGACAACTGTTAACAAGTCTTGTTTTATTTTGTTTTGTTTCATTTTCTTTCGTATTTTAGGGTTTTTATATGTTACGTTTCTTATTTCTATTGGGATCCTTTTTTAGACTTTATATCTAATTAGGAGTCCTAATTAGGGTTGTTAATTTATCATTAAGCCTATTTAAAGGCTAAAATGGTTAATAAAGAGGTAACCAGACTTTTATCAAGAAAAACACAGCTGCCAGATTAAAGAAAACAGCAGCTGTAATAGACCCTATCGAGGACAGGTCTCTTCCTTGTGTCGGCAAAGGTTCTTCAGAGGAAGGGGAGGACACGGCCAGGGAAAAAGAGGTGGCTTTCGTCATGTCTCAAACCGTGATTAGATCCTATGCTAGAGTACATAACACATGCCTGGATTGAAACATTCAATCCAAGAATTCCTTTGCATAAACCAAAGAATCCTTAACCTAATATCACCCAACACCACAATCAATAACGTCAAAAGCAACCTAATTAAGGAGGTTTACCAGAAAAGAAGACCACTAGAACTTACAATCACAACAAACAAGTACCAAAGCTAATCTTCTCACTAATATTAAAATACATAAATTAATGGAGAAGTTCACAAAACATATTATGAATTTTTTTTTTTAGAATTATACAATGATCTTCAAATTCTCCACCCTAATTCTCCACTTAGGAAGACCAATTAGCTAGGGTCAAATTGATGGCAGGAAATAGTTTCTAAAACTCACATTTTCAAGGTCACAAAGATTGAGTAAAGGTCCAATCAAGGCCTGCAATGGCAGTTGTCCATTACCAATCTGCAACATGGAATAACATCAAGAAATGTTATTACAGAAAGGGAAAAATCAAGGAGACATGCTTTAAATCTGTTCAGATTACATCAAGACATGTAGATGGAATTGGCCCAGCCTAAATGGTATGAACAAATGCTACGAAATAAGAAAGGAGACAGTGATAAGACGTAATGCCTCCTCCCAAGCTGTAGGACAATTAAATCGTTAAAGTTTCTAAGTAAGTGTCCTGTTAGGTAACAGAATTAAAAGAACTCTCAAATCAAATTAAAGAGTTAAATTATTTCAAGCCACACACTTGTTGTCTACAATTTTCCTTCAGTAAGAATATGATACTCATGATGTGCTATTAACCATTTGTGTACTTTGTGAATTTACAAGTTTCAATATTATTATTATAAAGTTTTATAGTATTAAAAAAAATAAAAATGAAAACCAGAAGGCTGTTAACTAGCAAGGTTACACCAAAAGAGCTAATCTTGACCGAAAGAACCAATTTAAGCTTTCTTAGAACTTCTTACCTAAAAAGAAGCCACAAATTTTAGCACTAACTATACCTTGGTCAACATAGAGTGCAGTTCAAATACTTTTGTAGTTTTGAGAGTATGGAAAGAGTTCATCTGGTGCAGCAAAGCTACATGAGAAGACCTATCAGCTGCAACAGATTCCATTGCCATATCCATGCTTCCACACCCAAAGAGAACATTAAAATCTGATGGACAAGCCATGAATAAAGTCACGATGAGGCTTCTCCCAAGCTTTTGGTCACTTGTACAGCCCCATATTCCCAGCAACTTTTCAGAAACATAAAAATCTGCTACCATATCATCATTCAAATTTAATTTGGCAGATCCATCACCATTTTCAGTCTGAACACCGATAGTCTTAGATGATGAAGCTGCTAAGAAAAGAAAAATAAATACACACAAATGATAAATGAAATGGCTACAATTATTCATGAGGAATTCAAATCATGTGCATCACCTCTACCATCCCTATAGCTTATGTAATCCTGTAAACTCTTTTCCTTCTTAGATTGTGGGGGAAACACCTGAGTATCCATTGCATGAACTCCATTTTCCCTGCATTGTACTTAGTGCCTTTCAAACAATGTCTGATAAGTGTGATAACAAATCCCCATAATCAACTATTTACTTTATAATAATAGAAGTTAATTCCATACATTGATACAAAGTCATGGTGAATTGGACTTTTGTGCAGGCTATAACTAACACCAATGTGGAAGATGCAAATTGTACAAATGTGCATAATCAATTATAAAGTTAGACACTATAGCTGAGTTTCAATTTGTTAAATACTAACCAGCAAATAATTCAAAAGGCAAACAAAATCATGGAAAGGAAACTCACGAGGTTTTCAGATTAGGAACGCCTCTATCATTTTGTTCAGCACCCGAATGCACGTATCCTTTAATCTGTCCGGCCTTTGCACTCTTCTCCTTTCTAAGTTCAAAGCATTCTCGTTCCTGAAATGAAAGACAACACTTAACATAAGAAAGAAAAATCTCTAACATAGTGAAAGAATAAAAAGAACATCACAATACTAAGATTAATTGAAGGAAGAATTGGAAAAAGAAGAAAGGATACCAAGTCAGTAAGCTGCTTCGATACATGCCCCAATTCACTCTGCAAAACAAAACACATCAAAAAATTCAATCTACAAGTTAAAAACCCTAACTTTAAAAGAGAAGAGAAAGAGAAAGAAACCTTGAGGCGATCAATTTCAAGGTCTTTGGTATCAGAAGCGGCACTAGGTCTCTGTGAAAGCTCTCGTGGCGGAGAATAACTAATAAAGTTAGTTGAATGTGGGAGTTGGTGTGAGTGTGACTGTGACTGTGAGATTAGAGGTGGAGGCGGTGGAAGAAATGAGGCGGTCGCCGGAGGCTGAGAAGGGAGAGGTTTAGCAGAGAGAGCGAGTTCTTCAACTTGGATTAACTGGTCTAAAAAATCGGGGTCCCATTCTTCGAAGCTCTCCCCTTCTTCGCTCATGCTTTTTCTTCTGTTGACAGAATAAACAAGCAAAGGGCAAATTAAACTTACTAGAGGAAATCGTAGATGGGGTCGGCTGTTCCGTTTTAAATTTAGATTCATTTTACATGTTTCGGCCCCTATATGGAACGTTAACCCCACAAAGAATGCAGTCAAATAAAATGATATCGTTAATGTGTTAAGAATATATGATGACAAAAATAAAGAAAAGAATTGGTTCAATTTAAATAAAAAATTTATCATCACTAATACTTTAACTATATACTACAATAATATAAACGATAATATAAATTACAATATTATAAGCAATAATAATAATAATAACAACAACAACAACAACAACAACAACAACAACAACAATAATAATAAGAAGAATAATAAATAAGAATATAAAAATATATTCAATAAATAAAAAACTCTTTGAAATTGAAAAACATGCCCTTATTTTTATATTTCGAGACCGTAAAAGGACTTACTGAGCTAAGATCACTAACTCATACTAATAAAATAGAAAATATAATAAATAGAAAAAACTCTTTTTTGTACATTTTTCTCATTTTCATTGTTGCTATGTACTTTATGCAATCAATCAAATCAAATAGATATCCTTTCAACATAACATAGATTATTGAAAAGATCTCGAAGACCCACCCAAAATGAAAGTTAGGATATTTCAAAATATGGATTTTTATTCAAAAAGTGCATAACTGCATAGATAAGCTCACGCTAATCAATCAATTTAACATCCAATTCAAAATTTTTCTTAAGGGGTGTTGACAAGGAATTAGAATGTAATAATATCCATGTCTCATCGTCACAACATATGATGGAGATAAATGTCCTTAAATGCCAAGTATTCTTAAATACTAAATAAGATGGAGATAAGTGTTACAATCTTATATACCTACAAACTACTATAAAAATAACCAATGTGCCCAAGAATAAGATCACTCTTGTCATATATACTTTCTATTACTATAACTTTAACTTGCTCTAGTTTTTACTAACTTGTTTATTAGAGGCCAAATGTCGAAAAACAATTTGACATCTGGTTTTGTAGGTTTACTAAGAGGAACTTTAGGAGACAGATAGATTATATTTCTAACTCATCAAGTCAGACGTAACTTTAGACATTCAGCGCATGTAAACTTGAAAATTTTGAGCCCTTCAAAATTATACTATATCATTTGGCACCTAATGTGGGGCTATAATTAGTTAATTGATAGGTGCTAATTATTTTTTAGCATGATTTTTTAGATAATTTTTTATGATTGGATTATTGTTATAGGATTTGGTACTTAATATAACTTATATTTGGTCTATAGGCCTTATTTTAGTTCCTAAATGAAGAAGGAATAGATTCAAGCACTTTAAATAAAGTTGGAGAATTTTTAAAATAATTTAAGATAAAAACAAGTTGAACATGGTCCAATATTATGATTACGGAAAAAATATGGGACCTTATTCAACCTTATGTATTTTATTGGTGCATTCAGCTTTTTTGATAATTTGGCCAAATAATAAATACGGCTCAATCATAGACCTGTGTTTCCAAATACTACACTATATTTATGAAATTCAAATTTGTGTTCTAAGTAACCATATATGCACGATAGAAGAGGTGGAGACCTAATATGAGTATAATATAATACTATTTTAATGACCATGTTGACAATAAAATTTATGTAAATTAAGATTTTTGGCAATTATGAAGAATACGAGACCAATATATACCCTTATTGGTACGTGTTTGTATAAATGTTAGGATTTTCTTGAGATAAAAAAGAAAGAGACAGAGGAATAAAAGAAGAAGGAAATAGGAGGAAAATGAAAGTTGTTTGGGAGGACTTGAGAGAAGTTTTAGCTCTAAGAATGGTCAAAGGATAAGAGGATGGCCAGAGGAGAGTCAAGAACACATCAAGAAGCTTATCAAGATTCAATTAAGAAACATCAAGATTCAAGATCTATGAAATTCTTTTGTCTTGTTTTCTTTATTCCTTAATGTTATTTTTTGCTTTCTTATGAACTAAATTGGAATACAAATTTAAGGGGGACATATTATTTTAGATTGATTTTTGATTTGATGCAAGATTTTAGTTTTCTTAAGAATTATTCATATTTACTTACTGTGTTGCAGTAAAATACCAAACGAAGAAAATTCAATTTAAATTTTCATATATAAAGATTGAAGTAGCAAATGTAGAAGATTATATATATGAGTAGATCAAAGCATGAATAATGAGCAGTGCATAAAACCCTAGAAATAGGACCATATAAATATCTTGAAATATAATCAAATATTATAAGAATTTAGAGTGAATTAGTGCATTCTTAAGAACTTTTTTATTCGACAGGTCTTTTAGTCAATCAATTTAACTATAGGAGCTATATGTCTTCAGAAAGATTATAGTTGTAACTTTGAAATTATAATGGTCTAAGTAACTAGGGTTAATCATTGAATTAAAATAAATACAAACATAACAAAGGATTAATGGGGGACTCTTCATCTAGATCTAGCTTATTTGTTGGTTGTTTTATTCTTATCTATTGTTTTGATTTATTAATTTTTATTTTTTATTTGTTATTTTATTTAATTAGATCTTCTTTTAATCAATAAGTCATTTATTAGATTAGATAATAGAAAATGATCAGTATTAGTAGTTATAGTTATGGGGGATCAAGACTCGAATTCACTAAAACTATATTATAGAAAACGATACATGTGGTGTTTCAAGAAATATAAAATCATAATCATAATCATTAATCTTAAGAAACTTACAATTAGTGGTCGTATACCCACATTCTCTTTATTTTAACAAAATATGGAACTAGTAAACCCATCACTTTCATTCTTATAACTACCTTCCAACTTTGATTATGCAAGCTTTCCGCTAATAATTAAAATTTACCCCAAAAAAATTATTGGTCTTAATTACGACTCTTAAATCCAAACCCACATTTCTAGAAACTCATGAGGTCAAATTCAAACTACCTTAGTGTATGCAATAAGTGAAACTCATAAAAGGTTTGTAAAACAAAACATTGTCCTAGCCCCCACTACGAATAGTAATAAGCTAGGTATAGCCTGACAATAGGCTAGGTATAATGTAGCACCCCTCTCGCAAGACACGTACCCGAAATCCTGAGTGATATCTGAGTACGTACTCCGCAAGGGTGGCATGCTATAATAGTCATTCAGTCAAAACAAATCGGGCCCACTTTATTCTTAAACATTTCCATTCCCAAGTGTGACAATCATCTTGCAAATCATCAAAATTCATCAGCCATTTGGGCTCTTTTCAGATACAAAACACTTGCAATCATAATGTCATTTCATTACCAAATCATTTACAAACTCATTGTACAATATTTGCGAAATTATAGTTCAAAACAAAAATCACTAAAGACATATGTAGGTACAAACTAATCCCGTCCCTTAGTCCATATATGATTTCAGTGGCTATACTCCAATTAGCTTAACTGAATATCGCCTATGAACCTGAAAATTATTGCAAATTTTGGGTAAGTTTTTACAAACTCAGTGAGTGTCCATCTTCAATGGTTCACCCAATTCATACCACATATCAAGTCATATAAGCACATATTTTCACATTTTCTTATTTGCATAGAGCATCACATATCAGTATTTCACATATCCATACTCATTGAATCACACGACCACATTACAATCCAATCAATCAATCAATCATAAACATATTGTCATACAGTTCATATCAACTTGATTAGCATCAAGTTCTAACACAAACAAATTGTATTTCATTCAAATAATTTAATCAAACTATCATTTCATTACACTTGAATAAAACATAATCATTGGTTTAATATCATGTATTCAAACATATATCATTCTTACAACTTTATAAATCATTCAATGAATTCAAATCCTATGTGAATGCTATATGTATGAGATTCACATTCGTTTTTACATTGTTATGACAGTGTACTTTTTTAGTATCCCGTATCACCGGGCTCTTTGATCACAGTGAGCCTTAGGCTCTAATCACATATATGTTTGAGTTTTAAGCTCTTTTCAGTAGCAACATCAGTCATAACTGCCTTTATATTACATGTATTGAAATGAAATACATGCCACAATTCATTCAATACAGTCAATCACTTTCATTCACATTATCTTAGTCAATACAGTCAGTCATAACTGTAACGTCAGAATTTCTGAGCCCTTTTGTATTGGTCGGTACTTGGAGATACTATTGTATATTGATATATACATGGTTGTGTATGAGTTCAAATATGTATTTAAGTCATTTGGGTGTATATGTAAATGATTTATAATGTTATATGTCCTTACATAAACTTGGAATTCATCGGTAATGCGGAATCTTGGAGATTTCCAATATATGAGCTTTTAAGTGTGTAAAACCGAGTCCATTAAATGGATATGACCATGGTGGTTGAATTAAATATGTTCTAATGCCTTAAGGGTGATTAGACATGATTTATAGACTTATTGGACACTTAGAAAGTTTAATTGGAAAAGTTGAAGTACATAAGGGCTTATTTGCAAATTGTTAAAAGTTAAAGGACTTAA
>JAOSBP010000005.1:11463345-11480828 GCA_027563825.1 Erythroxylum mucronatum
ACAAACATAAGAATTTATGTACACTTTAATGTGTTTATTATCAATTTAAATCAATTTAAATTCTTTTAACTCTATATTATCATTTAATTTTCTGATTAAACAAATTCTATATATATACAAATTAATTTAGTATGTATAGATAAGTGAAAACTCTTGAAAATATGCATTTATCACAAGATTATGAAATGGGTATAGTTTAAAAGTGTCTTTAAACTTATTACCGTCGGATCCTCTAATACCGTCGGTAAGAGTAAATGTATTTGTCGATGAAACTCATATACCGTCGGTAATGTCAATTGATTTACCGATGGTATTATGCTTCCCGTCGGTGTAGGCATGCAATTAGTTGTACCGACGGCCACCGGACCGCCGGTATCATAATATTTTTGGCAACGACGTTTATATTTCTGTTGGTACCTATGTCAACTTCTCAATGTTATTAACTTCGATTTACCGACGGTTATTCGCAATCTCTTCCATCGGTACAATGTACTGACGGACTGGTATCCGTCGGTACAATATTGTACGCCATTGTAATGTACCGACGAAAACGTTAAACAATTTCCTTCGGTAAATTATACTGACGACATATTATCCATCGGTATAGTGCTGTGCTTCATTGTTAATACACCGACGAAAACGTTAACCAATTTCCATCGACATATAATACCGACAGCCTTGTTAACGATGGTGTTGGCTTACGTTAAATTCCGTCGGTATTTTTCATTGCCGACAGAAATAACACGTTTCAACAAGTTATTTCTTGTAGTGTTTCTTTAGGAACTTTTGAGTTTTTTTAGGTGCAAATCTTTAGCTGATGGTGGGGTTTTGAAGGTGTCTAAAAGCTTCTAAAGATACTCTTACTTTTATGAAAGGCATTAGACATGATAGTTTATATATCTTGCAAAGTTTTATTGTGACATATTCAACAATTGCTACATCCTTATCAGATGATGATAACACTCATTTGTGGCACATGGGCTTGGGTCACATGAGTGAGAAAGTTATGAAACTTATGAGCAAGAGGGGTTTACTTGGTGATAAAGGTACAGGTAAATTGGAGTTTTATGAACAATGTGTCTTCAGGAAACATAAGTAAGTTAGTTTCTCTACAACAATGCACAATATTAAAGGCATCCTCGATTTTATTCATTATGATCTTTGGGAACCTTCTAAGGTTCAAACTCATGAAGGACGTCGTTATATGATGACCCTTACTGATGACTTCTTGTGCAAAGTTTGAGTTTATTTCCTTAGTCACAAAAATGAAACTTTTCCTACCTTTAATAAGTGGAAAGCATTTTTTGAGCACTAGATTAGTAGGAAGATTAAAAAGCTTAGAATTGATACTGGTTTATAATTCTGTGAGATAAATTGCACTGAGTTTTGCACACAGTATGCCATTTCTAGACACAGGACACTAGTCAAGAAGGCCTAGCAGAATGGGGTTGCAGAATATATAAATAGAACTCTAATTGAGAGGGAACAATGTAAACTCTTAAATGTTGGACTGTGGCATCATCTTGAGTTTTAATTTGAAACTACTTTTATAACTTTTTATCTTTTCAATTTATCTCCTCACTCCTCCATCAACTTCAAAATCCCAATAGAAGTTTGGTTAAGTAATCTTGTCTACTACTCCATTCTTAGAGTATTTCGATGCCTTATTTATGCCTGTATTAATGATGGAAAGTTAGTCCCTAGGTTTGTTAAATTCATTTTCCTCAGCTATGCTTTTGAATCTAAGGGATATCATAAATGGTGTCCTACTTCTTGGACGATTATTCTTAGTAGATATGTTACTTTTAATGAAAATGCAGTGTTATCTTCTAGGAAATATTCTTCTGGTATAGGTGATTAGCAAGGTGCTAGCAAAAAGGTGAAGTTGGAAGTGATAACAAAAGCTCCTAATATGAATCCTACCTCTTCCCCACTTTGATAGTCTAGTAGTGATACTCATGTTGATGAACATGATCATGGTACCATTAGTCCCGTGCAGCCACAATGTGACGATTATTACATTGCTCTTGATAGATCAAGAAGAGGAACTAGGAAACCTACAAGACACACTGAAGAAGATGATGATATGTTTGCCTATACATTAGTAGTTGCATAGGAAATTCCTGAGGGTGTTGAAACTTCTTCTTACTCTAAGGATAATTCTTGTCCTAAGTCTTCATGTTAGCTTATGATTGTGAATAAAAAGATCGAGAGACTTTATAAAAATGAAACTTGGGACTTAGTTGAGCTTCTTATAGGTTGTCGTGCATTAACTTATAAGTGGATCTACAAATGGAAAGTTGGTATACTTGGGATTGAAGATGCAAGATAGAAAGCACACCTTGTTATCAGGTGTTGTAATCAAAAGGAAGGTATTAACATGAATGAAGTTTTCTCCCTCATCCTTCATCACACCTCCATTCGAGTACTCTAGCATTTGTTGTTTTTTTAATTTGGAGTTGGAGTAATGTTGGACCCCGAAGTTTTCTATTAAATAAGAAATTGTTGGCGGTTATTTATGAAGTGAATCACACGTTAATATAATACTGAATAACACTATCAAGATACATAAGAAGGGGGTTTGAATTGTGAAAAACTTTTTGTTAAACCCCGTTTCAAAACTTTCGTTTAAAATTAGACTTTTTTCAATGTAAAAGATCTAATGTAAATCTCGTTTGTCAAAGTTTTAATAAAACTTGCATAATAAGTAAAGTTAAAAATCACGAATGAGAGAGAGAGTATTTGAGAGAGTTTGACACAATAGTTTTTATACTGGTTCACCCCAAACTGTGGGCTACGTCCAGTCCTCAGATGACTTTCTGAGATTTCACTAACTTCTCAAAACTTTTACAAGTATTCTTTCACTGAGCCTCTTCAGGTCTCTATACACTGAGTATTCTTTTACTCTTAGCCTCTTCAGGCTATCTGTATCACTTTCACACTAACAGTGTTTTGAGCTTGTTACAGTAAATAAATAGCTCTTAATTTTTGCACAGAAAATTTCTTGCAATAAACGCTACGCTCTTGTAATGATCTCAATCTCTTCTTATTGTTGTTGTTATTGTTGTTATTGTTATTTTTCCAATCTCCAACTCTGACTCCTATTTATAGTCTTCGTCTTTAACTGCTTCTTGATAACTGCTTCTTGATTCTTTAAAGAAACGGTTATACAGTTGAGTTCTATAACTAACTCAGACTGATGCTTCCGTCTGCTTTCTTGCGTCTGCTTTCTGACGTCTGCTTTCTAGCGTCTGCTTTTTACTCTAAGCTTCCGTCTACTTTTTGCTTAGCTTCCTTCCATCTGCTTTTTTGCTTAGCTTCCTTCCGTCTGCTTTTTGCTTAGCTTCCTTCCATCTGCTTTTTTGCTTAGTTTCCTTTCGTATGCTTTTTTGCTTAGCTTCCTTTCGTCTGCTTTTTTTACTTAGCTTCCTTTCGCTTGCTTTTCTTTTTGTTTATCATCAAAATTATTAATCGTAAAGTCATTTTGACTTGACAATTTATATGCAAAGAAAAAGAGAATTCTTGAATTTGAAATAAAATAGAAAAGATGGTTTGGGTGCAAGATGGGTTATATGTGATATGTTGGAAGTTAAAAGATGAAAAAATGTATTTGAAACATATTCATTGAGTATGCTTCGGTTTTTTAGTCATAACTTTTTCTCTAGTTATCTGAATGAGATGATTCTTGATTTGAGTTAAATTAGAGAATTAGGGCTACAAATTGTTTGATGAAATAGAGTTTTAACTTAGTTTCTAAGAATTTCAATTTTCGGATGGAAGTTGAGCATAGAATATTATTTTAGGATAAGAATAGTCCCAAATGTTTGGTGTATAACTTTTAGACTATGGAACCAAATCTAATAATTTTGATTTTATTGGAAAATTGAGACAATGAGGAACATTTTTTTAGAAAGAAGTGCTATCAAATTCCTTCGATTATATGATTAGAAAAAGGTCTTGATTTCTGGAACGAGTTAAGCATGATTTAAATAATTTTGAGGCCTTGCTAGATTAATTATTTTATTTGGAGTTAATTTTTCATGTTAATGTTGGTAGGATCTTAAAATATGGTTTGGTTGTATTAAGTAGTAAAAGTATGTATGTATGAGGGCTTTTTGGGAAGATCTCTTAAGCCATTTAAGTTACAAGGCATATATGTAAGGGTAAATTGGACATTGTTCACTCATTAATGGCAAATTTGTAATAAGACATGTGGGCTTGCTTTTAAGGGAGAAGCAAGAACGAAATTAAGAAGAAAAAACCAAGAAAAGAGAGAAGAAAGGAGAGAGTTCGGTGGAAAAGAGAAGAGAGAAGGAAGAAAGAAAAAGCTAGATTTTGATTTTTCTAAGCTTTCAAGATTGATTTTAAAGTTGATTCAAGAAGGATAAAGGAAGAGGTGGATTAGAGCTTCTATTAGAGCCAAGAAAATCATTGTTTGGTGAAGATTCAAGGTAAGTTTGATCTTAAGATTTTGGATTTTTGAAAGTTTTTTGGTTCATATAGCTTAAGAAATGTATGGGTTTAAGCTTTCTAAGATCAATTTTAGTGATTATGTATTATGGGTTTCTCAATTAGAATGTGTATTGATTTGGAGATTTTTGTCAATGTTGAGAAAAAACAAGAGAGGCAAGAGGAGTAAAAGTAGAGGCTTTTTGAGCAAGATTTGCAAACAAGGAAATTAAGGTGGGTTTCATGTTTATAACTGGATAATGAGCCATTATGTTTTCTTTTTAGTCAAGAGAATAAAATGATTTCTCAATTGCTTTACAAATGTGGCATTTGTTGCTTTTGAATGGTTTGCGAAATTGTTATATATTTTGGTGTATGAAATTTTGATGATGAATTGTGAATTGCTACATGAAAGGGTTTTTTTTGAAAAATTGCATGTTCATGAAAAACAAGTTTCCAAAATTTTGCCATCTGGGTAATTTATTTTCAAGTCATGAATTTCATATTATGTGAGTTTATGGTAGTCCCTCAAGAACTGTCGCGTGCACGTTGACCCAAGAATAGGCTTCTCCCACCTGCCTACTAGTAGCACGGAGCTCCTTCAAGGACTCCCTCAAGTTTACGGCTACACAAGACTATTATATGGGAATGTTTAGTGCGTCATGAATATGGACCTACCCAAACCATTTCTGGTGTGCTTATGTGTTATGATTTGTGAACAAGTTGAAAAATGCATGAATTGTGTTATTGTGATTTTGATTACATGACAAGAATTTTGAGAAACGTGTGTTTTATGATTCAATAAGGATTTTTATGACAATGAACTTTTTGAATGGTTTTGCTTGTTATTCGTTATAAACTTATTACCCACGAGCTTTTTAAGCTCACTCCCATTTCCGTCCCATCTCTTGGTGATGAGCAAGAAATAGAGTGAGAGCCAAGGCATTACTCTGGATTTGCATGTTTTGTTTTATTTTGAAATAATTGATGTAAAACAAGGCTTCAGATGTATTTCGAGAATTATTGGGTTTTGCATGCTTTGTATATTGGATTTTGATATTGATGATGTAATGTGACTTGGAAATACAATTGAAATTTGTAAAAACTCTTATCTTTTGTTGTTAATAAAATATCGATTTGTGTACGGATTTGAAATATGAATTTGTGAATGGATGATTGTCAAATTGGAATGTGAATTTGGGTATGGATCAAGGTTGGAGTTAAACTGTGAATTAATTAAGGATGAGGTTAAGTTGGAATTAAGTATACTTGAAGAAGTTATCAATTTGAGTTGATGAATCCTGAATATGAACTATTGTTATATATATATATAAGTGAGGCACTATGGAAAAGAAAGACAGGAATGTTATGAATGATGAGACGTTGAATATGAAGAGTCAAATGAATTGAGGTTGAGGGTTTGATGAATTTCAATTGGTAGTTGAATTGTTATGAATGATGTTGTAATTGAGGAAGTAAAAAGGTTTTTGCAAGTTTTCAGAGGGAAAAGATTTGTGTTCTGACTTCCAGGAGAAAACTGGAATAATCTAGGTAGAACTGGTCAAAGTTGTCTTCATATAAGTTGTAGCATCTCCTCTTAGCTTTCCAATAATATGATGTTTGTAATTTTTGAATATCGGAGTAGAAAGATATGATCATTACAAGTTGTGATGCTGCATAGGATTTGTGTATAGGACAACTATGGTAAATGGTGAGAATGTGTTGTTTTGATGAGTCAGTGGAGATGAGATTTGAGAGTTTTATGACATAAATTTGGTGATTGAGTTGTTATGAAGTGATTTTGCGTTAGAAGAGTTGAATTTGGGAAGATTATGAGTGATTATGATGTTAGATTGAAAGTAGGAGGCATTTGAGGGGTTTGGGAAACCCCCATGTCTGTTTAACGGACTTTAGATCCGTTTAACGGACCTTCTCGGGTCAAAAATGACTCCCAACCTCACCAATGTCCGTTTAACGAATATGGTTGTCCGTTAAACGGACCTTCTCGAGCCAATTTGGCTCCTAACCCCGACCAATGTTCGTTAAATGAAAACGAACATTCACGGGACAGCTTCAAAAATCATGATTTTTGACCCTTTTAGAGGCATAATCTTGATTTGTGGTCTTTATGAAAGTTGTAGATTTCGAAGTCTTCTTTTAAATAGTCTAAGAACAAAATCAATCAGACATTTTTGGTGAAAGTTATAGAAATCGCGCCAAGATAGGTACGAATATGAAGGAGGACTTAAACATGTTGGATTTTTTTGGTCATAACTTCCTCATCCGACCTCCAAATGAAGTGATTCTTGAATCAATGGATTCCTAACATCTTTTAGTATCCCTTCATGAAAATTGGTATCTTTTTGAGTTGATTTGAAAAAGTTTGATGGAGAGAAAGTGAGGGGTTGGTTGGGAGAGCATGATTGGGGCATGAACACATTTTGGCTTTTTAAGCATATCTTGATCTATAGAGCTCCGATTAAGATGGTTCTCGATTCAAAACAAACTAGAGACTTAGAGCTATGATTTCTTTGAAGAAGTCAAATTGAAATTCTGGTTCGAAGATTTCCAAATTCTATTCTGAAATAGGAGAAATGAGTTTGAGTATAGTAATTGATTTGTATAGGCACGCCATTGAACAAATTGTGAGAAAATTTTTGGGATGTTATGAGAATGAAGATGAACTGATGATGGCTAATGATGGTTAAATGAAATAAACCTACAAGGTAATATACACACTCACGTCTTATGATGTTTCGCAAGATAAATCGATGATGGTTAAGGAGATTTCATCGGAATACGCTCAAGTTTCATGTTTTCGCAAGAGTTGGATTCCGAAAACAAGCGGAGCCTAACATTAGTGGTATCAAAGCAAGAGTTGGGTTCAAAAACAAGCGGGATCCAACAGATGTATGAGTCCGCAAGAATTGGATCCAACAAATAGTAAAGGTGGAGTTCTCTGGGTCAAATTCTTTCCAATAATTTAGTGTTTTGTTATTAAATTTTGTTTAGTTATGTTGGTGAATGTAGTTAGTTAATTATGTCTTGTACTTGTTATTTTTCATAAACATCTTGTAATTCACCATATAGGAAGCATTTTTAATGTCAAATTGTTAAGATCCCATGTAAGATTGATGGCATTAAGAATTCTCATTAAATTCATCTTAGCCATAGGTGTAAATGTTTTTAGTAATTTATTACATAAGTCTGAGTGAACCCCTTTATTACCGGTTGAGGTTTTAGTCTTTTAATTGAGTCATTTGCCCTATGCTTCATAGCGAGAACCAATTTACATTTTATATTTTTTTTTAATTCAAAGGTAGATTAATAAGGTCCCAACTTCCATTTTTGGCCATGGCTTTCATCTTTTCCTCTATAGTATTTTCTTCTTAAGATCATCAATAGCTTCTTCCTTCCGTATGGTATATACATGGAATCTAAGGAAGCCAAGAAAGCTCTATAGTAAGGAGATAACGAGTCATCAGAAATAAATTTAGAGATGGAATATTAAGTATATGATCTAACTCCTTTCTTAACAATTATAGGAGTGTCTTACAAAAGTTATTAAAAGAAATTTTAAAAAATGAATTACAGGTAGGAAAGATAGATTGATTACTTAATTCTAAATGAGTTAAGGCTATAATGTTTTTTTGGGTATGGAAAAAATAAGTAAACACTCTAAGGTGTTATTTAGTAATCAGTAATAAAGAGCCTTAATTTCTTAATTTTACTTATTTAATTACTAAAAGTAGATAAAATAGGAAATAAAAAATTTTAATTTTATATTTTAAGAAAGATGCAAGTATAACCTGAAATCAAATATTAGAAATAACAATCTTCTCCTCTCTCTTTTTCTTTATGCATTTTTTTTCAACTGACCATTTTTATTTTAATAATTATCTTATTTTATTTTATTAATATTATATCAAGTAGAACAAATTCTTTATATTTCCTACTTTTATTTTTATGAAAAAATCATTCACTATTGTTTAAAAATAAAGAATTTTGATTAATTATTTATAGATTTATATAATAATCGAATATTTAATAAACATTTATATCTCTGCTTCTCATATAATTTTACAAGAGTTGCAACAATTACAAGATACAGTCCACTGTCATCAGACTATAAATATGACCATCTTAACTACTGCCAAAGGGCATCACAAAACCAAATTCAACTAATCTTTTAAAAAAAAATACTGCCACTAATATAGATATAATGACAGGAAAATAAGTGGCCTTATTCGAAGGAGCATACAGAACAAGTGATCATACCACCTCTTTTTGTACATTTTGACTCATCTATAAGAATAACATCAATGATGCAAAGCTAATCACTCTTGCCTCACAAACGGCGACGAACTCATATCGGTGCTGTAAAACGAGTCCTCAGCTCCACCATAATATGTGTCTTCTTTCTCCTCATCCCATTTGACAACCTCCCTTATGTACTTGAATGCTTCATCAATGGTAACTCGGTCTCTTGCCCTTGCTTGCCATACAAATAGCTTGCGACCGGTAATGGAAGCATAAAGATCTTTGAACTTCATTGCCATGTAGAAGTAAGCCTGTTGCGCTAGTGATTGATTATTGTGATGAGGACGCACTGGACTAAATTCACTGAACCATTCACACTTACTAAGAGGCGACCTGTTGATCTTCTCTTCAAAAAGATCATACTTGTTAAGTATCAATACAAAAGGCGTATCTTTGAAGCAAGGGTGTCTAATCATTGTCTCGAACAGATCCTTGCTTTGCATCATCTTGTTTTGTATCAGTGAAGCACTGTCACTGTTCTCAGGTGAAAGCCACATTTGATCATAGTCACTAAGTGCCACACAGAATACTATAACTCGCACATCTTCAAACATTTCCACCCATTTACACCCGTCATTCATTCCCTTAGCATTTAACCTAATAAGTTGGTATCTGACAACAAAAACAGAAGTAGATCAGAAAGCAAATAACAGAGTCATAACACTTATTAAATGCAGCCATAAAAATGAACAGAAATAAGACATGGAATGAAAACTTCAAGGAAATATGTCCCAAAAAAGATCCAATTACCAACAAAAGTGTTAGTATTTGGCAAACTTAGACTGGCAATCTTTCTGACATTGTTTCGTAGGTTTCAAGTTTCTAGCCCCACATGTACCTAGGTCAAATGAAAGTCCATAACTCATGCTGCATTGTATTTCCCAACAATCTAGTCAAACTACAAAAGGGACCCGAGTTAGGGTCTTGCTGGTTGTCAACTCCACAGTGTGTTTGCAAACATCACAAGTGAATTCCAGCTTTCCATGCCAGTTGTCATAATATCAGTTACGATGAACAAGAAGAGAAAATCACCTGGTCAAAGGAGGTGGTGCAGCTTCAAGATTGTCTGTATAAGTCTCAGACATTGGACTGCGATCATCAAGTGAGAATTCTATGAAAGCCAAACCATTTCCTTGAGTGACTCCTTCTGCATAAAGAATATCACGTTCTGAAGGTTCATAGTCATTGCTTGAGACCTCAACAGCCTAAAAGAAAATATGACCATTAGTCATTCAACATCAAGAGTGCTCATAAGTTTATTTAAGTTCAGATCAAACACCAATGGAAGCCCAATGTGGGACAAACTGTAACATCTTTCATAGGAAAGTTTGAAATTAATGAGAACTTATGAAAGTAACCAAACTTAAGAAAGCGTCAAGTTTTTTATGAACTAGTAAGGTGATTAAATACCCGGCTTAAGAAATACTCTGAAACATCAGGAAGGAAGTAAAGCTCGTCTTTCCTTTTATAAGTTTCCTGTATGGCGGGATCTTTCCACACCTCCTCAACTAATGGAGCATACTCACGGGTTGCTGCAGGGAAAAATGCATCCAAATCTCCAGTGGCTATAATGTCCAGCAGCCAGTCTGAGAAATGCTTCAACCTTGGGTTGATTGAATAGATACATATGTTAGTTTCAACAGAGTCAACCTCGCCACCTGAAGCAAATTTGTAGTTAAAAACTGTAAGTTGGAGACCCAAGATGTTGCCAATATAAAGAGACCTGCTTCAAATATAAATCTCCCCAATTTCACTGACAAGTAGACTTTAAACATGCCAAACAAGAGAAGGTTTGGATGTCCATCTCAGAAATCCATCACAAAAATGCACATGCCAAAAATCACACAAAACGGACAGCAACAGATAATATTAGAGCAGAAAAGAACTATGTCAAATAACAGGATCTAAAGATACATCAAATAAATACCTTACCAGGTTCAGAGTTGTGATCTTGAGAATCTATTTCCTTGATTCTAGCCATTGCCTCCTCCTCAAAGCGTTCCCGTCCATCCAACAACATGCTAAGATATCTATATATATTGCTCTGGATCATCAACTTTATATCCTGCAGTTCTTCTGCAGTAAACTTGTTTCCATACAGAAATTTGGCCTGTTGAAAAAAGTACAATAAATTTTAAGGAAACAGCATCTTTGGTTCTAAACATAATTACAGAAGTTTATTACTATTTCTCAAGAATGACAGCAAATTGTGCAAGGCAGGAAGAATGGTTAATTTATCATGAATCAATTTATTTTGTTCACTCCTTTTCCATAGCACTGCAATCCAATAACAAATAACCAAAACCCATAGCCCATTTCTAAGATTGGAAAGCTGATAGAAATTCTCTTTTCATGTGCTTTAAGAGCTCTCTCAATGACTGTTTTGAAGTGCTAGAAGAGACAACTGTACTTTTTATGACTATCTAGTTCAGGTTAATTGGCAGTCAAAATTTTATGCGCACAAGATAGCTTTGCTCACAATATGTTCATGAAACTGCTCCAGACAATTGGTTAAGCCAAATTGTCATCAACTGGAATATGGTTGAGCAATAAAGTAGATCTACAAGCAATTGCTGCCTTCAGCAAATGATCCAAGCCAACAAGGATGTACCAAAATGGTAGTAGAAAGAGAGAATGAGAAGACTCGAGAAGAAAGTGGATAAAGAGATTCAAATGTTCACATAGTAAAAGATTCAGTGATCACTATTTATGCAAAAAGCCAATTAGGGAAAAACGGGTAATACAGGCTATGTTCAAGTGGGCAATCAGTTATCTTAACTATAATCCACCCAAACATAAAGATTCACTTTCTATCAAGAGGTTGCATCGGTTAGGCGATCAGCCTTTGGATGCTTGTAAAAATCATCATATCAATGCTGAATCATGACTCAACTCTAAGATCTAACAAAGGAACCTAAATTTAAATGAACATCCATGCAACAAAACTCATCATCATAAGTTGCAACCATATATACAGTGGACATTCTAGCCCAGAGTAATCTCCCACAGACAGCAACAATGTGGACCTCATATTTCCCAAATCTCCAATTATGCTCACAAATCAAAATACATAGCAGGTTTTGGCATAAGAGTGGTTTGACATATTAACATGTTCTGGGGACACCATGCTGCAAGCCTGACATATGAATAATATAATCAAATTGAAAAAAAGAAGAAAACATTAAAAAAATAAATCCATCTAGCAAGAAAGATAAGGAATTTGTGAGAGCGTTCTGCAATACTGACTCATGATAGGATTATATATGTATGGCACCTACAAGGATTTATATACAGCCCAGAAAAAGTAATAACAAGTACAAAAATCTATTCCTCTTGCAAAATATAAGCATGCTCCAACTAGATCAACAAACTCTTCCTTCTCATAAGCATCCCACACCCAAAAATATATATATATATATATATATATATCAAAGTATCAATTAGCATAAACAAAATGGCACACTGCATATGTACATCATCTACCTGCATAAAAACAACACGTCAAATTAGAACACCAAAACAAGGGAAAACCTGCTTGAAGATGGTGCTGGTTCCAGAGCCTTGAGGACCAATTAAAAGGAGTTTCTGTGCTTTTTTCTGTTCTAGATAGTTTGGAACCGCAGTATAGTTGCTAGCTTCATCTCTCGGCACATGAGGTTGACCATGCGGCACAGGCAGTGAAAACAGTGTACAGACAAACCGTGTTGATGCCTGTCTAGCAAAAATCAAATCCAGAAGGTTTTCATATAGGATCAATTTCTATCAGCACTCAAAATCTTTGCAGTGAGTTTGCAAATATATACCTTTTCCCAAATGTTTCCTCTGATATTATTCTGACCTTCCTCTTCATAACGCCCATCATCATAAACCCAAAAATGAGTATCACGTGGACACTGCACCCTTGCTAGCTGAAAACATCCCAAACCAGTTTAGTGTCATAGGCTATAAACAGAGTGATAGTCAAAGCAAAAAGGCCAAAATTCACAGGGACATTATGATGGATAGTGAAGTCAAAAGTACAGTCTGTTAGAGCAATAATTTATTCAGTAAAAACATAAAAATCTAAATACGCCATTATTTGGTATGCAAACCCATTGCAACCAAAAGATGACAAGCTAATATCAAAAGCAAACGGCTTGATCTCTACTCTCATGAGACATCTTAGGCAAGTAACTTTTGTCAAAGTAGGCTGGAAGTCTCACATGCATATACAGAAGAACAAAGCAGAAGTTCTTAATGAAACAGATGAGAGTGTCAGCATCTTCCTCAACATCAACACTCAGACAATGTACACAGATGATCAAATGTTTGAATAGCATCCCTAAGACTTCTGCATAATCATAAAAGCATCAGACAGCAAGAAGGAAATAATTGTTTGCAGGAGTTTGACAGATCTTTTGCAGACCATTAAATCTGCTCTTTTTCTTACGGAAGCAAATCAAAGTTGCCTATTAATGACAGTAAAAAAATAAAATGATGAAGCATGAAGAGACACGTCACCACTTCATAGAGAAAGTCAAACTCAGCAAATGATCATGAGGACAATAATAAAACATAAGCCACAGGACGAGTAAAAGCAATCGAACAAATCAGAAAAAATAAAGGCTTCTTTTTCGTAAAGAGTAGCCCATAAACATTCACCGCCAAAGGATAGTCACTTAAAGATTGACTCGTGCACCGCAGATGAGGAAAGTAATGCAAGTTAACAATTGCACCACAAATTACTATTTAATGCTGACAAACATGGGTTCTTATCCTTCTCTTGTAAACACGTTTAACTCATAATTTAATTCTTTACTTTTTCAAAAAAAAAAAAAAAAGCTGACAAACAAGGGAAATTAACTAAGTTCTGGTGACATATACAGTCTTGGATTAGTTTGAATCTAATGTTCACTGAGCTAACTATCAGTATATCCAATGTCATGCAAGATAAGACAGGATCGATAGGGCCAATAACAGTAGAATAGATGACAGAATTGAATTACAAATGAAACAACTAGGACTCAGTAAACCTGCCAAATCCAAGTTTCCTTTAGAGTTCCACAAACATGACGTGAACAAATTCTTTTTAACGAATTCAAGAAGATATCCATAGGAGAAAAGGATTACAAACAAATCGACCTGAACAAACTCAATTACAGATCCAAAACACTTAACAGATTCTGTTAATCCATTGAATAGAAAGAGATCTTTGACCAACCAAAAAGCCATTGTTGTGCTCATGTTGCCAATTCAGCCTAACCAATTTCACCCCAGCAAGAGAAGAAAAGCTAAGCAACACTAGGTCAAAATTCAAAGTACTTACTTTTAGTACCCTGAGTTCAAGTTTAGTAATCTCTCGGCCATTAATGTAAACTTCAGTATTCCCACTGCTTGCATCAGGGCTCAGTTTTCCAGAGAAATTTAAGTTTGAACTAATGATTCTGTCTGGTTTTTCTCCCTCCTGTAAAGTGAGCCAAGTTACTATGTTTAAAGTACTCTCTACATTAACTACTCCATTTTGAAAAACAACACAAAACTAAGTCCTAGAGAAACTTATTGACATTCTGCATGTTAAGTACCAACTCACCTTTCCCCAAAAACCAGACTCTTTATCGTACCAATATCTGCCAGGCTTCAATTTCTGTGGAGGCAATGGACAACCAAGCAATTCTGCCATTTCTTCTGGCTTCAGAGGCAATCCATTCACAATTAGCTGCTCTGGCCGAAGCTGATTAGCAGAACATTCCTTCTCCGCTTTCATAATTTGCTTAACTTCCAAAGGACTGAGCAAATGGGATAAAACCCTGGAATGTCTTCCCAACTTCAACCGCTTTGACTCGTCTATGGGTTGACTAATGCATGTAACACACTTGCGGCCTTCAGGCATTGATCCCATTGCCCTCAGGACACAATTGCCACAATACTTAGCATCACAAACCAGGCAAGACTCTTTGGTTTCCCATTTCCCTTTCCCACACCTGTAACAAAGTCTGCTCCTTCTCTTCTTTTCTTTTGAAACCCCAACATACTCCGGATAAACTGGCTTCTGCAAATCTAAATCTTTCCTGTCAGATCTATCAACAGTATTAAATGTCACAACTGACACTCTTTTCACTTCATTGCCCACTGATTTCGAATGATTACTAGGAAGATTGTGGACTGAACCAGGAGATGCTGAAGCTGAGGCAGAAAAAAAATCAGGGTTTTGCAATACAGAAACAACTGATTCCGAGCTTGTTGATCCCCTAGGACTTTGAGTTGGTGAACTTGTCACGCCAGCTATGCGAGACACTGGTATGGGTATTGGCTCAACAACAACAGGACCAAAACTTCCAACAGATCTATGTGATTCCGAGAGGGGCTCTGCTGTTGGGATTGAATGTGAATTTACATCCAGAGGTTCAACTTTAGGGACTTCGTAAGACACCGGTGGGCCTTCATACTCCAAAGCTATGGAGTAATCAAGTTCAGCCTCATTCTCGGGGAGAGAAGCTCCTGGAGGGAGCATCTTTTGCACCAACTTTCTCCAGGTCTCTCCTTCGCTTTGCTCCATTTCCACCACAGCAACCAAATAACCAGACGCTCAATCACAGGGTCAAACTAACTACTCAGAACTAGTCGCATCCGAAATAGAAAGGTCATAAGCACTATAAGATTCAATGTAAAGGACCCTAAACAAACTGAAGTGGCGACCTTCGGAAGATACCCTAGGCATGAGATTGCAACTGAAACCAGGAATGTTCAACCTAGAAACCGCAATCAACAGTCGTACACCTTCGTTCACCCTTTCAAAGCCTTCACATTTGAATAAATAACTTACGACCGATCCAGAATTCCATCCTGAAAAGAAATTAAGCCAAATTCAATCATTTGTCCATAGGGCAAGTACCAAGTTTTTTACGCTCAAGTTGCCACTAGAGATTGAATACATCAGAGTCAAACAAGACATATCCAAGCCGAAAAATACCGAATTCCGCCCTTTAAGAGTCCAAGCAAGACTTTTCAGCTACTACAACAAATAACCACAAAAAGGGTAATCTAAATCAAATCAAGTTACAGTCAAAATCATATAGCCCAAGTTCAATCACAAACTTATTATTACGAGCATTTGGTTAAACAAAACCCATACGAGTCAAAAATTACAAACGAAAACCCTATAAATATTAGAACCAAAGACCAATTCAATCAGAAGACATCCAGCCGCAAAGAGAGAACTTTGACAAATAATAAAGCCTTGAAATTTCTAAAGAACAGAAAGAGAAAAGGAAACAAAATGCACATTTCAACACGTACGTATGTATAGAGAGAGAGAACAGAGGGAAAGGGACAGAAATGCTTAAGAAAACTAAGAGAAAGAACTACTTTGCTTTCAGAGCTTTCTCTTCTACGTGCGTTGAGGAACCAAAAAGGAAAAACTGAAAAGCGTTTAGAAGAAGAGCGCTCAAAGTTTGTCCTCTTTTTTTTGCGCCAGAGAGAGAGGGGTACAGGCCAAATGTAACCAAAATTTTCAGAGGTAGAAGGAGAGTAGGACCCACTATTTGGTTTTGCTGTTGTAAGCTTTGTCTTCTTCACTCACTCTTCCCCTGTAATCTTTTGCAGGTGATGATGGTGTGAGTATGTGCTTGAGTCAATCCACGCGCTAGCGTCCGAAAGTGCGTTCGGAAAGGTAGCACTTACTACAGTGGACGATCAACAAATATGTTTCCGTATTTTTGACTTTTATGATCACGCTCATTGTAGGCGCGTGATTCCTGTTTTTTCTTTTCAAGTGGATTATTGGGAGTAGGTGAAGCTGTGTACTTTATGTTGACCAACGCTTTATCTTTTTATATTTGTTTATTTTATTACATGTACAAACATCATATCAATACTAATGATGCCTGATAAATGACTTTTAGATCCAACGGCGAAAAGTAGATAAATTGCAAACACTTTTGGCATTAGTTAGACAAACTTCAACTTTAAATTTAATCGAATTGAAGACATTTTTACTTAAAACGAGTTTTTGTTTTTTTCAGGAGGAGCTCCAAAGACAGGTAGGTCCTTTGTGAAAAAAGAAGCTCTGATTTTAAGTTTTAAATAATTGCATACGTGAGGGTAGTTCAAATTCACAATCTTATATAAGTCAGGAGAATCCCTTACCAATTTACCTATACTTTGAAATTTAAAATAAGATATTTTTAATCAAATAAAAATGTTCACTGTGATGAATATTGCATATTGATAATATTTTATATTTTATCAATCATAAAGAGATTCAACTCTTTCTGAATCATTTTAATAACATTTCAATTTGAAATATTATTGATGAAAATTTACATTTAAGATTATTTTAAAACTTTTCTTTTACAAAAAAATTTATTTTTATTAAAAATATAAAGTAAATTATGGACAATCTCAAACAAAGAAAGTTTGTATAAAATAATTAGGAAAAATTACTATCGCTAAGATAATCAAGTCAACACAACAATTGTCTCATATAACTTATTGCATCTTAAATTATTTATTTGATTCTAATATATTTATGTTGTGTTTTGGGTACAGCTGGAAAGGAAAATGAACATTAAGCCTTTTTCAAGAAAAAGGCAAAAAAATATTTATAAAATTATTTAGTAATGTAAGACACCTTTAAATTCATACCTATAAAGATATTCATTAAGTATATATACTAAGGACCAGTTGGGATGGACGACGACGCAATCCATCCCGACCGTCCATTTAATCCAACGGTG
>JAOSBP010000005.1:11515774-11527286 GCA_027563825.1 Erythroxylum mucronatum
CATGTTTATGTTGCTGTATAACTAAATAATTCGTGATCAGTAAATGAAAGAGCTGTTTGTTGATAAGATCCAATAGTTGTTGTTTTCTTTCCTCTGACATTCCATTTCATTGTACTGAGGTGCCATCACCAAGCTAAATGGTCCATATAAATTTAATTCCTTTGCAATTTGTGCAATCGGCTTTTTTTATATATATAGGATGTATGACATTTAAATGCATGGTGCAGGATCTCTCAATAATGAAGCCAGGGAAACATTTCTGTCAGCGTTAGTTTCTGAAGGTTAGTTTAAATCTTGCTGGCTTGGACATCTCTTGTTCTTGTGACTTATTTGTCATATTTATCCAGCTAGAGATTCTATAGCAAATGTTAATTGAGTAGGTAATCTGTGCTCGTAGGTCGTGCAGAATGGCTTGACAAAGGCCATAAGAAATGCCTGATTCTTTGGCACAGGATTCAGGATTGGGCTGAAATTATTTTACAGTTTGTGAGTCAATTGTGCTGTTGATAAGAAACCCCGCACGTTTTGTATTTTCTTTAATGAACTCAACATATTTTACCAGGTGAAAGATTATGGCTTGGAGGATGGTGTTATGACTATTGAGGATATACGATTGGGGATTGAATCTCGTGGAACAGGTACTTGAATCTTGCATCAATCAGATTCTGGAAACCATGTTATTGGATTGTAAACTGTTGCAATTTTTTACTGGGTATGGATGATAAAATTAGTTTAATGCAAATGTTTATCTCAGTGGAATTTTGATATTTTGAGTGCCCAATTTTCACTTCCCAATTTGTGAGGATAACGCGGGTAATGCATTGGCTATGGAAAATGATGCATCTGTGATTATTTTGGTCTCTGGTCCCACCTGAGTTTTTGAAGCATTCTCATAGATCTCCTTTTAGGTAATTATTTGCATGATAAATAACTTGGATTTATCTAATAGACAAGTTTGAGGCCTTTATCTCCAAAATTCTTTGTTCAATGTTTTAATGTGATGCTACATAAGAATGATCTCCAGATGCATGCATCTTTATATGGTTGCACATCCACGCGACTCTATACATGTGCAGCATTATGTTATAAGTAAATGCTGACTATTTTGTTATATCATCTGGTTATCCCTAGCTCCTCCTGCCCCACCTCAAGCCTCCAAAGGAAAATTCCTTTCTCATTAAAAATTTGCATGAATTTTTCTTTCTTTTCTCAAATTCTGTATTATGTGTGCTCTACAGCTGCGACTCCACTTTTTGTTCTTCGAAATATCTTCGATAAAAGCTTGACAGTGGACATGGTTAGTAATGATGGAATGAGTGAGAGAAATAATGGTTTGAAATCTGTTTGGTCATCTGCTGATGTAGTGATGCTTATTTGTGTAACCTCAAAATTTTGATGATTGTAGTCATTATGAATTTCTTGTTCCCCCATCTCTAGTATCATTGAGTTAGAGATTCTTCTCCAAAATCTTTATCTTACAGATGCTCCTGTGTATCTTTTGCTCAAAGCTTTCTTGGTACCATTACCTGTCTATTCTAAAATTGTGTACATCTCAATTGTCTGTTTGCTAAATCTCAGAGTTGCATGGGGTAGACCGCACAATTCTGACCAGGGCATTGAAAATACTCGAAAGCAAAGGGAAGGCTGCTATTTTTAAGGGAACTTCAACAGATGATGAAGGAGTGAAGTTTTCTGTGTAAATTATGAAGATTCTGTTCAATTGTCACTTGCCATTCACCATACTTCAAATGTAGGCAAGATATTGCTGCTTGCTGTTGTTTCTTTCTTATCTTGATTGATGAGTTATTGTTGAAGTCAAATGCATTTACATTGATTCAATGTAATCACCTATCAGTTTACCTTTGTTGTATGGTCGCCAAAAGTTACTTCCCGTGCTTACTAGTCTTTAACTTTGTTGACAATTACCTTCCACGTCACAGACATCATGTAAAATCAGTTCACCATATTACTGGATCATTTAAACTTGAACCCAAGGGTTTAATGTATAATGTTTAATGCTGATTCCCCCTTCTTAGGTTAACAAATGACTTCTTGATCAAATGAAGCTCCTTGATAGCATCCTGAATATCCATTCTTTCTACTGGCAATTCAGCAGAGCAAATGACTCCTACTCTAAGTATTGATGCCATAATCTGCGGAATATTGTTCCTGGAACTGTCACCTGACTCTCCTTCCTCTTGTAATGAGAGTTGAGGATCAATTACTCTCATAACCTGCTCAGGAACAGCCATCTTGACATAAACATGGAGGCTAAGGATGTCAGTGAACATGCTGTCAGTAGGTCTTTTTCCTGTAAACAACTCTAGCAGCAGAATCCCATAGCTATAAACATCTCCTTGTTTTGATGCCTTTGTACCAACACCATATTCTGCAGGATCATAACAATCAGACAAATGGCTTCTTAATCATCTTCCAAGACAAGTTTAATTCTTTTTTTTGCTGGAACATTGTTTTTTAAAGAGTGAAAATCACTACCTGGAGCTGCATAACCAACAGTTCCTTTAATCCCACTTGAACTTGTATGTGGCTGAGAGGATGTGCTTCCCGGGGGTAATAACAACCTCGCAAGCCCGAAATCGCTTACATGGGCAGTAAGGTCATCGTCGAGAAGTATGTTGCTGGGCTTCAAGTCACAATGGATAACTGGTTCGTGGCAATGATGATGAAGGTAATCTAGAGCTGTAGCCACATCAATGGCTACGTTTAGTCTCTGAATCAAGTTCATAACTCTAGGTTCGTGAAGCTGATCATTAACTGAGACTGGGTGCAACCAACCGTCTAGACTTCCTTTTGGCATGAACTCATATATCAAGGCTTTGAAGTCCTCGCCCTTGAAATTTATGCTCGAGCAGGCTGATATGATCTTTACAAGATTTCGGTGCCGAACATTCCTCAGAGCTTCACATTCAGCTATGAAACTCTTGTTGGCTCCTCTTTCATGAAGATGGAATACTTTGACAGCAACAACTCTTTCCTCTTCACGGTAGATAATTCCTTTGTAGACTGATCCGTAGCTTCCTTCACCGAGCAGATTTGCTGAAGAGAACCCGTCAGTTGCTTCTTGTAGTTCGGCGTAGCTAACTTCCATATGCAGATTCCCAAATGGTAAGGCAGAATCACGAACCTGTTTGGTCTTCCTTCTCCAATAAAAGAAAGCGAAAAAGCAGGCTGATAACGGGATGGCACAGATTATAGCAACAAGAATAAAAATTTTAAGCTTGTGTTGTTTCTGGGGCGCTTCTTTAGGACAAGGTGGTAGCTGCAGTGATGCAAGTCCTCCACACAAGTAGTCATTTCCGATAACTGAAAAGTTACTACTGTTGGCAAAGATACCATCAGTTGGAACTTCACCGTAGAAATTATTGAAAGAAAGATTGAGAGAATATATGTATTGCAGCTTAGTTAGGAAACTAGGAATCTGTCCGGACAAGTTGTTGCTAGAAAGATCAAGAAAAAGAACGTTTCGTAAGTTGCTTAGAGAGGAAGGAACGCTTCCATGGAAAGAGTTACTGGACAAGTTGATGTAAATCAGCATCTTACAATTACCAAGAAAACTTGGGATCTCTCCTGACAATTTATTGCCATCCAGGTACAAGGACCATATATTTAGCAGACTCCCAACTTCTGCTGGCACTGGCCCTGTAAATCTATTCCGAGATAAGTAAAGACCAGTCATGACTGATGCAGAACCTCTGAGTACTTCTCCAGGTATTGTGCCATTAAGCATATTTTGTGAGAGGTCTAAGGCCTGTAGTTTTGTACAATTAATCAATGAAGCAGGTATGCTTCCTTCTAGGGAATTTCCCCATAAGTTCAAAATACTAATATAAGTGATGTTGCCCAAGGAAGATGGGATGTTCCCTGAGAATGAATTGTTGTATAGATGAAGTTCTTGCAACTTGGTACGTCTTCCGATTGAATCAGGAATGTTGCCAGTGAGAATGTTGTCAGATAACCCAAGGTAGACGAGGTTAATGAGATTTTCAATGCTCCCAGGGATTTTACCAGTTATGTAGTTCTCTCGGAGGCCAAGGAATGCGAGTTTTGAGGAGAGGTTTGCTACCGAATTAGGGAATTCATCCCTGAAGCCATTGCCAACCACGAGTAGCAGTTTGAGTTTGGTACAATTGGTTAAGGACATGATGAATCCCAGGTCACCAGTACCATTTTCACTTCCGAGACGATTGTAAGAGATTTGTAAGTACTCTAATTCATAAAGAGTTCCAATGTTCAAAGGCACCCTTCCTGAAAAATAGTTTGTAGAGAAGTCTATGTTTACGAGTCTTGAAGCATTCACAATTGTGGATGGGATGGGACCAAAAAATTGGTTGGAACCAATATTTATCTGCACGAGGCTTGGAAAATTGAGTCCAAAATCGAGTGGCAGCTGATCAGACAACGAGTTGTTAGCTAGAGAAAACGTTAACATGGATGATAGATTGTAAAGAGAGTAAGGTACTGCACCAGACAGATTGTTGGTAGCCAAATTCAAGTATTGTAAGTTGGCAAGCGACCCTAGCTCTACAGGAATAGACCCTCCAATTTTGTTGTACTGCAGAGAAAGATTTGTTAGTGTTGTAAGGTTTCCCAGTGAAGGTGGGATTACTCCACTAAACTGATTACTTGAAAGATCCAAAACAAGAAGCTTAGACAGAGAGCTGATCTCTGCCGGGATTTCTCCAGAAAAGTGGTTTGTAAACATTCTAGTATGTCGAAGATCTGAGCAATTGGATAGACTGGAAGGAATGCGACTCTCAAAGAAGTTATTACCAAGAAGAAGATCACGCAACCGAAAAAGGCTGCCAATCTCCTGAGGCAAAGAGCCACGAAAGTTGTTCCCTGTCAGATTGATCACTCTGAGGAAGGAGAGGTTTCCGATGAATGGAGACAACGTGCCTTCCAGGCTTAGTGATGGCAAGTTCAAAATGGTCACTCTTTGATGTCGACGACCACAACTAATTCCTTTCCATTGGCAAAAATGGAGAGAATTATTCCATGATTTCAGGACTTCAAAAGGATCACCATGGATTTCACCTTTGAAGGATACCAAAGCAAATTGGTCAGTGTCATTGGTACGAGGGACAATGACGGCTGTTGCAGTAAATGAAGAGTTTATACCAAACAAACCACATAACAGAAGGAATAGATATGTGGAGAGTGGTTTCACATGAATGACAACAATGCCTTGCATCTGCATCTTCTTCTTAGTGGTAAAGAATTGGGTAATTGCATTAGTTTGAGCTTTCAGGCTGAGATATATAGAGATGGTTCGACGTTCATGCGGTTTTTTTAATTGGATATTCCACTTGAACAAACTAATGAAATTATATTTGGTTCTGAAAAACAGAATCAGGTCAATAATGAACCTTAGCTAGAATTTGGCAATTTATTGATATTGTTGTTATTTTTTTTGTAAAAGAATATTATGACTAGGGGTCTGTTTGGTTGGATGTTAATTAATGAAATAGAACGGAATATAACGTAATGGAACGGAACATAATGGTTTATAATGGAATGAAATGTAATATAATGAAAAGTTATTTGGGACAAATGTAAGGGTTCATAATATAATGTAAAGAAATGTTGTTTGGAAGATAAATAAAATGAAATGTAATATAATATATAGTAAATGTCTATTATACCTTTATTTAACATCCCTACACAAGCTAAAACTGAAAATGTAAAAACACTTGAATGCTATGATTTTAAATCAGCAAAAATCTGTAACTTACGAAAAATAAGTCACAATCGTGACAAACAATTAAAGTCATATTTGTGACTAGAACAATAATTTTTTTATATATTTTCTATTTTTTTATTAATAAATATTTTATTATTTTATTATTAATTATATACAATTTATTATTAATTGTATAAATATATTATTATTAATTATTTAATAAAATTTATTATATTAAATATTATTATATTCTATTTGATTTATATTTAAAAATAATTTATTTATATTTATATTTATATAGAAATATATTTGTGACTTACCAACACGTCAGTGTGACAAATGATTAAAAAATAAGCTTTTTATATGTATTTTCTATTTTTATTAATAAAAATTTAAATAAAATTTTATTATTTTATTATTAATTATATACAATTTATTGTTAATGATATAAAAATATTATTGTGTTGTGTTGGTTGTTATTAGGGTAGGTTAAAAAATAATTGGTATCATGAAAAATTATTGAGGATATATTAGGTAGTATACATATATTAGTTTATATTTCATTCTAAATCTCCCGAATAAGAGGTTTATCATTTTCACTGTTTTAAAACCTTCCGCTTCCGTCTTCTTCCATTCCATTATATTATAAAGCTTCCTTCTGAATGATAAAAATATGTTACATTCCGTCTCTTTCTATTATAAAACTCTCGGCAAACACACCCCACAGAAAAACTATTTGTAGCATCTCTTCGAAGCAATGACTGTGGACTTGATCATAAACAAAGAAAGACTTTTTTTATACGACTATTTTAAGTCCTCTTGTATGCTTTGTGCATAGGTGAGGAGTTGTATTCCGCACGAAATTTGAGGCTTTCAAATGGGAAGGAAGGATATGAATGACGAGGACCAGCTCAAAAAGAAGTATGGAATTCAACTCTCAATGGCGTTAGCAGTATATGAATGACGAAGACCAGCTCAAAAAGAATTATGGAATTCAACTCTCAGTAGCGTTAGCAGCCATGACAAGGTGTAAACACCTTTTTAAAGATTGCCGTTCAAAGTCAATGACTTTCTGCGATTACTTTAAACGAGAAACAGATATAAGAACTCCATTACTACGTGGTTTGTAGCATTTTTATACTTGCTTGGGACTCCGCCAAATATAAAAACTTTCTTATGTACTAAAAGAAGATATCTAAATACTCTGTTCGATTATTTTTAGGAATGAAGCGTTTTCAGTCGTAAGCTTGGACTGTAAAACAGTTTCACCATGTTCTACTTCATTTCTTAGTGACCCAAGTTAATCAAACGTCTTTCTAGTTTCTACTGGAAAGAAGTTTGGGATGTCATAATAAAGTCCGTAAATCCCCTTTTCTTATAACCTGGAAGAGGTGTGTATTCAAACATCTTTCAGTTTCAGGGTTGTGAAACTTGTCAGGATACCAAGTGAACTCTACAAATGAGTATAATATGAGCATGCACTCACTAGGTTAGGCAAGACTGCTGAATGGTGGACTGTAATTTGTAAAAGGAAATAAGATAACAAGGAAGTATTGAGAAATGTTCAATGCATGCTTTTCTCGAAATTGTTCCAATTCAACCACAAATTTTCGGAGAACCATAGATTGATAGATTTCATTTTTAAAATGTGTATTTACTAGTAAGATCAATATGAATTGCCACCTGAATCTCAAAACAAGCTAGTAAAACAAAAACCCACTTGCTGAATTGGAAAAAATTGGGAAAGACAACGAGTTGGAAGTTGAAAAGATTATGAGACTATATGGGCATTACAAAGATCGTATCTGTGCTTCAAAATTTGACAAAAGTAAGAATTTCCAGAAAATAGGTTCAACCGAAATATAAAATGAGTATGCACATGCACTGCGCTCACAATTTTTGCGCTTTGGGACTATGATGCATTGCCATAAAAGTTTTTAGTTATGATTAGCGTTCCATTTCCTAACTTCATCCCTGAATCAAAGTTGAGATATTCATCTTCTTCCAGTTGACCCACATACTTTAACACAGATGGTTCTTTCCATTAAAAAGAAAAGGCAAGGAATTGAAACTTTTGACACTCCGTAGGCATTATAAGCATCAAATCTGAGCTGCAAATTTTCTAACAAGTGACGAATTTCACGAAGACTTCACGGTTGCTTGATGAATCAAAAGCAAATGACTTTTCCCACAATTATCAAAAATAAATGATGAGCCAGCATTGTATTCACAAGTTCTTGATTCAGATTAAATTGTGTTTTCCACCTTCAGCCCTGAATCAAAGTTGAGCTATATAAAAAGGCCAATATGTATCTGATACCCTATCTGTATATCACATAAGATAATCTGAAGGAAGTGAAGCGGGATCAAGTTCCCAACAATCTTTTAAAAGATCAGGGACCTCATCTCCAGAGAGCTTTCTTGAAGGAATCTGATGTGAAATTAACTGTACCTCGCCTTTCTCAAACCAGCTAATAGCATGGCATCCTATCTCACGTCTCTTGAAGACAGCCTTGAATCCATCAACCTTCTCAAGGTAAGCCATGCTTAGACCATTTATCTCACTGTACGTGGTTAAGAACACAACAATGTCATAGCATCGGTTATTGCTTGCAGTCTGATTTCCAACATCAGTTCCAAAGGCTGCTTGATTATAAACAGCCCACACTGAACCCTTCTTCGGAAAAATTCGATAGACCTCTCTTGCTGCCCTTTCACACTCTACAATGTGAGAGAATATACCCAAAGATTTAACGGTTGTCTTCCTAGCAACCTTAAACCTTCCACAAGAAACATTATAACCCATTTTTTCCCAACCAATCACCTTCTGATCCGCATTACTTTGAAGATCTAACCAACCCAGTGTTACCTCAAAGGGATTTACTGAAATAACTTCATCAATCAAACCATAATGCCTTGGCATCCCATCGTCATCATCATACACAGCCCACACTTGCCCTTTTCTGAAACTTCTCTCCACTCTATCTCTGCCAAAGTCACAGAAATCTGAATCCACCACAGCCATAATTTCCACATTTCTTCTCCTAGAACCGCCTTGCTTCTTGTTTTTCAAACTTAAACCATTAATTGAAGCACCATGCTTTTCAATTTCCACAATCACACCCTTCTTCAATGTGGCCCTTGCCTTAGCTTTCAAATTGCCACTCTTATTTGAAGCTCCAATTTTCTGATTCTCTGAGGCCTTGTTCGTCTTCGAGACTTTATTATCATTCTCCTTCTCCTTCTGAAACACATTATTGGGCTTCTCCTTTTCCTTATCCTTCTCTTCAGAAACATCCTTGAGATTCTTCCCCTGCACCTGCTCCTTCTCCTCCTGAACTACATCCTTGGGCTTCGCCTTCGCCTTCGCCTTCTCCTTATCCTTTGTTTGAGTCACATCCTTGTGCTTCTCCTCCTTTTGAACCCCAGCCATAACCTTCTCCTTCAACTTTTCCTTCTCTTGATGAGCCTTTTTCTTTGCTTCCAACTGCATTTGAGCTAGCGTCATCGTTTCCTCTCCAAATTTCACCCTCTTTGGCTTTGATCTCTCCAACATCTCACCAACAGAACTAACTTTTCTCCTAAGACCCAGACTCCTTACTCTTCCACCACTCCATTCTGTTGTCCTACTCCCTATCCCTTCCACACTTGTATTTCTTACCCCCCAACCACCAACTTCACCATTGCCCACTTTCCTCCTAAAACTCACACAACTCATTTGCTCACTACTGCCCATTTTTTCTGTCGTTTCCTCACCAATTTTCCTGCCACTATCAACTATTCCCCTTTCCGTTTGCGACACGAAATCTCCCATCATTTTAGCACCACTCAACTCTGCTTCCCTGTCCAACCTCTCACTCCTAATCACATCTCTAACCCCTTTATCCTCCTTATGCCCTTCATCCACCTCCACAGCCTCAAAACTCTTTTTACAACTAGGACAGACCAAATTATGCCCCAAATACTTCCTTTCAAACTGATGCAAAAGCCTACACCTTGAACAAGCAGTCCAAAACGTCTCCACAACAGCATTCTCACTATCCCGCTCCTCCTGAATCCTAATCCTCAACTTCATATCATACTCTTTCCTCCTAATTTTGTCAGAAAGCAATCTAAAGCCCTCACCCACGAGCTTAAACGCATCTTCACAACCCAAGGATGGGTTTTTATCAGGGTGCAATACTAAAGCCAACTTCTTGTATTGTTTCTTAATCGTGTTTATGTGAGAGAAGGGCTCTACCTGAAGAATCTTGTACCAGTCGGTTAAGCCCAGGTGGGGTTGGGCTGCGACACGAAGAATCTTGAAGGCGGTGAGCATTGAGGAGATGCCGTCGAGGTTTGGATGGAGATGGTAGGCTTTCTTGGCGTGCTTGACGGCTGATTTGAGGTTTGAGCTTCTGAATTTGGCTTCAGCGCTAGCTTTGAGACGAACAGCTTCTTTTACTTGGTCAGAGTGTTCTTCCATTTTCTGGGAGAGTTGTTGGTAATGGCTGAAACAAGGAATACAGAGAAAACAGAAGAAGAGTACTGCATCTAACAGATACACAATGACGCACCAGATGCTGTGACGGTACTTTAAACAATCTACTAAATCGAATAAAAATCTACAGCAACTAAAAAGTAAAAATTTACATTTACAAACATGGATACGGATACCAATCCGTCCCGGCGGCCTCAAATATTGGTTGGTATCGGTTTTTTTATTTGGTATTGGCTGGTATCGACAACATCAGGACATACTAGCCAGTACCGTAAATTTAAAAAAGATGGAGGATCAATTTGTAAATTTAAAAAATTTAACCCTAAGACCCGAAGAGGCAACCCGAAGACCCGAAGCAAATAATTTGGTTTTGTGATTGTTTTTTTTATTTCGAATTTTTCATGCTTAATTGCAATTTTTATTGTGATGGATTGGAATTGTTAATTGGATTTGTGAATGTTGGATGATGGATTTAAGAATTGATTGGATTGGAATTATTTATTGGGTGTATCTGAAATTTTGAATTGGTTGGGAGTATCTGAATTGGTTGGAAGTTGGATATTGGAATTGAATTGTTGAATGCTCAGTTGCTTTTGCTCACAGTATTATTTTGTGTTTTGTCATTTGTCATCTAAATATTGGAAATTGTTGTATATCAGTCACAGTGATGACTAATGAATGAGTTGTTCTGTTTAGTTGTTCATGGTTTGGTTATGTTTTGTCATTTGTGATCTAAAAATTGGAAATGGAATTCAGTCTCGGAGATGACTAATGAATGAGTTGTTTCACTTATTTGGTTATTTTGTTTGGTTATAATGAATGAGTTGTTTCACTTATTTGGTTGTTTTGTTTTATTATAAAGAATAACTTTTGATGATTTAATACTATTAAAGAGGTTGAAATATTTTGAAGGTTATTATTTTTGTATCTGATAATGTCAATCAATTTTAACTTTATTAACAATTTCTTCGTATATAATAACAACCTACCCAAATTATCAATAGTTATGTCTAAGTTACAAGAGCTTTGTGATCAGTTGGTACTAAGAGGTCATATTTGGCCTAATGCCCAAGTTGTCCCTATATAAATGAGTTTGAGTCCATCTGTAGCCCTTTCTTCATCGAGGATCTATAATGAGCCTTGAGATTATAATTAAAGAACTAATTATTAAAGAGACCCGACTTAACACCTTTTAAATGAAGAGATCTATTCCATCTATTGAGGTTGTTTTTGCAACTAAGGCCTTTTATGATCAGACTTCTACTTATTAAATTTCAACTAAAAAGAAAGTATTTTACAACTACTATAAAAAGAGTGGTCATTACATCTCT
>JAOSBP010000005.1:11533642-11555147 GCA_027563825.1 Erythroxylum mucronatum
AACTTGTAGGAACTGTTGTAATGCTTCTTGTTATGGTATGGAAACCCCACATTGGTATTCTTTCAATTATTTGTAGAAGCCTCTCACTTGTAACATGCGAGTTGGAGAAAGGGAGCTTGTGGCTCTTCGAACACAGACACGATACACACGCTTTAGATAGAGAATTGGAAGAAATCTGAAGTTTGGACAGTAGATGACGCATAACTTTTGTTGATGGATGACCAAATACATGATGTAGGATATCTGGGCTAGGTGAAATGTTGGCATGGAGGGCAATCGGTGATGATCTGGGAAGGGAGAGTTCATAGAGATCATTAAGACACGAACCCTGAAGGAGAGGCTGCTATGTCTGAAGGTCCTTCACCTTAAATTTTTCAGGAAAAAATTTAACAGAAATGTCATTAGTGGTGCAGAATTTTTTAACTGAAAGTAAGTTTCGAGCAATATTAGGAACACAGAGGACATCATTGAGGTAGTATGGTCAGGTTTGGGAAGAGGTGATGATTTTACCAGTGTGACTTATATCCTGATTGGAACCGTCACCTATTTGCAGTTGCCTGCAGCCATCAAACGGAGAGCATAAAGTCATATTGCGAAAATCATTTGTGACATGATGAGAAGCTCCGGAGTTTAGCATCCAGTTTGTGTTTTGAGGAGGTGACTCAGTGGTGACATGATGAGCCGATGCCATGGCACGCTTGAGTTTACGACATGTTTTGACTGTGTGTCCAGGGATGTCACAGAATTGGCAGAGAAGTGTACCTGGAGAGTTTGGACGTTGAGTCCATCGCCCGGTATTTTGAATACCGGCCGGTACGGACGAAATTGGCCGGTACCGACCAGTATTTGACCCCGGTACACCTTACCCCCGTACCGGTACTGGTACACGGCCGGTACGGTACGAAATTTAAAACATTGGACCAAGGTCATATACAATCGTGTATATGTCCTAAATTTAATGAGAAAGAATTTCACAAATGCTATTAATTTAGGTCATCCTTACTATTACATGATTTTTAACTAATTTCTTATCACTTGAGTGTTTTATTTTGATGAAAAAGAAGTTGAGACAAATGTTTACAAATGATAAGTTGGTTGCGTCTCAACATGTTAGGTTTATTGGAGGTTTCTACAATTATACTTGAAGATAATGAAATTTGATCCTAATGTCAATTTTTCATTCAAATCTGTGAGCCTTTAGTGAAGGTACTTCATCTAGCTGATAGTGATGAGAAAGCAACAATTTTTTTATTTTTATAATGTCATAGAGAGGGCAAAGGAAACAACCAAGGCCAATTTGAAAAGGCTTTCTTTGTACATACCTTATCTTGAAGTTATCAATAAGAGATGAGAAAGACAATTTTACTCTTTTTTATTTGCAGCCAGGGGATTTTTGAATCCTAGTGTCTATTTTAAACCAATTTTTACATAGAAAATTGAAGTTAATAGAGGAATGTTATTAACTATTACTACTATTATTGCCCGTTAGATGATACAAGATCTCTTAAACTCACAAATGGAGATTTATAAGAATGCTTCTGGTGATTTTGGGATACCTATTACTATTCATCAAAGAAAGAAATTAATTCAGGTATTTTTTTAACTTTTGTTACTTGTTGCAAATTAATCATTACTTTATTTTGTTTCTAATGTTACTTTTGTTGTCTTATAGTTGGTGGGAACAATTCAAAAGTGGTGTTCTAAAATTACAAAAGTTTACAATTTTAATTCTACATTAATGTGTGAGTGCAACAGGGTGTGAAAAGAATAGGAGCATATTTGAATTCATCAATTCCAAGAAAATGAATAGATTGGAGCACAAAAGATGAATAACTTGGTTTTTGTTCGATACAATTTAACGCTTTAGAAAATGTATGTTATTATCATTATTAAGTTGGCTATAATTTCTTAATAATTTATTGTTATTTGTTTACTAAAACTCTTAATAAAATATGTATTTTTGTAGATCCATTTTGCCTTGACCATTTCAATCTTTTGGCCAATTGAGTTTTCGAGGAACTGAGTTTAATAGATGTGAGTGACTTGAAAGATAACCTTTGATGGAAAAGTATTGACATGTTATTGGATGCAATAAATTTGATTGACAGTAATGATAAAGCTCCTCTGAATGATTAAATTTTGTACCAAATGAGAATTGAGGTCAATACTATTTTAGCATATATTCAATTAAATGAAATTTCAAGTTTTCATTTTTCCTCTTCTTTTAATTTTAGTTATATTTTACGTATATGTTAAATTTTATACATACAATATAAATATTTTTGTAAATATTTTTGTTTCAAGTTTCACTTCTAATTAGTTATTTCTTCAATACGAATTTTTGTTGTGAATTGTGATACTTAGAATGTCATGAATATCTATTATTCTTTTTATTTGATGTTTTGAATCTTTTGATGTAATTATTATTTATTATATGAAGAAATAGTAACATTTTAAGTACTTTTTATTGTCCTTAATTTTATACTTGTATAATGATTAAATAATCTTTTTCGTATTAATTGTGGTTATTATTTGTATGTGAAATATGTGAAAAGTAATATAAATGAAAATAAATAGATTTTTGTTATTTCAAATTTCTATCATTATAATTTTTATAGACATGGTTGGTATAAAATTATAAATTATACAACACAATATATTGATAGACTGTTTTGTAATTTTAAAAAAATCAAAGACTATTTTATAATTTTAAAAAATTGCTCGAAACGGTACCAAATATTGACCGATGCTAGTATGGTATTATATTATAACTAAATTTAGTATCGATATTAATACTGATATAGTATTATAATATTGATTTGTTGAAAATTCACAAGTGAAGTTATTCCACATCAGAAAGAGACATGTGACTAAAGTGTGTTATTTATAAAGATAGAGTTTATACCCCACTGCTTTAAAATTTTGGATTGAAATATGATGTTATATAGGTCCATTTGTATCTAGTCAAATTTCTCTCAAAACCTTTTATTGGTATCATAGTCAAGTTGGCAAAGTTTGACGATAGAGATCAATAGATTTGAGTTAGAGTGATTCAAATAGCTTCACATGAGCTATTAATTGAGAAGTAACTAGACAAATATAGATAGATCTATTTGCGAGGAGGAGATGTTAAAAATTCACAAATAAGAGCTCTGGGAAATGTATACAGGGCTCACGCTAGCGTGGAACCTTAGCTATCGCGCGGGTTGAACTAGAGGTGCACTCGGTAGTGGCCTTCAATCTCATCTCCTCCTTGACAAGTCGTTCCCTGATTTGCAATTCCATCGTTCAAGGCATCCATGAGTTGTTCACGCGGAACTGAAAGGTTGTACATCGTCATATCTACAGTGAGAGTAATAGATGTGCGGATTGGCTAGCGGCCTATGCAGAACATTTTACTATAGGCACCTTTTATTTTAATCTTCCACCCATTGGGTGTCATGTACTCCTATTAGAGGATATGTCGGGAATCAATTTCCCTAAACTCGTAGTATAATCGGTTTGTTCCCTTTCAAAAAAAATTCACAAGTGCAGTCATCCATATATATATATATATATATAATAAATTATATACAAATATAAGACTTATAAACCCTTCATGATTAACAGTAGAGATTATTTCATGTGCGACGGTAAACAAACCAGATCATAGAAAGAAAAGCTAGATCTTTGTTGGGCTTATAATATAGTTATATTTTCTTGTATGAACTAAAAGGTATTTTAATTTGCCACATGTAATGTAAACCAGAGACTATAGAGAGAAACTCGATCTTTGTTGGGCCTTAGAATTGTGAGCATCGATACCGTTCGACGACCCACACGATCGGCTCGCTGAATCCACATCACCAAACTTAACCTTCCCCTCTCTCTTCCCCATGTGAAATCAACAACTGCTAAACCCTAATTTTAATTTTTCTTCCCCAAATTCACTGCCCACAATACACATATATACATATATATCGTTCTTCACCCCTAATCTTTAGCCCTAAATTTTACTTCTATTCTCACCTCCACGCACTGTTTTTGTCCTTTCTCTTTTGTTGGGGTTGATCCGGCATCGAATTCAGCTGATTTTAGAGGGTTTTAGCTCCCGGTAATTTAAAATTTTGTTTCTTTGAATTGCATGAGCTCTTGAATTCTGCGTGCTATTGTGAACTAAAAAGCTTTTGGATTGAATTGCTATATTCCTCTCTGTATACTGGTTTGTTAATCTCTCTTGTACATTAATATATTTACTTTCTCATTTTAATAATTGGGATCTGAAGCTCGTAATCTAGGGGGTTTATTGATTGAATCTTGGACTCCGGGAAATAGTGGTAATGCATCCTTATGTTCGTGCATAAGTTTGTGGTGATTGGTCTTTCTGGGCTGAGGAAAATCAGAACTGAAAAGATTATGCGTTTTTTCCCAAGTCCTAAAGCTAGAATGTTTGTGATTTGTGGTCTTCTTTTTTAATTTATTTCTGTAGTTTATTTCAGCATGCTTGAGTTAATTTTTGGTTTACTGAGTGGTGAGAAATCCTGAAGGATAGCTTATCGAGTAGACACTTATGATGTGAATTTGGTTGTCATGAAGGAAATATATTATTGTAATGGGTGGAAATGACATGGATAAAACAACCAAAGAAAAGGACCCAAAAACGCCGACACCACCTGCTAGTGCTAATACCACACAGGTATTTCATCAATCATGGTTCTAGGATTAAATTAATCTTTGATACATGTTCCCTTCCTAAAACTAAGAGAGTTTTCTTTTTGTTGTTCAGGATTCGACTCCCAGCACTGGTCCTGTGAATCCAGACTGGTCAGGATTTCAGGTTTTCTTGATGATCACCACCACTATTTCTGTTACTTAAACAAGATATCAGTGTCAAGTCTTGCAGCTGTTACATAGGTTGCTTGTTTCTTCTACAGGCATATTCTCCTATGCCTCCACATGGATTCTTGGGATCAAGTCCTCAAGCTCCTCCATATATGTGGGGGGTTCAGGTACTCTTGATTTCAACTTTTATTTTGCTTAGATGTCTTATCTGTTGGTAAACCATGCATTTAACTTCACAATGAACTTAAAAGACTGAATATTACACTTGAGGAGACAGTAACTGGGAACTTGGAATGAGTTTTTGTAATCGGGGATAGACTGATCTCAAATGCCTTACTTATTTCAGTTGAAAGTGATGGTATCAGTTGATTAGGGCATTGCGAAGTTGAAGAAGACATGGTCTTGTTGCTTATGTGGCATTCAAGTAGTGTGTTTCATATGCTTTACAAGCTGGAGGATGCTGAATTCTTCATTGCATTTAATTGCCTTAGCATTCATGCCATCTTTTTTGCATGAGTTGTGCGCGTTTGATCTGCTTCACTGCCTAACGTTATGATATTTAAGTGTTGCAGTTCTAACTTAAATTTTTAAGTGCAGCATATTATGCCTCACTATGGCACTCCTCCACATCCATATGTTGCCATGTATCCGCATGGAGGGATTTATGCTCATCCATCTATACCTCCGGTATTTTGTTTGTCACCATATTTTCACTATGATTCTCTGATTATCCTTCCATTGTCATATATAGATTCCATAAAATTAAATCATCTTTGCATTTTTCTGTAGGGTTCTTATCCTTTTAGTCCATTTGCAATGCCTTCTCCAAATGGTATCATGGAGGCATCTGTGAGTTCTGCTATACTAAATTTAGTTAGTACCCTTGTCTTATGTCTCCGGAGAATTGTACTTATTCTAATCATAAGTTTAATGTAGGGGAATACACCTGGCAGCATGGAAGCGGATGGCAAGCCATCAGATGCAAAGGAAAAGCTTCCCATTAAAAGATCAAAAGGAAGCTTAGGCAGTTTAAACATGATAACGGGAAAAAGTAATGACCTTGGTAAAACTGCAGGAACAGCGGCAAATGGAATTTATTCTAAAAGGTAAATTTAGGCATAAAATTGGAATTAATTATTGCTGCATCTTGGTGGATGGTTTCTGACCAATGTTTGGTTCCTGAAATTTTATTTCCCTGAGGCTTGCTCTGCTTTAGTTTCATGTTCAATCCTATGGATAAGAAAAGAGGGATTTTTGAAATTGTGTCTAGGAGGCAATTGTTGAATGAAATTGGTTTGGTCTTTCCCTCTAGTTTGTTCCTACAGTGTTCAAGCATATTTATCCTTATTTTAATATATGATTACAGTTTATCGGAGTCTTGGAACTTGTTCTCCTTTCCTGTCACTGAACATCATTTCTCTATATCTCTGATGGTTTGAGGGAGTCAGGAGTCCTTTTCACTCTGGCTTATTTGATTTATATCACTCAATTTCTCATCATTAACTATGTAGGATATTTGACTGTAATTTTATGTATTGAGAATGCACTAAGCATTTATTTCCATTACCTTTTAAAAACTTCTTGATCTGATTTAATATTTTTTTACATGAAGTGGCGAGAGTGGAAGTGAAGGCACTAGTGAAGGAAGTGATGCAAATTCTCAGAATGTAAGTGGCATGTTGCTGAAGCTGCTTATTTCGCTATAAACTGTGACATATTCCTCAATTTGAAGCCCAGTTTTCCTTTTTTTTGTGTTGTGATTGGACTTGGAGGGGATTGTGGTGTTGCATCCGTTCTTCATATCAACCAACCATTTGGATTGTTCATGAACTTTTTTTTTGCTTCACTTGTTCTGAAGCAAGCAACCACTTGTCTGTTGTGTTTAGTTTTTCACTTCCTATCACTTTGTTTTCCAGCAGAAATTTCTAGACATACCAGATATTAAATTTTTGGGAAACATTTGCAGTGAATTTGAAAATTACATCTTTTTTCCAAGGAAGTTTCCATGCTTACCCTCAAAAGCTTCTTTAACCAAAAAGTCCAAGGCATCATTTTATTTGCTGTGAGAAACATGTTAAGAAGTCCAAGACATCGTTTTATTTGCTTGTGAGAAACATGTTAAGTTTTGAAGTGAGGATTACTGCAGAACAGGTTGTAAGTTTTAACCAAATGCCTTATTGTTGTGTGCTTTTTATGCTATAATTATTTGCTTGACTTAGACTATTGACAACACTTACCTGCCACAGAAAATGTTATTGCTTCAAAATCAGATCATTCATCCTATTTGATGAGGATTACAGTTAGCCTGAGGTTGGTGGGACAGAACTGTTAATCAATGCGGCAGTTTCCCTTTATATTGATGGGCAGAATTGGGACTTGCTAAAAACTTAAGTATTAGTGTGTCTGTCATTTTAATCTGATTTGTCCTACAGTAGAAGAGTTTAGCTGGTCTTGCTGGAATTCAGTGTGAATTTATATCTTCTCTTTCAATACCAATGCATAAGCTTGAAGCCCCTAATGTTTTGCTTTCAGGTGTGTTTTTTAGGAGCTTGTAAAATGACGGATGTGGGTTGTGTTCTAGATTGGTTCAAAGTGTCACCGTAATCATGTTGTGAAAATATTGGTGCAATTAAGAGACTTGATCATTACCTTTACTTATGACAATTGTTTTCAAGGTGGTTAAGTTCTGTATAGTAGCATGCATGTAGAGGGGGGAAGAGAGAGAGGGGGACCTGCTGTTGGTTTGTGAAGCATGGACTGAGTAGTTCTTTTCAAGATTTGAGGGGCTTTAGAGTGACCTTTATCTTGAATTCAGCTCAATAATGGCTTTGCAAAAATTCTTTGGTGTACTTCATATTTGTTATATAGATATCATATACATATGTGTGTGCCTTCTGTGTGTGCACTTAATATTTTCAATCTCTGTGACTGTAGGACTCACAAATGAAGTCAGGTGGCCGGCAAGATTCTCTAGAAGGTTCAGTTACGATGTTTTCAATTGTGCAATGAAGCCAACATATGAAGCTAATTTGCTAGAAAATAATTGTAGGATTTTCTCTCTCCGTTACAGCTGATGCATCTCAAAATGGTGGTTCTGCCCATGGTTCTCAGAATGGAGGACAGGGAAATTCCATAATCAATCAACCAATGTCAATTGTTCCAATTTCTGCTACTGGGGCTCCAGCTGGTCTACCTGGTCCAGCAACCAACTTAAACATTGGAATGGACTACTGGGGAGCTCCAACTTCATCTGCCATCCCTGCATTACATGGAAAGGTTTCTTCTGCGCCAGTTGCTGGTGCAATAGTTACTCCTGGCTCACGAGACACTGTTCAATCACAACTTTGGCTACAGGTATAATATATGCAACTTTCATTAAATCTATGGATATGCGTGTCATTTTTTACCCAACTATGATAACCTGCCATTACCAAAATTATTGTCAATTATTGAATTTATTTCTTTTTTATGTTCAAGATTGTGACAATTTTCCATTGAGAAATAACAGTGTGAAAGCAGAACTAACTGTTTTGTCCTGTATATGTTGATGAAATTTGCAAATCAATTTTCCATTTTGTTTTGTACAAGAATGATGCTTCATTCTTGTAATCCTGCTCTGTTTTGTGGGCAATTTTTTTGTTAGTAAATTCTGCGGTGTTTGGGTGTCAAATTTATGGTAGCACCAAAAATTACCGACTAATTGTGCAAAGTTTCACTTAGGAATTTGTTTTTAAAAGGGAGAAAATGGAATTTTTATGCTTCCATAACCTCAAAATAGTATTTGGGCACTATATGAACTAGAGCTGTTTGGCATGCTGCAATTTAACTAATATAGCTGTGGCTAAATATGCCTCTCTACTAGTTAAGGATAAGACTGTATTATTGGACTTTTCCAAACCTTCCATAACAGCTGGATTCATACTGGATGTTGTTGTTGTTGTTGTTGTATCTGTGGCTAAATATGATTGCATGTCCTAATTTTGTGGAATAGGATGAAAGAGAGCTCAAGAGACAGAGAAGGAAACAGTCAAATAGAGAATCTGCTCGTCGTTCCAGGTTGCGTAAGCAGGTAAATGAATACTTGACGTTCATAATCTTGCCTAGAGATGTTAGTGCCTCTGCTTTAAAATCATTTGCTAATGTGTATACCAGGCTGAATGTGATGAGCTGGCCCAGCGTGCTGAAATCTTAAAAGAAGAAAATGCCAATCTAAGATCAGAAGTAAATCGAATCAAGAGCCAGTATGAGCAGCTTCTTGCGGAGAATGCTTCCCTTAAGGTAACATTCTGGCATTGGTTTTGTTCTTGAATTTAATTTATTTCTTTGCCAACCAGCAATCATCTGCTTGCTGTGCTTTATACATTCATGGGGGATTGAATGTAATTCCAGATTTGGCTTCATATAGATTCTTTAATAGCATAGCTTGAATTTTTTTGGTTTATTGAGGAGCAATCCTTTTCTTGGAAAACTGTACCTGGAAAATAAATGTTCAAAGTGACCTTTTAAGAATTTGTGGATTGATCATGAAGGATAAGGATTACTTACACTAAAAAGGCGGACTCTACTTTTATTGCAATGCAGTTGTGCAACTGTGTGAATATTAACCTCCTTGTTGATTCCTGCTGCCCCCCAGCAATGGGATGCTGTTTTACGTTCCTATTTGAGTGCAATGTTAATTATGCCAAAGAATGCAGATTGAATGGTACGTTAATAAAAAAAACAAAAAAAAACCCTGATACATGTTTGATCTTCCCTTGCAGGAAAGGCTTGGAGAACTTCCTGGAAATGAAGATCTTAGGGCTAGCAGAAATGATCAAAATATAAGCAACGACAAAATACCGACTGCACAAAAAGAGGTTGTACAGGGTGGTCAGTAGGATCTAATTGCCCTGTTTCTTGCTGCTTGTGAAGACCATAACCTAACCAGTTAGCAACAGAAAAGTCTTGTCTTGAATAGCAATGTAGTTCCAAGTTTTACGAAAGCTGATCTTCATAGATCTAGGGTCTGTTCATTTCATATCATCATTATATTTGTAGCCGGTCTATGCTCAAAAGGCCTGGGATGGTATGAAGAGTGAAATTTGTGACATACCCTGTTTTAAGAGGGTGTTATTCACGCTTAACTTACAACATGAATCTGTGTTAAATAAATGTGTTGACGATTGTGTTGATTAGATGTTGAAGCCAAGGACACGATAGTTAAATAATATCATAATGATTAATGGTAAAATTTTTTAAAAAATAAATATAATTAAAATAAAAATTAAATGAGTCTAATATAAATATATAGTTAATTCTTCTTTTCATATTTTAATGAGATTTGACATCATTATCAAATCAAATTACTAAATAAAGTAGATCTCATGTCAGATAATCTAAATCCGCCTTAAGTATTTGGAGTCTCAAAACTTGGAAACTATGAAGCCACCATATCATGGACAATTGATCGTCCTTGAAAACTTAACAAACGAATAACTCAATAATGAAATGCTTCTCCCCGATGACCCAGTTCAAGGCCTTCTATCCTCACTGAGGGCGAGGGACACGGGAAATCTTGATCAAAATCTAACAGGGTAATGTAGTTTTTTCGTTCATTGAGAAATACATGTCAGCATCCATTAGATGAGCTGAGCCTTGTAAAAGGGTATTAACAGGATCTTTGAAATGATACAAAAGGCCACGCAATTTTTTCTGCTGAAACGAGAGAGATGAAAAACGGCAGCAGATATTCCTTTCCTTTTGATCTTCTCATTGTCAAAATTTGGTTAAGATCGAATTATTTTGTGTGGTTTCAGATTAGTTAGAAGAGTGGCACCAATGCAGCAGTTGAGCTAATAACGCATCGTACCTTCATCAAGTAATGATTGATTGCTTCATTTCCATCAAAAGACTGACGTCCGTCTCAGCGGATACAAGCGTACATCAAACTATAAGAGCATGAAGAAATAAAGCAAATAAATGCTGGAACAAAACATAAACTACAAACATAGAAAACATCTTTGGCCAATACATAATAACGTTAAGTAGTAACAAAATAAAAAGATTATTATTTGTTTCACCAGGGTGCACTATAACCTTTTCCAGTCGAGTCAATCGTTTGTTAAAAAAATTAGAAAGGCTTTCCATTATTAACCAAATAACAGCCACTTAAAATTTTAAGATAAAGAGTTGAAAGAATATCGTTTGAAAGATTGAATCCTACAATGATTTCATATGTTACCGAAATGAACAATCACCCGCTGCTTGATGCTAAAATCTCAAGAACTAGATTGCAGGTCAGTCAGATGGACCAAGCATTTTTTCAGGCACCACGAGGCTATCAAATTCTTCACTGTTTAGCACTCCAAGTTTAAGTGCAGCATCCTACAAAGTTCGTAGAAAAGAATAATTCAGCAAAGTTGCCACATGCCTAAATAATTCTAGAGCCCTTGGAAAACCACTTCCCTAATATAGCCAGTTATTGCCGCCAGTAAGAATGCTAAAATCAAGATACTGCTCTGAAAAACCGTAATAAGGAAAATACACTCAAAAGAACTCATCACCTTCAGAGTAGTTCCTTCCTTGTGGGCTGTCTTGGCAACTGCTGCAGCATTGTCGTAACCAATTTTCTGGAAAACGTGGTTTAAAAAGTAAATGCATGAGAAACACCCAAATCAAAAAGAATTTCAAGGTGAAATAAGAGAGCAGAAACTCACAGGGTTCAATGACGTGACAAGCATTAGCGACTGCAAGTAGAGCACCTGATAATCAGTTGAGGATCTAAAGGACAAAGGTATAAACTAAAGCATTATGTCTAAAGTGAAAACTGACCTCATGTAGCAATTTTGAAATTCTTTCTCTATTAGCTTGAATTCCTCTCACACAATTTTTCTCAAAGGAGGTAGATGCATCCCCAAGTAATCTTATTGACTGCACCAATGAGTTAAAGGAACAATATTAGCGGACAAGCACGTAAGTTCTCACTCATGACCAAATGAGTCAGTTGCAGGTCACTGACTGCAGAGCATACAGTAAATAATACAGGAAGATAAGATAATATATATAGGTCAATAGAGATTAAATTTATTTGTCATCTTATATTCAGGTCCCAGATATGATATTTATGATTCTGTTACTAAAGATGCATCCAAGAGGCAATGTCATTATTAACCTCGGTTTCAAAGACAAATTAAAAGAATATGAATCTTGTGAAACCTGAATTAATTATTACTTTTATGATTGTCTTCTTTAACTGAATGTCATCACAGCATTCACAAAAATTGAAACTTAAATCCCCTCTCTGGAAAGTAAAATAGCCATAAAGACAGCTCTGCACAAAAACAATCATATCAATTAGGGTTTTCTCCTACCGTATAATTTGTATCTAGTTTAGAACACTTGTACAACACCAAGCTAGACTTATTCCCTGAAACTATTTATAAACAAAATAGAACTCCATGGAAATGTGACTTACATGGAGGAGATTACTAGCAATCATTGGTTTGAACACATTTAGCTCAAAGTGGCCATTTGATCCACCCACTGCAATGCCAACATGATTTCCCATAACCTGCAAATTGAAGAGAAATTTTAAACTGTTTTTCCTTTTTCTTGCAAGGAAGTACCATTCTGAGTTCAGAGTAGAAAATAAAGTGAGTTTTCCATAGAAAAATATAAGCAATCATGCACATATATAAACTGTTGGTGCTGGTTTAGTGATCCATTGATCCTAAAAGGAGCAAAGTCAAATACATGAAAAGTTACCTGAGCGCAAACCATTGTAAGAGCTTCACACTGGGTTGGATTAACCTTTCCCTGAAAAGGAAAAATCAGATCGCACAGCAATAATGTTAGTCCTGTGACCCACAAATTTTTGGTTCATAGGCGAAAAAGACGGGATAAAAAATTTACTGGCATGATACTGCTGCCTGGTTCATTTTCGGGAAGAATGAGTTCACCAAGGCCACATCTTGGACCACTAAGCAAAAAAGAACAGTGTAATCTCCAAACTCAAGTAATAAAATACATAAAGAACATCAGAATAGAATTATAGAGCAAGCATACCTACCTTCCTAAGAAGCGTATGTCATTGGCAATCTTCATCAAAGAAACAGCAACAGTGTTGAGTGTTCCACTGGCATGAACAAAAGCATCATGTGCAGCCTGGAGAAGATGAATCATGTTAGATTTGAACTTGGAACATGAATTTACTATTGGCTGATAGAATGAAATGATCATTGATTGATTGAAATCATAGAAGCAAAAAGTAACATTTGATGACATTAAAGAAATAGGAAGATAAAGAATAAAAGCAAAGGAATGGAGATGACAAAAACTTGCCAAAGCCTCAAACTTGTTTTCTGCTGTAACAAATGGTAGGTTTGTTTCATCAGCCACCGCTGCAGCTATCTTTTCATCAAAACTGGATGAAATGCAAAATATCAATAACTGTTAACGAACAGAAATATTTAGATAGGCATCAGTCAAATTACATTTCACATAGTTTTGATGGTTCAAAATTTTTGATGTATCTATTTAAAGGAACAAAATTGATTGGACAGGAGGTTTATGAACTAGACTGTAATGCCCTCTGGGTCATTTGTGCAGGCATGTCCACGTTAATGCACAGAAAATTGCATCTGCCAACCCACAAACTTAAGAACCTTCTGTACTTCAATGAAAAAGAGCAAGAATTTTTAGGCATCTAAGTATGTTCTAACAAAATAAGCACTTCTCAACCAGCAAGTGACACGCAAAAAAAATGTATCTCACCGTTTTCACTTTTCTTTTTGCTTCTGTTCCTAAGCAAACAATATTTACATGCACCTTTTCCTTTCTTTCTTTGGTATAGGATCCAGGAAAAGAAAAATGCATTCATCCTACCATATACTCAAAATTACTGTAACAATTCTTTCATGTCAGCCTTAAAAAAAAAACTGATTCTATGATGCCAGGTAAGTATAAAAAGTCTATTAAAGTGGACATCATATAAAAACAAATAAAGTGGATATCATATAAAAACAAACTTTTTCGATTATCAATTTGGTTAGGTTTTGTGATTGGAACTTTACTCAACACAGACACAAAATTAGTACTTCAAGCCTTTGGAAAATGTCAAATTACATAAGATACCAAAACAGAATCTATGTGAGTGCGACTTTATGAAGGCCATAGATACCCTTTCTTTGTGTTCAATCCAGTTCCCACAGCAGTTCCACCTTGTGCAAGCTGCATAAGCAACAACATATATTAGAAATATGTTTCAGAAAAAGAAAGGATCAAACAAAGAAGACCATAGTATAAAATTTGGTGTTTGTCCACCTGATAAAGCCGGGGAAGAGTCCAGATGATTCGATCAACCCCATATTTGACCTGCAAACAAGGGAAATGATTTTTGAATTAGTGAAAAGACATAAACGGCAAGGAAATTTTTAGAAAGCCTTATAGGAAAGACAACTGACTTGTGTGGTATAGCCACTAAATTCTTGCCCCAAAGTCAAAGGTGTAGCATCTTGAGTGTGAGTACGGCCAATTTTGACAATATCCTTGAACTCAATAGACTGTATAGAGCAACAGGATTATTATCATTCCTAGCAACCAAGGCAAGAATATGCACATAAGCATAAAACTAAGGACGTAGACTAAAACAGATCCGGTAAACTTATGAACCTACAAAGACCTTGGCCAAAACACTACATGGATAAGTGAAAGATCATTGCTTTCAACAAAGAAAGAGATGCAACTACAAATTTTTCCTTCAAAAGAGATGCATAAGAGTACAAACACAATTCTTGAAAAGAACAATAATGAAGATGAAACGACGTTTCTAGTAAAGTTCAATTGGATTAAACTATCAAATGTTTCAAATTGCTACAACTATAAATTAATGTGTAAATTAACTTCAGCATTTGAAAGTATCTGCACCCAATCACAAATAAAAAATTAAAGATTTATAAAAGAGAAGTTATCAGGTGCCAAATTTCATGCACGTGATCACTACTAAACAATGTAGATATCTCATACAGTTGCAGATTTAGCAACAATATCGTGGCATTAAGATAATACTATAAAGAACGAAGGCATGCTACACTCAACCATACAGTGGAAATGCTAGATCCATACGCACAGAATGAAAAGAAGTCAAGATAAAACATATACAGTAGAAAGCAGCAGATGTATCTATTGGTACTTCAGTCAATGAGGTTTGAACCTTAGCATGGAGTGTATTTTGCAAAATTTTCAACTTTGGTAGTAATCTCGAATTTATTTAAGCTGCAGCTGCGATGTGCATCACCTGCAAAGCAAGAGGAAAAGGGATCAAATACTTCATATAGATGGTTTCATTTGAGTTCTGCATAATATTTAATTAAGATGCACTCAATTTTACTCTTGAGAATGGATCATTCAGAGACAGTGGACTGTCATGAGGTAAGAATGTAAGACAAGACTTTATTTATTTAACAATAACTTAAAATACATATCATGCTTACAGTTGGGAATGTGTCATTAGAAGACTGTGATCTGTTTACATGGTCATTTGGGTGTACAAACTTTTCACCACGCTTATGGCCAAGGATCTCAGCTGCTCTATTAGCAATGACCTGGAAAATCCATGACATAGAGGATAAAATCATAATATATACATACATACATATATTTATATGTGTGTATTTTCCTCTACTTTCTTTTCTGAAGAGTATGAAATAACATCGATACGACAAATTAGAAGATTTGTGCCAATTATAAATTACAACTAGGACACTCTTCCTGAACCAGTACATGAAGCAACAAGCTCAAATAGCAGTCAACAGGGGCTGACCTCGTTGGCATTCATATTGGACTGAGTACCACTACCGGTCTGCCATATAACAAGTGGGAAGTGATCATTTAGCTTCCCTTCAGCCACTTCATCAGCAGCTTGCATTACCGCTTTCCCTATGGATGGATCAAGACCGTATTCCATGTTCACCTGCAGCAATAACAACAAACTCAATACCCAACAAACTTACGCCACCCACAAATCATCAAATTGACAGAAGTTAGGAGAATAAAACCAACCTTGGCAGCGCATTTCTTGAGAATTCCAAAAGAACGAATGATGGGCTCTGGCATTCTCTCCCGCTCTCCTCCAATATCGAAATTTTGCAATGATCTTTGCGTTTGTGCACCCCACAATCTGAAAATGACGCAAAAACAATTACTCATAAATCCAAAACGAGAGAGAGAGAGAGAGAAGGCAAAATCTAGGATTTGAAAATAGCATCAACGACTAACTTGTCATCAGGAACAAGTATGGGACCGAAAGTGTCTCTCTCCTCCCTAAACCCTGTGGAATAAGATCTCCAGCATGTAGCGTAACGCAGCGCTCCGACCAACGACGAGGTAGTCGTGGACGATCGACCGGACATGCGGCGAGACATAATAAGCATGGCCATATCTAGCTCCTAACGTTTTCTACAGAATGTTTCAAAAACTGTTACGTATCTGCACCATGCAAGTAATATGATTGATTAAACCAAAGGTTTGAAGAAAATCGCACTAACTGCCCTTGTCTATGCGGAGTGACGATGTTCGACAGAATGCCTGAAAGAGTGAAGGAGCCCAGGTTATTTTCGGGACGCAGACTTTGTTCTAAAACGAAACCACAAAAGCAGTGACTTTAGTGACGAAAATTTTGTATTTTTTAATTAAAAAAATGATTATTTTAAAAAGGGAAGTTATATTGTTTGCTAAAAATTATTATGCTATTAAAAAGACTTTTGCAAATTAAATATATTATGTTTAAAAACTAATCTAAGAATAATTTTACTAATTCATAAATTTTAATTAAGTTTAAAACGTATCGTGGAATAGCCCATGCCTTATAATAGAATCGGAATACCAAATGTTACCATACTCTTAAACAACAACAATAACAATAACATCCAATAGAAATTTCATTGAGGAGCAGGGTTTGAGGAGGTCTAGTAGTATGCAACATTATCTATAACTAATAGAGGGGTTGTTTCTGGATGACTCACATGAAAGAAAAGGAAAATAATTAAAAATGAAAAATAAATCAATAAAATAAAATTGAAATAAATATATTAATAAATAATAAATAAATAATAGTAATGAAAAATACTACTTAAAATCACAATAAAAATACATAATAAAATGGTTGAGAAAAAAATAAAAATTTTAAAAAAGTAATAATAATAATAATAATAATAATAATAAATACAAATAATAATATCTAAAATAAATAATAATATCTAATAAAGTAAAAATAATAATAATTAAAAAGATATATATATATATATACACCGATGATAATTAACAACAACAATAATACTAATAATAATAATTATTATTATTATATCAATAAGTAATTATCTCTTAAGCTAGCTATAAGAGGCAAGAGTTAAAAGATTAAAGACGACTCTCAGGGTCTATTTACGAGGGATCATTTACCTAAATACTATCATACTAAAGTTTTCTATTGTGTCATTTGTGCGTCATATTTTCGATAAATTCTAATATTGTTATATTATTTTTTATCATCTTCCCTCAATTCTTCTTAGGTCTCCCTATTTTTCTCTTACCACATTTTTAAATACCTAAAATTTCGAATTACAAAATTTTCTATTTAAATCCTTATTATTCTAGCGAAGATTATTCACTTATCAAAAAAAAATTTGAAAGAGTTTTTTTTCTATATTTTCTTAAAATCTCCAAACTTAAATACACTTCTCATCTATTTTACTCTATCATATCAAAGTCTTTTAACAAAATAATTTGTCCATCCTCTAATACATTTCAACTCATCTAAATTAAATTTCATACATAACTTTAATATATAATCTACAATATAATTATATAAAATCCTTCATTTCTTTAAGTGTACATCTCATAACCAAAAACAAAATAAAAGTTTGTAGTACATCCATCTCTAAGTCTTCCGCAATCCTTTACGTGACTCTAGCCTTTGTCATAGATCCACCACAACTTTCTTCTAATTTTCTTTAAATTCTACTCGTGGAAAGAAAATCACATGATAAGTTGTAGGCTTAGTGGTGTTCAAGAAATTTGATTTCTTATCTAATTCAATTCATTCAACCATAACATGCATAATATATAATATTTTCCAAATATAAACATCTTCATTTATTTCCAACCATAAATAGGAAATAAAATTAATTTATGAAATTCAAGCATGTATCTATCATATTAATTCATATGTAATTACATAATGATCAATAAATTTTACAATTTAAATTTTCAATCAATTACTACTTCTAATCAATGTTACGAATATTATACTGATATTGGTATCAGATTTGGTTTTAGTACGATACTGTACGGTATCAGTTAATACTAAGTAACGTTTCAAAAAAAAATTTAATTTATAAAATAGTCCTTGAATTTTTTTACAATTGCAAAATAGTCTTTCAATATGTTATACTGCATAATTTATAGTTTTACACAAACTTTATCTCTAAAAAACATAATAATAGAAATCTAAAATAATAACAATTCATTTTTTTCTTAATATTATTTTCACATATTCCACATAAATAATAACCATAATTATTACTTAAAGTAAAATTTTAAATTAAAATTTATTATTAATAGAATTAATTGGATACAAAATATAATAATCTAAATCATATAAATTAAAATATGTTCATTAACAAAATATAATAATTACAATTGAATTAAAAGTAGTATAGACACCATAAAAATTCCTATTATAATAATTCTTAATTGTGATAATAAAAATAATATTATATAATTATAATTTTAAATTAAAAAGAAAAATAACTTTTGTCCACTTAATTATAAAATATAAATTAATTAAGTAAAAATACATTAAAATTTATTTAATAATTAAATTTTACAATATACAATTTATTAATTTTACAAAATTTGGAAAGATAAATAATGAAAAGAAATCTTTATCTATAAACCTAAATAATAAAATTTTAAAATATTTATAGGATATAAAATCCTCTCCACATGGTAAACAATTAAAATCCGTAATTGCTTGTTTTGTAAAGCTGAGTTCTTTTATACGTTGCCTCTGTAATGTACTTACATCATAGTCTTTTAGTTGGGAAAAAATGTAACTTCTTACATTTAATGAAAGGATATGTTGAGATTTGAGAACATGTGTATGAACTAAAAGCAAAGTTAGAAAAATCTGGAAAGCTCTTTGTCTCTCATCTTTCTCAATTTCTCTCGTCTGTTTTCATGTATTACTGTCGAGGCTTGCTTTGAAAGTAGAACGTTGCGTTGTTGTCTTGGCGGCAGGAGAGCAGATCACCTGTCTAAACTTATCATGTCTTACCCTGTCCAAAATATAGACAACGTCGGTTTATAACAAAATTTACATCCGTTTGTGACCCACAGGCGCCATTTTTGAGCTTCAGCTATTAAGCTTCACCCACTTTGCATCTTCAACTATTATTTATCTTACTTCTTATTATTATTATATCTTTTTTTGCAAAGTATTTATTATATATATTTCATTTATTATTATATTCTGTAATAATAAATAATAGTAATAATAACAATATTATTATTATTATTATATATTTGTAATGAGAATAATTTTATTATATTATTAGTATTATTATATAAATGTTATTATTTATTTATTTTATTATATTATTCTTATTATATTTATTATATTTATTTATTATTATTATCATTAATTTATTATTATTATTATTATTATATTGAATATGATTATTAAATTTATTTATTATATTAATTCCTATTAGTATACAATTTTTATTTATTATTATCCAAAATTATTATTACAATCTATTCAAAATTATTATTATTATATCTAATTATAATAACTATAATTATAATTATTATATAATATGTATTTATTAATAATTAAAAAAACTCAGATTAAATGGCCATTTGCACATTTGCAAATGGCCATTTCTGACCAGCCTCGCGAAGGCTCGCCCTCACCCTCGCGAGGCTTCTGTTTATTATTATTATAAATTAATAATAATAAATATTATTTATTTAAATAATAAATAATATTTAATGATATTATAAATTATTTAATTCATTATTTAATAAACTATTAGAATAATTATAAAACTATTACAATTATAACTATTATTATTATTATTATTAAATGTAGTATTCTAATTAATATAATTAATCTTATCAAATATAATTATATTTGTTGGATCCCGTTACCGGAAAACGAAACGAAAGAACAGAAACAAAGGCAAATCGAAGGCTCGGAATCGAAAGTGAAACGAACCGAAACGAATCGAATCGGATAATAAAGTACGGAAACAAAACGAAAGCGGAAGCAAAAGCATATCGAACCGAAAGGCATATGGCGGAAGCAAAGCGAACAAATGATTCAAACGAACTTAAGGGCAAATTTTCGACAAACTTCAACTTAATTTGCAAATTTTACATTTTTGTGAGAGAGGGTAGAGAACTTGTTGAGAAAATCAATGGTTCGAAAATCGGGTGAATCGGAGGCCAAACGAGAAAGTTATAAGAGAAATTGCATAACTTTTTACTTGGCATTTGAAATTGTTCAAACTTGGTGCCAAAAGAAAACTGAAGGAAAACTGTATAACTTTCAAGAAGAATGTAAAATCTGATTTGGCCATTAAGGAGGTTCAAAGTTGTTGCAAAGTTTTGCCTAAAGAAAGACCAAATGAATAGTATTTTTTTTACCAAATGAATAGTAATCGACCAACTTTTGACCCTCATATCTTTTTACTCCTAACTCCGAATAGGACATATCATACCTCCATGGAAAGATAAAAAGACTATCTACATTTTTCATGAAGGATGGAAAAATCGATTCCCGCTCTAAAGGGGCAAAAACCCTTCCAAAGGTTCAGCCCAAAATGCCACATGAATAGTAATCCGAGAATAGTAAAAGAATAGAGGCAGCAATTTTCAAATGTTCATAACTTTTTCAACTTAAGTCGAAAAACGACCTATTTTATACCATTTTAAAGATCTTAACGTACTCTACGAACTTCCAGAAGACCTCTTAATCCAAATCAACCATTTAGGAGGTCTAAAACCTAAACGAAGTTGCTGTCCATTTTTAAGAAAAATTGGACAGCACCTCCCCTAAAAGTGCTCTAGCCAAAATCTTTAATTTAACTCATCCAAGCTACAAACCTGCATAAAACCACTTCAATCTTCCAATTCTCACAAGCATTCAACTCCCAAACCAACTCAATTACATTTCTCAAACCACAAAGTAACCTTACTTCTAAGCATCCACTAATTCCCATTCTTCCTTTTAGTCATTCTCAACCATACAACACTACTTTTTACATTTGAAACTTAAAATATTAACGGAAATATATACAATACACTTTAACTTCAAAACTCTTATATTTACATGGAAATAAGTTAATACAAAGCTTCTAATCTCAAATAACAAAATACAAAGTACAACATTAGCTTCAAAATGCTATCTAAAGCCTAGTTTTCTAACATAAGACTTCTCACATAATTGCATCGGAGTTGCCTCAATCCCGATGCTAGACTCGGTTTCTCGCTCAAAACCTGTGGAGGGAAAATGAGGGGTGAGCTCGACGGCTCCGTGGGTAACAATTTAATATTCAAGCATAAGCATACATAAATTGTCTTAAACAATTATTTTCAAAACTATATTTGTCGAAAACATTTTCCAATAAGACAAAACATTTACAAAGTC
>JAOSBP010000005.1:11555247-11569030 GCA_027563825.1 Erythroxylum mucronatum
CATTTTCCTATATCTCCACAAAAATTTGTACTAATTGGTGTTGTATTGAAAGAGATTGATCAAAGGAAAGTGTGAGAGTCTGTGAGAACAGTGTCAATAGGGTTAGTTTTATTGAACATACATCAATGTTTTGACTTCTTAAACTAATCAATTCAAACCCAATTTCCAATAAATAACACTTGTCAAAAATTCCTATAGTCATGTATCAAAAATCCCAATGCTATTTGACAGTAAGTTCTACTACCATGTATCAATTGGTCTACCACTTGACAATTTTCCTAGTCCAGAAATTACCCTGAATTTTCAGAAAAATTTCCTAAAAGTCTCCAAAAATGCACCTAAATGTAGCGCCTCCTTACCGTCGAGTACGCACCGAGAAGCCCGAAGGTCATTCCGGTACGTATTCTATAATAAAGGAGAGCTACGATCGATCACTACATAACTTCACATGGCATCATATCAAAATTGGCTATAAAGCATCAATAGAAAATCCACAATATTTTGAAACCAACTTTTTCCTCATGTCATTTCATAAAACCCAAATATTTACATTGTGTCTTTCCATAATTTCTAAATGTACATAACAAAATCAAGTACAAAAGTGCTACATGAAAGAGGAACTACATCTAATCTAACTATGCCATCCAAAAATCCCAGCGGACCGACCTTTGAACCATGACTTCACTTTTCCAAACACAATCTACACGGTAGTGGAGCCACTCAGATGCTAGAGTCGTCTATCGGTCTTGAAAAGACAACGTTGCAATTTTGGTGAGTTTTGCGAACTCAGTGAGGTAACTATCATCGATGGTTCACTCAATTCATGCAACAAATCAATTCACATAACAATTATTTCAAAATTTGCGCAATACATAAATATCACATTTTCATGTATACATAGACAATTCTGCATTTCAATCAATCAAATGATTTTTGACCATTTTAGAGGCAGAATCTCATTTTGTGGTCTTCATGAAAGTTGTAGGTCTAGATGTCTTCTTTCTAATGGTCTAAAAACGAACTCAATCTGATATCTAGATTAAACGTTATGGCAATCTCGCCAAGATAGGTTCAAATCTATTTAGGGTGTAAACATGGTCTATTCTTTTGGGCATAACTCCCTCATCCAACCTTCAATTGAAGTGATTCTTAGACCAATAGATTCCTAAGACATGTATCTTTCTGCCCATAAAAATTTGTATGATTTGGAGTTGATTTGAGAAAGTTTGCATTAAAGTAAGTGAGAGGTCGGTTAGGAGAGCATGTTTGGGGTATGAGCACACTTAGGCTTTTTAAGCATATCTTGAGCTATAGAACTCCAATTGAGGTGATTCTTGCTTCAAAACAAACTAGAGACTTAGAGTTACAATTTCTTTGAAGAAGTCAACTTATGATTTTGATGATTGATTAGTGTGCGCTCACCACTATTGTGGAATGACAACAAATGACCTTTAGGGTTTCAAGCACAAGATTCAGGACTCCGGATGTTGGGCTCCGAAAACGGGGTCCAACAAGCTCACCAGATCACCCGCTCACACAAGGATCTCTACACCTCCGCCTATTCAAAGACCCAAACCTCCAAGCATTCGTCTGCAGCGTATCTGCCCCCCTCCCCTGGAGCACGTTAGCAACTGCCCTCCTCCCTTGCTAAACAGCACTGCTCCTCCTTCACGTCTGAGCCACGTGGTCCCCGGAGCTTCTAGCTCTGCCGGTGCTTTCATCCACCGCCCGACAGCACCTCTGTCTCCTCTTCTTCCATTTCTGGCGGGCCACGGGGTGGCGGAATTGTCGATTTCAACCTACATGTGCTACCTTTAAGGCTCAAACTCCACCGTCAATTCAAACAAACAGTTAGCCAGTTTATCGCCGTTGGCTCCTCTAGTGTCGCCTCGCTGGAACAATCTAGGTCCCTCTCCGCCGTCGCAGCAGCAGCAGAGTCAACAAGAGTTAGCTCTGCCGCAGTCATCGAGAATGATACAATCACATATGCCGTTACATTTACCGACATCACCGTTACCGTTTGGTTGCGTGAATTCGTCGTGGTCCCAGTATCCTTTACTTTCCCCAATTATGTTACTTTCGCCTTCTTCATTCCCACGCTCTCCCACTCTGCTTGTGCCAAGCCCTACGTGGAGAGGTCTATAAAGATCATCTTCAATTTATTGTTCTTCAGCTAAGTGTTCATTTTGATTGACACAAATGCCGTCGTTTAATGTGAGCGACAGGATTAGGATTCTTTTTCTTTAATTACACATAGTGGTTAATTTGAGAGAGAGGGTTGTATAAGGGCTTATCAACAAAGCAAGTGAAAATAGGAAAACCTTTTCTTCCTTTGTTGGATATGTTAGATAATCTGGTTTAAGATTAATGGATTATTTGTAGGCGGATGATACTCATGTACTTTGCACCAATTTGACTAAGCCATTTGTTGAGAAAAGGTTGTATCATCAATTTCCAATTTGGGTGTGGTTCTCGTGGGGTTGTAGCTTTCTTTTCATCTGATGCTACAAAGATAATTTGATACAATCAACCTATTCATGTTGGAAGACCTAAAGGATGTTTCCAATGTATCATTTCTGGGGGAAATTACTAACCAACTTTGTGCATATCTTTCTCAGTATGTATGTATGTACTTATGAGGTCATATAATCCGAACCGTCTTCTAGAATATTAGCTGCTTACATACCAATTCATATCATAAACTGATCTTGCGGTACAACAGTAAGTAAGTCGACTGGATGAGCTTGTGTGTCTAAATCTAAGGTGGCGGAGAAAGCTCGAAGTCTGTTCTTCTGACTTGTTGATTTCTCTCCCACTGGAATTGTTCCTCCCCTTGTTTGATTGACTAGAGTTTTCCATTTGAGTGGAAGTGAAAAAGGGACAGACTCAGACTGGTGATTCTTTGAACCACAGTTTTCCTCTGATGACCTTTGTTGAACCGGTCTCAGATTGCCCTGCATCTCTAGTCAAGTTGATACGCATTCTTATTTGCTTGCATCATGCGGAATGCCACTCTTTTTCTATAACACAAGAAAGGAATGTCTAGAGGTAGGATCCACTGAAATTATGTGCAATTGCCCGAAATCATATGTTGCCTTCAGTTTCTCTATAATTTACATTCTATATCTTTAATAAATTGGAACGTCCCACAAAACTGGCACCGAGAGAACCAAGTCGCACATAGGCTGTATGTCAATTTTTGAATTAGTAAAAGGATCAAATTTAATGTTAAGGTTTAGGCTATAGCTTTAAAGCCATTCAATCACGGCCCTATTAAATAAACAAGTAGCATAGATAATTCGAAAGGCTAGGCATCAGTTGAACCCAAAGGCACTAGCATCTCCTATTCTTCTTAGTTACAAAAATAGGATTCATCCATCCTGCTGTCTCATTGCATATGTTAATATTATCGTGGAATATAATTAAAACCTTGCAGGGCCTTATTCCAAGAAGATGTTAAGAGTACAGGAAAGTTACCAAACGAAAACAGGACTTCAATGCTAACTGCTGATATCAAGGAAACAAAAGTGGGCATTCAAAAAGCACAGCTTGATATGACAAACTAAAAGGTAGAGCAGGCTTGGCTTAATACGTCCACAAATCATAATCAAAACAAGAAAATCTAAAGAAACCTCAGAAACAACCGGCAAATTAGCAACAAGCATCTTCTCCTATTAAAAACATATAGAGGAGAAGTTCAACCCTAATTTGCCCAAGGGGCACTCTCACTGCTGATCTTCACTGGGCTTGGGTGCTTCTTTAATCTCGTCAGCTCCATCATCCTAAATGATTCAATAATCAGTATGTTGACAGGCAAATGGCAAATGAAACGAAATTTGATGTGGGTATAAACTGAACAAGGTGGGACTCAAGTAAACAAACCTGCATGTCAGAGGTCCACAGAGTGAGATTGTCACGAAGAAGTTGCATGATCAAAGTGCTGTCCTTGTATGACTCCTCTCCCAGGGTATCCAACTCCGCGATTGCTTCATCAAAAGCCTGTCAAATTCGAGAGGCACACGACATTTTAAGCACAAAGCAACCCACCAGCATACCACAACTCTCTCAAAGTTCTTATTTCGTCCAATTTCTCACCTATTAAACAGGAAAAGAGCAATATACCAATGTATACACGTAAACAAAAAAGAAGTGAATCTCGAACCTGTTTGGCGAGATTGCAAGCACGATCAGGAGAATTAAGGATCTCATAATAGAAAACTGAGAAGTTAAGAGCCAACCCCAGACGGATTGGATGAGTAGGAGCCAGCTCTCCATTTGCTATATCCTGCAAACCACAAAACCAACATTACTAAATTTAAAAAAGAAAACGTACACTTAAAAGAGATCCAGCCCTAATCGAACAAAACAAACGCATATATGAGAATATTGCTAAATCAACCAAATTCAACAAAAATAAGCCAGATCGAAAATTAAAAGAAAGATCCAGAAGGTTCGGAAGCAGATCAGAAACGAGAAACCTGAGCAGATTTGTAAGCGGAGAGAGTACTCTCAGCAGCCTCCTTCCTCTCTGCACCAGTCTTGAACTCAGCAAGATACCTATGGTAATCTCCCTTCATCTTCAAGTAAAAGACTTTGGAGTCACCAGACGAAGCAGAGGGAATCAATCTAGAGTCGAGCAGCTTCAAGATCCCGTCGCAGATCGAGGAGAGCTCCTTCTCGATCTTGGCCCTGTAGTCGCGGATCATGGACACGTGGTCCTCGTTGCCGCGGCTCTCCTCTTTCTGCTCGATGGAGGAGATAATCCGCCACGACGCGCGCCGAGCTCCGATCACGTTCTTGTAAGCGACTGAGAGGAGGTTTCGCTCCTCTACTGTGAGCTCCTCGTTCTCGACGGAGGCAGAGACCTTCTCCATAAACTCGACCATCTCCTCGTAGCGCTCCGCCTGCTCGGCTAGCTTCGCCATGTACACGTTCTCCTCCCGAGCCGATGGAGCAACCGCCATTTTTAGGCAAATTAAAACAAACAAACAGAAAAAATGAAAGATTTAGAGAAAAGAGAGAGAGGTTAGATGTGGCTTTTTGGTGAAATGAGGAGAGAAGAAGGAGAGGTTAAAGAGAGAAGTGAGAAGAGGGAGGCTAATTTTGGGGGCTAGTGGGGGGGCGATGATTGCGTTGGAGGAGGAGATCCTTGGGAGAAGATGGAATGTTGGCCGTTAGATTAAGGTGAGGGGGGTGTGTTTGGGCGTGCGTGTGGGATAGGGCGGTGTTTGGATCTCGGGGTTAAAGCATTGGCTAAAGAAAGTAAAAAGAAACGTGTACTTTTGACCTTTGCCAGGAAAACATTATTCAACCATTTTCCTTTTTACGTCGAAGATATCGTTTCAAATTTGAACGCTATTGGATTATCCTTTGGGCTTTGACTAAGAGTTTCTCCTTCAACAAACAAAGACTGAAGATTGTAATGTACAATATTTTAGTGCATCGTAAAATTTCTCAATTACTAAATCACAAATTAAACTCTATTATTTTTTAAAAAAAAGGGAATTTAGTTTTTTCTATAATTTATCTACGTCAGCAAGGCACGTGTCATTATTCCATTTGCTATATGCATTCATTTTTACTTGAATTTTGAAAAGTCGTGTATTTCTTTTTCTATGTGGTCAAATCAAATCAAAAAATAGTTATTGATTTAATTGGTTAATTTTTAAATCATTATCCTCGCCTTTATTCCAAAAGCGAGAATTGTAAAGTTGGCATGCCTGGCCTGGGCCTTCCAAGATGAAAATTGGAATCATTATATGTTACGCCAATCGAGTAAACACTTGTTTAATATTAGACAGTTTGAAGCTTAACGACAATAAAATATGGCATTTTGTAAGGGTTAAATTAAATGCCGAATTTTGGATTTGATCAATTAAATATTTTAACCTACTTAATTAAGTTTTAAATGTTAAATTTTGGCCAAATATTTTTAAATTTGATTAATTTAAAATTAAATATTTTAATCTGCTCAATTAAGATTTAAATATTATTCATTTTGTTCAATATTAAAAATTAAAAATTTATTTTTATAACTTGATATTTACTATTAGGATATCTAAATATAGTTCTCAAATAATAAATATTAAATTTAAATCTTATTAACTATAACCTTAAATAAATTAAAAGGCAAATTAATATTAAGAAAGCAACATCTATATAGACATTCTTTATAATATTAAATTTTAGGAGAAGATTTAATTTCATGATTTATTTCGTAATCTATAAGAATTCACAAGCCCACTCCTAAGATGATAATGATGAAGATTATATACATATATGGTCAAAAAGGCTTTATTATTATTATTAGATATATTTTCCATCCATTGATTTTCTTGTCAAGTTCTCATTTACACATATTTTAGAATGTGAACCCATCAAATTAAATAGAATTTTCTCTAATATATATTTATAGATAACATATAAAATTAGAAAGCTTAAAATTTTAATTCTAAGTTTAGATAAGTTTATATTTAGATAAGTTTCATTATATTTTTATGAGATTTTTCAAGTCGAATATATAATTATTGATATATTTATCAAAATAACTCAAATTTTATATTTTCAAAGATGAAAATTTACGTAATTCTTTTAAATATGATGAATAAGTTTCCAAAAAAATATGAATACCATGACTTTAAAAGGTGGAAATGAAAGGTTCAAAAATGTGATATTATCGTTAAGAGAGCTTTAAATATAAAAATATGTTAATTTTGTTAATGTCACTTAAATTAAATTTATTATTTAATTTTACTTCATTAATTCACTAAATAATTTTTAAAACCCAAAATATACTTATTGTGATATATATTTAATAATTTATTTAATATACATATAAAATATAACAATTATAAATTTTCTTTCCTATTCTTCTCATTTAAACAGAAAAAGACGATAGATTGCCCTAATAATTCACTAACTAAAGGCTTATAAGAATGTTTGGGATATCGATGGACTGTGGCTTTTGGTTTCTACAATCCACATAGGCCGTTGAGAGTTGAGAGTTGATATAAAGATATGTGGAATTGTGGAAAGTAGATTGATAAATTTGTGGCTTCAATAGAAAAAAATTGTTATGGGTGATACATTATTGAGTATTTGAAATTTATGATTTTTATTGATTACAACTTTACATTTTACAAGTTTATAACTGAAATTAATAAACAAACTATACAACTTTATTTAGTTATAGACTTTAGAGATAAATCAATAATTAAATTTAAAATTTGTGAATATTAACTATTTTCTTAAGAATTATATCTAAATTATACAAATTAGTGTGATTTTGTATTTCATTAATCATTATATCTAAACTTTCATTACTAATATATTTAACTAGTTTCCTAAATGAGTTAATCTTATACTAAATTCAAAGGATTCATTTGTAATATAAAATTTAAAGTTTAAGGATTATTTGTGTGTGTGTGTGTGTGTGTGTTTCTTTATGGTTTGTAGAACAAAACCAGAAATAATGATATTTAAGGAAAATTAAATTTGTAATATTTATTAAGAATTTAGAAAGTTGTGAATTTATGGTTAAATTATATAATCATACATAATGACTTTTACTTATAAGTTTATGGTTGAAATGTTGAAATCATACAAAAATAGGTATGGTTATGGTTATAGTTGAATTATGTAATCATACTATATAAGTTATAGTTATTGTTAATTATATAATTACATAAAATAAGTTATAGTTGTGAGTTATGGTTGAATTATGTAACCACACAAAATGAGTTATAGTTGTGAGTTTATGGTTGAATTATATGTAAAACCCCATACCCGATAAAAGAATTGGAATATTGAGTGTTACCACATTATTAAATACCTAAAATTTCTATTTACAAAATTTCTATTTAAATCCTTATTATTCTAGCAAATATTATTCACTTTATAAAAAATTGACATAGTTTTCTCTATATTTTTCTTAAAGCCTTGTGCAAGAGACTTAATTACACTTCTCATTCATTTATTGTATTATCCATCTCCACATCAAACTCCTTTGACAAAATAATTTGCCCATCCTCTTATACATTTCAACTCATGTAAATCAAATTTCACATATAACTTTAGTAAATAATTCACAATATAATTATATAAGATTCTTCATTTCTTTAAGTGTACATGCTATAACTAAAAACAAAATATAATTATGTAATACATCCCCCTCTAAGTCTTTCGCAATCCTTTATATGACCCTAGTCTTTGTAGTAGATCCATCATAGCTTTTTTCTAATTTTCTTAAAACAACACACTAAGCTATAGGCTTAGTGGTGTTCAAGCAATTCCATTTCTCATCCAATACAATTCATTCAACTATAACATGCAAAAAATATAATATTTTTCAATTATAAATATCTTCATTTATCTCTAAGCATAAATAGGCACTAAAATTAATTTATGAAATTCAGGCACATATCTATCATATTAATTCATATCTGATTACGTAAAGATAAATAAATTTTTCAATTTAATTTTTCAATCAATTACTACTTCTAATTGAAGTTCCTTAATCATTAGTTATGTTTTTATATATTTTTCTGTAATTTGCCCCAGTAAAATCCAATGGAATTACATCGCTGAGCCAAATAAGTGGGATTTTAAAACACAGGACCGAGTTCTTAGAATCATATGGTCCTTTTACATATCTTATATCTTTACTCTATTTTATTATTATTTTCTATACATATCGGGACCAAGCCCTCAGAGCCATATAGTTTATAAAACAAATCAAATATCTTATACCGAAACCGAGCTCTCAGAGTTATACAGTCTTGTAATACATATAGTTTATAACACAGTATTGCTAACTCCCTAATTGGCATGCCAACTTTATCACACTCCTCCAATTCCTATCTATTTTACTAAGGGCAAATCTAACTAAAATTCCATTGAAATTTAATGACATTGTTTCATTATAGCCAATTCAAGCTCTTCCATGTTCAACCAAAGTAAATGGCACTCCTTAATGTCATTTTTTTCTTTCATTATTGGTTTTAATTTAGTTCACATAACATTCAAAACATATTCATCTCACCAATTAGTCAAAATAACATGTATATCAAATTTCTAAATTGAGGAAAATATAATGTATACCAATTGAGGAAAATACAAATTATAAGTTCAAAATTAAAATTAATCATATTTACTACTTCATTTAGCATCCAATTTAATATTTTTTAACATTAATTTTATAAACCCCCCAAATTTTATCTCAAGAACCCTAAATTACATATTACAAAATTTTTAGGAACAATAAAATTGCATGAACACATACCAAATTAATGTCCAATTTGCTTCAATAAACTTCAATTTAACCATCAATTCCTTATTCTTTCTCTTTCCCTTTCATTTAATTCATCTTCTTTATCTTCATAATATTGTATAAAAATTCAATTTTATGCATTTTATTTATTAATACATGCAACTGCACTAAAATCATGTACTAAAAACAACCAAAACTCTAATAACTCACCTTGATAAATTCGGATACTATTCATCAAGAAAATCCATCTATTTTTTCTTCATATTTTTCCCAAAATTCTTGTTGATATGATAATTTTTAGGGACCATAGGTTGATGATTCAGTGTTTTATTGTTCATTTAGGTGTTAAAGATAGAGAAATTTGGCTTGAAAATGGAAGAAAATGAAAGAAAGTGGAGAACAAAAATACAATTTGGTCCCTTAAATCCAATATTTTTTTTCAAGATCCAAAATTAACTTTCAATTTTAATCCACAAGTTTGATTTAATCCACTAAAATATCTTCATTTAACGCTTTTAAAAAAATTCATAGTCAAAATTATTCGAGTGCTATTTAGTCCACGGGTCCAAAAATAACACTATTAAAACTTTTGAATTCTTTTCTTCTTCTTAATATTAATACCTATTAAAAAATTAGCCCCACATAAATACTTTAATTAATATCATTTATTTTCTATTAATATTTTTGGGTTTGACTTTCACCCCTTTCTCGGGTCAAACTGTGACTACTAGTCAACTCTTGGTCATACCCTCAAAATGAACTAGTTTTGGACTTAAATTTGTTCCACAGGCTATCCCTGAATAATACTATTTGATGCCAAATAAAGTGCAGTTTGGGTCCCTGATGTCACTATTTATCTCGAGATGCAATATTCACAACCAAAAAAGTACTATTCATGAAACCAAGATTTTTGGGCGTTACATTTCTTGCCCTTTGAAATACAATTTCATCTTCAAAATTTACCTATGTCAAATAGACATGGAAAAGACTTTCTCATAGTTTCTTCCAGTTCCCATGTAGCTTCCTCAACCTCACGGTTCATCCATAATACTTTCACTTGTCTTGTTCCTTAGTTATTTTGTATCTCTTGATAGAATTTTCACTGGCTTCTCTTCATAAGTTAGGTTTGGTTATATTTTAATATCTTCAAGTTTTGTAATATGTGATGGATCAGACTAATGTCTCCTTAACATAGATACATGGAAGATATCATAAATCTTTTCTAGATCTTATGCCAATGCTAATCTGTATGCTACTAATCCTATATGCTCAATTATCTCATATGGACTAATGAACCTGGGGATTAACTTACGCTTCTTATCAAATCAGAACACTTTCTTCCAAGTGAAGCCTTCAAAAAATCTTTGTCACTAACAACATATTTAATGTCCTTTCTTCTCAAATATGTATATGATTTTTGGCGATCAGAAGCAGCTTTCAACATTTCCTTTATAATCTTCACCTTATCCTCGGTTTCCCTTATCAATTATGGACCCACAATCTTGCTTTCACTAAGTTATGTCCAGCATAAGGGTGTTCTACACTTTCTACTATAATGAACCTCATACGATGCCATCTTTATGTTTGCTTAATAGCTATCATTGTATGCAAATTCAATCAATGGAAGGTGTTCATCCCATTTTCCTTTAAAATCGATAACATAAGCACCTAAATCACTCTTTTTGATTGCCTTCCTTTTGAGCAAGAAAAGTTGTACTATAATTCAGCTTAGTACCTAAGGCTTTATGTAATTTCTTCCAAAATCTTGAAGTGAATCTTGGATTCCAGTCTGATGTGATGGAAGATTATACTTTATGCAATCGCACTATCTCACTAATGTACAATTCTATATACTTCAGGAGTTAGTAGTTAGTTCTGACAGGCAAAAAGTTAGCTGACTTGGTCAATCTATCTACAATCACCCATATGACATTATACTTCTTTCTAGTTTAAGGCAAACTAGCCACAAAATCATCGTGATTTGATCTCATTTCCATTTGGGTATTGATATTGGTTGAAGTAAACCTGATGGAAATTGATGTTCTGCTTTTACTTATTGGCATGTAAGACAGTTGGTAACATAATCTACAATGTCTCTTTTCATACCTAGCCACCAATGATGTGTCTTTAAGTTTTGGTACATTTTAGTACTTCTTGGGTGCATAATATATAAATTGTTATGGGCTTCATTCATGATTTCTTTGTCAGCTCGTCATCACTAGGAACATGTATTCTATCTTTGTAATAGAAGTTGTCATCCTCTTTGATTGCATAGTCATTATCCTTCCCTTCTTGAATTTGTTTAAGAATGGTAACTAGTTTTTCATCTTGCTTCTGTGTTTCCTTGAATTGCTGTAAGAAGATAGGTTTGAGCCTTAACTTGGCTACAATGGCTCTATCACTGGCTACAAATAATCTAGCATTCATTGCTCTTAAAGCTGATAATGATTTCTTCTAAGAGCATAAGCTACTACATTTGCTTTGCCTGGATGATAGTCAATGATACAATAATAATCTTTAATCAACTTTATCCATCTTCTTTGCCTTAAGTTCAACTCTTTATATGTAAGTAAGTATTTAAGACTTTTTTGATATGTGTAAATATAACATTTTTCTCTATATAAGTAATGCCTCCAAATCTTTAAAGTAAAGACTATGACCACTAAGTCTAAATCATGGGTCAGGTAATTCCTTTCATAAGGCTTAAGTTCCCCAAAAGCATAAGTAACTACATTTTCCTCTTACATAAGTACACATCAAAGCCTGCTATGTGAGACATCACTATAGATCACGAAGTCTCTACTAAGTACAGTTATGTAAGAACAAGTGCTTCAGTCAACATGGCCTTTAGCTTCTCAAAGCTTTCGTGAAATTTATCACTCCATGTGAATTTTGAATTATTTTAAAGTAACTTGGTCAAATGTGTTGTGATTATGGAGAACCCCTTAACAAATCTTCTATAATATCCTCCCAAACGTAAGAAACCTCTAATCTCTGTAGCATTCCTAGGTGGCTTCCAATCTAGAATGGCTTCTATCTTCTTAGGATCAACTCTAATCCCATCTACTGATATGACATGACCAAGGAAAGAAACTTCGTCAAGCCAAAATTCACTTTTTCTGAACTTGACATAAAGTTGTTTATCCTTCGAAGTCTGCAAAATAATTCTTAGATGCTCATTATGCTCTTCTCGATTCTTAGAATAAAGCAAGATATCATTAATAAAGACTACCATAAATTGATCAAAGTAAGGATGGAAAATACGATTCATGAGATCTATAAAGGCTACCGAAGCATTTGTGAGTCTAACAAGTATCACTAAAAATTCATAGTGACCATATCTCGTTCTAAAATCTGTCTTAGGGACATCTGCTTCCTTTACACTAAACTAATAATACCCCGATTTCAGATCAATCTTAGAGAAAACAACTGCACCTTTAAGCTGATAAAAAAGGTAATCTATTATAGGCAATGGATATTTATTCTTCACAGTCACTATATTCAATTGTCTGTAATCCACATATAGCCTAAGAGACCTACCTTTCCTTTTAACAAATAACACAGGTGCACCCCAAGGAGACATACTAGCCAAAATAAAACCATTTCTAAGAAGTTCTTGTAGCTAGATTTTCAATTTTTAAGTTCTGTGGGTTCCATTTGATATGGTGCAATGGATATTAGTGTTGTACCAAGTATCATATCAATAAAAAAATTCAACTTCTCTTTCTGATGGTAACCCTATCAACTCCTCAAGAAATACATCCTAGAAGTCACATAAAGTTGGCATATCTTGAAATTTAGGACCATTCTTTATAGCTTTGAAAACACAAGTTAATTAGGTTACACACCCCTTTCTAATAAACCCTCTTGCTACTGTCACTGATATAACATTAGAGAGAAATTTTGACCTTTCACCAATAATTGTGATCTCATCAATGTCAACTATTCTAAGAGTGATTCTTTTAAGATGACAATCTTACATGATGTTTAGATAGCCAATCCATACCAAGAATCAAAACAAATTCGTGGAAAGGTAATTCAATCAAATCACCAGGAAATTCATAACTTTGTATTTTTAGTGGTAAATTCTTGTAGACCCTATTTATCACCATATTATCACCCTAAAGGATTTGTAACCAAAATATCATGTTCAAGAGCATCAACAAATAACCCCATATTTTCAGGCAATGGCATACATATATAAGAATGTGTAGATCCTGGGCCTATCAATGAACGAACAAAAATGTCAAAGATAGTAAAAGTACTCGTAATCACTTTTGGGGGATCTTGGTTATCACAAGCCTGTATAGTATATGCCCAAGCTTTGATGCGACCGTCTAACCACCAGTACCAAAACTAGCTCATATGCCTCTTCCTCTGCCCCTCCGAGCCATAGGTGTAAACGATCTAGAAGGGGGGTTGAATAGATCTCTAAAGCTTTTCGTAAAGTTCTACAATAAAATCAGAAGTTAATTCACACAAAACCAATTTAACTAAATTTAAATGTAAAGAGTA
>JAOSBP010000005.1:11572045-11585916 GCA_027563825.1 Erythroxylum mucronatum
TTATGTGAGTCAGCCCATTGTTGTTGCGACGACTTCCAGATCTATTTCAGTGGAGCGAAACTTATCGGGAAGTTGTTCTTTTTTTATCTCAAGTGTGTTATTATTTTGTTCTTATTATTTTAATCACTTGAGTTATTCGTTTAATTATCTTTTTTATTAAATACTGTTGAGAAAATCCTCTGTTGAGGTTAGTACGAGGCGGTTGAACTATTGAGTGTGAAATTCTTTCACGAGAAGTGAGGTTGAGGGATAGTGTCAAGGGTTGAGTGGTGTCAGCTCAGTAAAGCCTTGGGTAATTCTATTGTATTTTTGTGAAAGTAATTAAGCTGGGTGAGGGCCCTGTAGACGTAGGCAAGGTGTGTCGAACTGCGTTATCAAATTTTCTGGTGTTGATTTATTTTTGGTTCTTTTAATTTTTCTGATTTTTTGTTTGCCAGAAACGAATTGGAAAGTTTGCGAAATTAACCCCCTTCGATTTTTAACTTTCAACTAGGGATGCAACGGTGCAACATTGGCGGCGAGGCAACGGAGCAAAAATGACGATGGAGCAGCATAAAGAGGAATTGAAGAGACATAATCTGAGAGGCGGAAGAGACAATAGTTTCAACGCTTGTGAAGCCAAAAAGGTATGTTCCCCGGGCTCTTTGTCTTATCTTGAACTTTGGTGGATACCGAAATGATCATCTGTCGCCTGTTTAGGATTCCGCATTTGGCATATCAGATTGAGAAGTTTTAGGCGTCTAGTTATATTTCTAATTTTTTATTGTAATTTTTAATTTTTAATTTTAATTTATTGCTTTTATTTTTTCAAATAAAAATATTAATATTAATGTAATTATATTTTTATGACTAATAATAATTATATATTAAATAAAATCTAAAATTAAGTTATTTTTAATTAAATAAATTTATTTAATCTCTTATATAATATTTATTAACAGATTATTAATAAAATTATGTTATTTTATTAAAATAAATAATTTATAAATTAAAATTTTATTTATAAATTAATATTTATTTGAAATATATTTTAATTAATAATATTTGAATATTTATATATTTTAAAGTTAATAATATTTATTAAAATTTAATTACATATTAATTTAATTATAAATTAAATTATTCATAATTTTATTGATAATTAATTTAATCTATTAAATATATAATGTTAATTAAATTATTCATAATTTTTATTAAAATTAAAAATATATTAAATGGTAATAAATAAAAATAAAAATAGGAAATAAAAACTACTTTTTATAGTTTTATAATTTTTGAAAACAGGACGAAACTAAAATTAAAAGCTAAAACTAAATAAAAATATAAACAAATACTAATTCAAATTTTTACATAAGTTATTTTTATTTAACGCCACGTGTCATCCGCCTAATTTCTGAAGACACTGAAAAGAAAATTCCCCAACTTTTGCATCACGGAGCACGGGGCACATCGATTAAAGTGGTTTTCGACTGAGCCAGAAACAGGATTCAGTGAATCCAGGCGGAAAAGAAGTTCTCGTTTGCTGACTTACGGGCATTTGTTACTAAAATGGGTGGACCCATAACTGGTTCCAGCCGCCAAATGGCTTTGGAGTATCCGGACCATATCTCCATTTCGTGGCAAAGATACTAGCTGGTACTATGTCAACAAGATTATAATCATATGTTATTTTTGCAAAAAATTAAACATTAACTATTTTATTATTATTTTTTAAATTTCACGATAAAAATATAAAATCAGTAAAATTTAAAATTTTTAATAATTAACCTTAAATTTAAAAAGAGATCCTATAACACCATACATACAAACCATTCTTTATCTATATTCCTCCTAATATATTTTAAATTTCAATACTTAACACACTGAGTTATTCTAATATACTTAATTCTAATTTTTGTCATAAGCAAAGCAAGCCAACATGATTAAAGAACGAGGAACGTATTCACCCGTTCTCAAAATTACTGTCCTGTATAAAATTGGAAGTAAAGTAACAAGCCTTTTTTTTAAGGTTTATACCACTGGTAACCGAGCCCACTAGGTTAACTAATCCGAATTAGGACTTTATCACAATTAAGGCTCTTCACCCTTTTGGACTTTGTCACAATTAAGGCTCTTCACCCTTTTCTGCCAGTGTGCTTAGTGAGGATCAAACCTAAGAGCTCTTCCACCGGCGCAGCCAACTGTGCCACGACCGGTACGATGTAACAAGCAATTTTGAAACAGGGGATTACGTTCCGAAGAATGATCCATAGTGGGGTTGGTTACAACAAACATAAGCAAGCCAAAAAAGTCAACGAACTACATCCACGTGATATTTTTTTTCCAGACAAGACAAGAGACTATAAAGTCACCACCCACTGTTTTAGACTCTCGGAGGACAGACATTAAAGTCCCCACCCATTGTTTTAGACTCTCGGATTATAATGTAAATCTAAGTTGAAATCTTGCTGGCACGGATTATAATATTAATATTATTAGGGACATAATTTAATTATGTTAATCTGTTATATAAATACAATTTTATCACTAGCAATTTTAATGTAATTATATTTAATATTTTTTTTTGAAACTAATTATATTTAATATTATAAATTAAAATATATTACTTATAAAAGAAATTAAAACTAAGTTATTTATGAATGTTAACGTAATATAGTACTTATATTATTGGAGAAACAAATAATATTCAGTTCTTTTTAATAAATAGAAGTTGTAAAAGTGAAGGAGGCATGGGTTGATGAGATCTTCTTCTACAATATTCTCATCCGGGGAAGTTGATACTTTCTAGGTTCTCCCACAAACTCTTCCCCCACCTGTCTGCTTCTGCTGCTGCTCCTTCGAGGCAGCATCTGGTTCATTCTTCTAGTTCTATGACTTGATTTTTCTTTATCCACTGTTGATAAAGATAATTTATTTTTGTTAAAGAAAGACCAAAAATAAAAAGATAAAATTAAACCGATCTAAGTAAGATAGTTGGAGATGGAGATGGACCAAAAATATTTGTAATTGTAATTTTTTAGGGATTGAATCAATGAATTGGTATTACAGTCACAAGTGAATTGAATGTGTGCATTCATGGAGTTTCATTTTGTGATGAGAAATCCACAGTATTTATTTATAGTAAACACAAGTCCGTGGAAAGAAAAGAAAAGAAAAAAGGGGAATATCTAGATTAATACCGTTGCTAAGCTAAGCTATTGGACTCCGAACCGAAAATATCAGCAAGCCTCGCCTCACCTGACTGACTCTTTCATCAGACAAAGTATGCAGCAGATAACAGGAACAAGAAGTGAGATATTGGTGGCTTTTCCTTCAACAGCAGGATGTTTTGGATCTCCCGAATCTTTCAGGCCTCGCCACTTTCCTTCTCTCCATTTTCTCTCTCCTTACTTGTCCAGAGTATGTATCTTTCTCTTCTTTTTTGTTGTTGCGTGCATTTCTTTCTCTGATCTGTTGTAGTTGCATGTGCACCGTATGTATTGTGACGAGGTAGAAGTTTTATTTAGGGGAATTGCGAAAAAGAACTTGTAGGTCCACTGAGGCTGGAATGGATTTGTTTATCATTGATTGTATACTCATCTGCACGCTTACACTATCTTTTCTGTTCTAGAGATGCCCCTCTTTTGGCTTACGAAAGCCAGGAACTGGATTTGAGAATTGCCGGGCAAGAAATTTAACTGTGAGAGCATTAGATGGTCCAAGCAATTATTCAGCTCCTGTTTCTCCTCTTGAATTTGAATCCCACGTAGGCCAGCTTTTGGCACAAATTATGCAAACCCATCCTCATTTACTCCCTGCAGCTATTGATCAGCAGCTTGAGAATCTTCAATCCGATAGAGAATCCCAAAAAGAAGTTACTCCTGCACCTCAGGATGTCCTCTACAGGTTAGTACTTACAACTTTTATTCTTCAAAGCAATTGGCATCAGCTCTTATTGTATCTGGCATGACTCTTTATGGAAGCATGGGACTTTCTAATTTTGTTTTTATGCTTTAATTTAACAAACAAATATTATCGGGGTAATTTTTGAATGTGTATGTTGGGTGCCATTGTTAGATATGCTGGATGACATTTTGGCTTATGCAGGACAAATTTTGGGGGATATTATGACACATATATGAGGGATAAACTTGGACAAAGGTCCAATTACTCGAATGTACATTTGTTGTCTTGCTTTACTCTCCATGTAAATGAGCTTAAAAAATGCATTTAGGGCCAGGACGTATGAGGTTGTGGACAAGAGAAGATGGGTAAAGGTCCATTTACTTCATTGTCTCTGGTAGGTCTTCAATAATATGGATCTTATGGTCATAAATGTGAGCTTTTTAATCTATCAAATGGTGGTGAAGCTGACAAATTTTGTGCCATTAGTGAGCCAACTTTGGAAACAAGTTTTTATCTCATCTGAACCCTTTTTTGATTGAGAAAATGTTAGGTGTAGCTTCATGGTTTTGCAAGTTAATGTTTTAACAGGGACATGGGTGATTTTTATCCATATGGAAACAATCTAAAGACTACAGTGTTTGTTCTTTACTTTATTGATTATTTGGAAGATCTTATATATCACAGAGTTTCATTTTTGTTTGCTACTTGATCAATTTTTGCTGAGGATGCATTATGCCTTAGAGTCTGTTGACTACTTTCACAGAGTGTCAGTTTAATTTCTGACCTAGAATTCTTCCCATGCCGTACCACTTTGTCCCTGTATTGACTGGTGTGCTGACGATGATGAACTTTCAGGAGAATAGCTGAAGTCAAGGAGAAGGAAAGGCAAAAGATACTTGAAGAAATCATTTACTCCTTGATTGTGCAAAAATTTTTAGACAAAGGCATCTCAATGATTCCAAAAATATCGGCAACCTCGGACCCTGTCGGACGGGTGGATTTTTGGCCAAACCAAGAGCAAAAGTTGGAATCTGTTCATTCCGCTGAAGCCTTTGAAATGATACAAAGCCACTTGGCTCTTGTGCTTGGAGATCGCTTAGTTGGCCCACTTGATACTATTGTTCAAATTAGTAAAGTCAAACTTGGAAAGTTATATGCAGCTTCTATAATGTATGGATATTTCCTCCGGAGAGTTGATGAACGTTATCAACTTGACAGAACCATGAACACTCTTCCAAAGGGTTTCAGGGAAGGCCAGGGAAGTCAAGATCCAAATATAGTGAACCAGCTCTGGGATCCAGATTCTTTGATAAGGATTGCACCCGACAATGAAGGCAATATTGATGAGAGCTTCATGGATTCTGGAGTAGGAAAATCATATAGGCTAAGATCCTATGTGATGTATTTGGATGCCGAGACACTTCAGAGATATGCAACCATAAGATCCAAGGAAGCTATTTCCTTGATTGAAAAGCAAACACAAGCACTATTTGGGAGGCCTGACGTAAGAATTGCGGAGAACGGTTCACTGGACACAGGGAGTGATGAAATTGTCTCAGTTACTTTCTCTGGATTGACAATGCTAGTACTAGAGGCAGTAGCATTTGGATCATTTCTGTGGGATTCAGAAACGTATGTTGAATCAAAATACCATTTCTTTAGCAGCTAGAATTACCTGTTTACCATGAAACCATGTAAAGTATCATTTTCTTATGATGTATGGTGGTGCATGTTCCTGGCTGCTCCCCAATATAACGAAGTTCTTCAGCTCTACAATCTCTAGGACATTCTGTTAGCAATAATTGCAATGACAACAAAGGAATCCAGATATTTGTACATTATCCTTTCCTATATGTGAAGAATGGAGTTAGTACAGGTTGTGTATTCTGTAAATTCATTTTGTAGCTGATACAAGCTGAATTCTTAATATTACTAGTATACGTAAAGGAATTCAAGTCTTTACTGCTAAATCAATAGTTACTTGATCCTTGATCACACATGTACAAGCACACAAGGATGACTTTGTTATAACAATTTTTCATAGAGAATTAGAGGATTTGGAGAGAGGGATAGAAGAAGAAAAAGGGATAATCTTGATTCTTCATATTCGTCGTTTCCAGAACTTTATGGAAGAATTAACACCTAATACAAAGCTGACGCGGGTTATATTGTTATAACTCAACTATTTAACCAAACTGAAATGGTGAAAAGTGAAGCCTCCATTACAATGCCACTTTCTTCCTCTTCTTTTTAAATTTCCTGCGATATTCTGAAACACTGGATGTATGGATGTTTCGGGGGTAATGGTGCGCCTCTATAACGAGTGTTGTGTGTAGGACTGTAGTTTCCAAAAATTCTCTCAGTCCTCTTTTTGTCAGCCTTTTGCTTCATTCAGTGTTGAACCCGATTTAAGTAACCTCCAAAGCTACTTCTCTCTCCCGTAACGCTTGATCAACTGTATGACCTTGGAATCCCTGCTACATATACGACATAAACTGGAGGTGGATATCCCTCTAAGACCTCAAATGGGGTTGAGTTGATGGTTGTATGATCGGTGGTTTCATACCACCATTCAGCTATGGGGTTCCATTCCACTCCCTTATAAGTAGCTTTCCCACAAAAGCACTTAAGATACGTCTCCAACACCTTATTGATAGCCTCTATTTGCCCGTCTAATTGAGGTTGATAGTATACAGAATACTTCAAGCTCACCATAAAATTGTTTGAATGTGTGCATCAGTTGCAGATTTTGTTCCAGACTTTTACTGTTTCAGTTTTTAACATCTTTGACCAAATCAGTTTGATTTTCTGTTTGCTTATTATGTTAGCAATATCAGATTAGGAGATTTTCTAACAATTGTTTGTCAAATTCAATTACAAGCTCTTGTATTTAAGCTACTGCTCTCTCAATGAAAATTATTTAATTCCAGCATAAAATCTCTTCCGATTCTTACTCCCTCTTTTTCTTAAAAAAATTTGGTTAAGTTTTACATACCAGAAAATCAACAAAGGAGTATCAGAGCCCTCTTCTTAAGGAACTTGTGAGTGATTTGAGTGAACCCCTCCACAAAAGGCCTAAACACCATCAAATTAATGGATTCTGAAACACCATTTACAGCCCTTGCACCACCTACGTTCAATGGTGAAAATTACCAGTTTTGGGCAGCAAGAATGGAAGCTCACTTGGAGGCAAATAATCTTTGGGAAGCTGATGAGGAAGACTACGAAGTTCTTCCATTACCTGATAACCTAACAATGGCGCAGATCAGAAACCACAAGGAGAGAAAAGCAAGAAAGTCCAAGGCAAAGGCTACTTTGTTTGCGGCTATTTCACCAACAATCTTCACCAGAGTTATGACAATGAAATCATCATTCGAAGTTTGGAATTCCCTCAAGAATGAATATTAAAGAAATGAGAGAATTAGAAAAATGCAAGTGCTCAACTTGGTTAGGGAATTTGAGATGCAGCAAATGAAGGAGTCTGAAACAAAGTGTATGTTGACAAACTAGTAAACATTGTCAACAAGGTAAGATTGCTTAGTTCTAAGTTTTCTAATTCAAGAATTATTGGGAAAGTCTTAGTCATTATTCCTGAAAGATTTAAGGCAACCATTTCTTCCTTGCAGAATACTAAAGACCTGTCAAAAATTAGCTTGGTGGAGTTGCTAAATGCCTTGCAGTCCCAAGAACAGAGGAGACTGATGAGGGCTGAAGGCTCTGTGGAGGGTGCACTTCCAGCCAAATTGCACAGCAATCATGGAGGAAAAGGCTGGAATAAGAAAAATAAAAAGAAGAATTCAACAACATCAGAAGTAGCTGTCAACACTAAGAGCAGCAATGAAAGAAAGAACTTAGATTTTCCTCCCTGCAGACACTGTGGCAAGAAAGGCCATCCTCCTTTCAAATGCTAGAAAAGGCCAAACGTCAAGTGTGCTAAATGCAACAAGTTGGGGCATCACGAGCAAATCTACAAGAGCAAATTTCAGCAAAGAAATGTGGCACAAGTTGCAGACGAAAAAGGAGGAAGAATATCAACTTTTTGTAGCAATACGTTTTGCCACCAGCTTAAATGAAAAATGGTTGGTGGATAGTGGCTGCACCAATCATATGACCTATGATTAGGAACTTTTTAGGGACCTGGACACATCCCATGTATCTAAAGTTAGAATTGGCAACGACGAGCATATTACTGTCAAAGGAAAAGGAACTGTAGCCATTGAGAGCTGCACAGGTACCAAAATTATTTCTGATGTTTTATTTGTACCGAAAATTGATCAAAATTTGTTGAGTGTGGGACACCTGCTTGAGAAGGGATTTAAAGTCATCTTTGAAGATAAGAAATGTTTAATCAAAGGTGTAGACGATAAGGAAATTTTCAGAATTAAAATGAGAGGCAAAAGCTTCTCTTTAGATCCAATGGAGGAGAAGCAAGCAGCCTATCCCATTGCTTTAAGCAACAATGAGGTCATTTCCATCACACTGCTGTATTGACAATTCAAAGGCAACAACTTGTTCTAGGTTTGCCTCATTTGGAGTCTGATTTGCCAAATTGTCGGGCTTGTCAGTTTGGTAAGCAAGCAAGATTATCTTTCTTGCAATCCTCTTGGAGAGCAACAAAGAAGCTACAGCTCATCCACACAGATTTAGCTGGACCTCAAAGAAATCCTTCCCTCAATGGGAGTAAATATTATATAGTCTTTGTTGATGACTTCGCTAGAATATGTTGGATTTATTTTCTCAGGTTCAAGTTAGAACTTGTTGGTATTTTTTGGAAGTTTAAACAGTGGGTTGAGAATCAAAATGGTTGCATGATACAAGCTCTAAGTTCTGACAATGGCAAGGAATACACATCTAAACAGTTCAATATGTTTTGTAAGGAAGTAGGAATCAAACACCAACTCACAGCTCCATATACTCCTCAACAAAATGGACTTAGTAAGAGGAAGAATTGTACAATAATGGAGATGTCCTGATGCATGCTTCATAAGAAAAATTTGCCAAAGGAGTATTGGGCAGAGGCTATAAATACTTCCATCTTTCTACCGAATAGGCTTCCTACCAAAGCAGTAGAAGGAAAGACTCTATATGAAGCATGGTATGGTTACAAACCCTCCATACAAAACTTTAAAGTATTTGGTTATCTATGCTTTACTCATGAGCCAGAAATTAAGAGCGACAAGCTAGACAAAAAGGTTGAATATGATATCTTTGTAGGATACAGTACAATCTCTAAAGCTTATAGAGTTTTCCAGGCTTACACAAGGAAAATTCTAATAAGTAGGGACGTATATTTTGTGGAGAATGAACAATGGTGCTAGAACAATGCAGGAAACGAGTAGATTGTTGATTCTTTACTGAATCAAGATGAGTTAGTGGATCACACTCCTATAATAGGAAGCAAATTGCTCTCTGAAATCTACCAAAGATTTCATGTTGTTGTTCTGGAGCTTATTGCATATTAGAAAGCAGAAAAAGACCCCAAGTGGAGGATTGCAATGCAGGAGGAGCTCAACATGATTAAAAAAAATCAAACTTGGGAGCTTGTTGATAGAACTAAAGGCAAAAAGGCAATTGGAGTGAAGTGGGTTTACAGAACAAAACAAAATGTTGATGGTTCAGTCAACTAGTATAAAGCAAGGTTAGTGGTAAAAGGTTATGCTCAGATTTTTGGAGTAGATTTTTCTAATACTTGTGCTCCAGTAGCAAGACTAGACACAATCAGGTTACTCCTAACAGTAGCAGCAAAAAAAGGATGGCAAATTGACCAACTTGATGTGAAATTAGCTTTTTTGAATAGATTTCTAGATGAAAAAATCTGTGTTAAGCGACCAGAAAGCTTTGTTGTAAAAGGGAAAGAGGATAAGGTTTATCTACTAAAGAAGGCGTTGTGTAGTTTAAAAGAGGCTCCAAGAGCTTGGTATAGTAGGGTTGATGAGCATTTGCTGAAATTAGGCTTTGTCAAAAGCCAAAGTGAATCGACTTTGTATGTCAAAGGTGATAAAGCTAATTTTGTTGTGGTCTCCTTGTATGTTGATGATCTTCTAGTTACAGGAAATAATCTTGGACTTATCTAGCAATTCAAGGCAGATATGATGTACATCTTTGAAATGACTGATCTAGGAGAAATGACTTACTTCCTTGGAATAGAGACTAAGCAAAGAGGAAATGAGATTTTCATCAACCAGAATAAGTATGCAAATGAGATAATGAAGAAATTTAGCATGGTAGACTACAAAAGCATGAGTACTCCAATATGCCAAAAGGAGAAGTTATGCAAGGAAGATGGGGCTGAACGAGTAGATGAAACTCTGTACAGAAGTTTCTCGGTTGCTTAATGTTTCTCACCGTAACAAGACCAGATATCTTACATGCTATGAGTGTGTTATCAAGGTTTATGAATTGTGCAATTGAAGTTCACCTTAAGGAAGCCAAAAGAGTTGTGAGGTATGTACAGGGGACCTTAAATTATGGCGTCAAGTTAAGTGCTGATCAAAATTTCAAGTTGTTGGGTTACTCTGACAGTGATTGGGCAGGTTCCTTTGATGACATAAAAAGAACCACAGGCTATTGTTTCAATTTTGGAACAGGAATCTTTTCTTGATGTTTAAAAAAAATAAGATGTTGCATAATCAACTGTTCTGTTAATCAAGCTTTATGGCTGAGAAAAAATTGTTTGGTTTGCATTTGCAGTAAGGACAAAGCACTGAAGTGATGGTTCACAATCAGGCAGTCATAGCTATCTCCAACAACCCAGTTTTTCATGGAAAAATAAAGCATTTTAAAGTCAAGTTGTTTTTTTCTTAGAGATGCGCAAAAGGATGGGGTTGTGCTTTTGAAGTATTGCAAGACTGAAGATAAACTTGCAAATATTTTCACTAAACCTCTTCCAAGAAGAAAATTTGAGTCTCTAAGGGAAAAGCATGGAATCTGCAGCTTCTGATGCAAGGATGAGTGTTTGAATGTGTGCATCAGTTGCAAATTTTGTTCCATATTTCTACTGTTTCAATTTTTCACATCTTTGACCAAATCAATTTAATTTTTTGTTTGCTTATTTTGTTAGCAATATCAGATTAGGAAATTTTCTAGCAGTTGTTTCTTAAATTCATTTGCAACCTTTTGTATTTAAGCTATTGCTCTCTCAATGAAAATTATTCAATTCTAGCATAAACTCTCTTCCAATTCTTGCTCCCTCTATTTTGTTCTTAATTCTAGTTAAGTCTTACATATCAGAAAACCAACAACAATTCATGTTCAATTCCCTCCAACTTCCTTCAAGAATTGATCAAGTGTGAAGCAATTCCAAATATGCTGAATTATCATACTTATTCCTTCGAAAAGATGAGTATCGATTGACATGATTCCTTACATCTTTCGATAGTCCCTTATACTAAATTAGGCTTTGCAAACTTTTCTGTGGTGGCGACAACCCCTGCGTGCCCTCCTGTCATGTCGTCATTCCCTATAGTGACAAGCTTCTTCCTAAATTCTAGGTTGAATTCGACTATAATTATCCCCTTCTATTTTAACAAGCTTTCCTTCCATTTATAAACACCAGACTTGCGCGTTACATCTATCAATTTCCTAGTTAATTCTTGATGAGGAAGATATTGTTTCCATTTATCTTTTATCTCTTTCATCAGCCTCGCATACGCTTAGGTAGTGAACATTGTCAACAACTCTGAGGTGGTGAGTCTAGATAGGGCGTCAGCAATAGCTTTCTCCTTTCCACTTTGAGATACGTTGATTCAAAAGGTGTTTGAAGCCCTCGTGGTTAGTTTTCACAATGAATACTCACCCTCTCAAGTAATGATGCTAGTGTTTAATGGCTCTGATCACTGCCAAAAACTCTTTTTTAATAAGTTGATAGGCCTTCATGTCTCTCCCTACTAATGATTCGCTCAAGAATGCTTTTGGATGTTTTCTTATTGTAAAATCACTCGTATTCTCATTCCACTCGCGTCTATCTCAATGATAAATGGTTTAGAGAAATATGGAAAAGCCAGAATTGATGCAGAAGTACTAGATTTCTTAAGCTTCTCGAATATTGTTTATGCCTTTACGCTCGATATCCACTTATTAATATTTTATCCTTCAATAAATCCATGAAAGGCTTAACCAACTCCTCATAATATTTAATAAATTAACGATAGTACCCTCTTAGACCAAGAAATCCTTTTAACTCCTTTAAGATTTTTAGGATTGGCTATTGTAGAATACTTTGCATCTTCCTTGTATTTGTGGCCACATCTTTCTTTTTTTTTTTTGGTGTAAAAGGAGAAAGTAAAACTAGTGAGGGCTAACGCCGCAAAAATGTCACGGATCTCTGATCATTCTGGAGCAATAGGCGTAGTCCTGGGACTGGGTTCTCCCAAAGAGACCATCGAGTCATAGTTGTTGAACCTTGCTTAGCGAGAAAGTCCGCACATTGATTAGCTTCACGAAAGATATGTTGAAGAGAGCAACACCAATCTCTAGCAAGTAACGTCCGAATGTCCTCGACCAGAAGAAACATAGGGTGAGAATGGGGGCAAGAAGTCAGCACCAGAGTAACCACGTCTTGAGAATCCGACTCAACAACAACCCGTCGGTAGCCTCGATCCCAAGCCAAAATTAGACCATGCTTAAGTGCCTGCAATTCGGCTACAGTGATAGAAGCATGACCAATATATCCAGAGAAACCAATAAGCCAGCGTCCATATTCATCACGAATCAGTCCGCCAAATCCAGCATCACCTGGGTTGCCAAGAGCACTGCCATCCACATTTAATTTGACAAAACCCAACGGAGGGCAATGCCAAGAGATCCACATATTGGGAGGGTGAGCGGGAACTGAAGGATGGTGAGAAAAGGCCAAGCTACAGTCGTTGAGCAACATGGTATGCCATCTTCGTTGAGCAAAGGTGGGAAGCGCTTTGTGTTGAAGCACATCTTTATTCCTAGCACACCACACAACCCAAGCGCCAGTCACAATATTCAAGACATATGTATAAGGTAAACCAGGGTCAAAGATATCCATGTTAAGCCAGTCATCAATAGAAGAAGAGAAAAAACAACCTGGAGTGTTTCCAAGAATTTGGTGCCATAAATGTCGTGCCCACAGACAATCTCTAATGGCATGAAGAGTGGTTTCATGACTTTGTCCACATCGAGAACACAATGGGGATTGTAGTAAACCACGACCATAGCAAAGGGAATTCGTTGGTAAGCGCTGCCACCTAATTTGTCAAAGGAAGAAACGAAATTTCTAGGGTAGGCGGAGCTTCCAAATGCGACACCAATTTTTATGAGGGTCATGAGGATATGGGACACGGGTGATGAACTCATGGCCCGACTTAACCGAATAAGACCCTGTGGAAGTTTCTCCCCATATCAAAACATCAGGACAAGTACGATAACGAGCCACAGGAGTGGCGAAGATGCACTTCCGAACTTCAAGGTCCAAGGGGATACTGAGAGAAGATAAATCCCAGTCACCATCCGAAGAGAGTAAGTCATGGACTGTAAGATCACGATCCTGTATGGGAATATTAGGAAGCAGGCGTTGGAGAGGAGCCTCACTAACCCATCTATCGAACCAAAAGGAGATAGTCCGACCATCTCCCACACGCCATGCAAACTCATCTTTCAAGAAAGGGATAGCACGATGAATCGCTTTTCAGCAAGATGAGGCATGAGAGGGAAAGTTAGCTGGCAAAAGATTTTGGGATCGTAGGTATTTGCCCTGTAAAACTTGAACCCACAGCTTATTATCATTTTGCAGCTGTGAACTCTATGCATTCTTATAAGGCTTCTGGTCCCGATAGCTTTCAACCGATTTTTTGTAATTCATATTTTCTCGCATTATTCTCAAGATTATCATTAGACACGTAGTAGATTTCTCTTTGCTTTTCAATTGAATATGTGTTATTTACAATTGGAAGAGAATTCATTATCAGAATTTGATTTCTAATATGATCAAACGAATCACTGATCATATTAGAAATTGT
>JAOSBP010000005.1:11593511-11611180 GCA_027563825.1 Erythroxylum mucronatum
TATGGCGCACTCAGAATAATTTTTCAAACCCTTTATCCACGTTAATCCTAATAAAATTGCATTAGGCACAAAAACCGAGAATATCATGTATGCATGTACAGTAATTCCATGTGCACAATTACTACTGTGTACCAATCCTAATATACATGAACAGTACTACTTAATCCCTATCAATCCCATCCTATAACAAATTTACTATTTTACCCTTTCAATTGTGGGTAGGATGTTACAATAAATCCCACTCACCATCCGAAGAGAGTAAGTCATGGACTGTAAGATCACGATCCTGTATGGGAATATTAGGAAGCAGACGTTAGAGAGGAGCCTCACCAACCCATCTATCAAACCAAAAGGAGATAGTCCGACCATCTCCCACACACCATGCAAACCCATCTTTCAAGAAAGGGATATCACAATGAATCGCTTTCCAGCAAGATGAGGCATGAGAGGGTAAGTTAGCTGTCAAAAGATTTTGGGATCGTAGGTATTTTCCCTGTAAAACTTGAACCCACAGCTTATTATCATTTTGCAATAAGGACTAAACAAGCTATCCAAGCATGGCAACATTATTATCTCGAGCCATCCGAAGGCCTAAATCGCCCATAGCCTTGGGGCTGCAAACTGATTCCCAATTGAGAAGATGAAGCCCCTTGCCATTTCCCTAAGAACTCCAAAGGAAAGACCGACAAGCCTTGTCAATAGAATGGCAAACACCTGAAGGCATCCAACATGTCTGCATCGAGTAGAGAGGGATGGTTGAGAGAGTGGATTGAACCAGAGTATGTCTAGCAGCTTTATTAAGTAACTTAGCTTTCCAGCCCTGAAGACGACCCTGGATTTTATCCAGGACATGCTGAAAATCACGAGTGGGTTTACCACCATGTAAAGGAACTCCAAGATAAGTCCCCAAATCCTTAGTGAATTGGAGGTTAAACTGTCGACGCAGAGAGTCCTTGTAGCCGCGAGGGACACTAGGCGAGATGAAAGTCCTAGACTTCTGAGCATTAATAGCCAGACCAGAACAAGAACAGAATTGTTTCATGGTGGTTAGGACAGTCCGACAGTCTCTTCTGGTGGCAGAGGAGAATAAGAGAACATCATCAGCGAAGAGTAAGTGAGATAGTGGGGGACTCGTGCCCGAAAGCTGAATAGGCCTCCAAACATTAGACAACACTTTACTAGATATGAGCAAGGATAGCTTTTCCATACAAAGCACAAATAGATAAGGAGACAGAGGGTCGCCCTGACGCAGACCCCTTTGAGGGCAGAGAGCCGGTAATCGAGAACCATTCCAGACGATAGACAACCGAGAGGTAGTAACACAGGACATAATAAGGGAGACGTACATCCGAGGAAAACCAAAATCGATTAGAGTTTGTCGCAGGAATCGCCAATCCACTCTATCATATGCTTTGGCTAAGTCAATCTTCATAGCAAGATAACCCGCTTTCCTTTTAGTTCTACGAATAGCATGCACCACTTCTTTAGCAAGAATAATATGCTCTGCTGCTGTTCTGCCAGGAATAAAAGCACCTTGCGTCGGACTAACAAGAGAGTCCAACATTGGTCTGAGTCTTTGAACAAGAACCTTAGTGAGAATTTTGTAACTAACGTTACACAAACTGATAGGCCGGAACTGATTCATAGAAGTTGGATTAAGCTCTTTAGGGATGAGAACCACTAAAGTTTCCGCAAGCTCCATTGGGCAGGTACCCGTAAGAAAGGCGTGATTCACCATATTATAAACAGAATCCCCAACTACATGCCAAAATTTCTTATAAAAAATCGGTTGAAAGCCATCGGGACCAGGGGCCTTATAAGAATGCATAGAGTTCACAGCTGCAAAAACCTCCTCTTTAGAGATAGGCGCTAAGAGATTGTGGATATCGTCCTCCGAAAGAGTCGGATGGTTAGGCATCTGAGGAAAAGGCATAAGAATATCATCAGTAGAACAAAATAAATTATGGAAAAACTGTAATACCTCAGCCTGGATCGAGGACTCATCCACCAGCCAAGAGCCATCGGGAGTACGTAAACGCTCGATCCGATTTTGCTTACGACGACAAATCGTTGTGGCATGAAAGTAGCGGGTATTCCGGTCCCCATGTTGCAACCACTTTACTCTAGATTTCTGGTACCAGAAGACCTCTTCTTGTTGTAAAATAGCGTTATAATCGGTAAGCAGTTCTCGTTCCAAGGTACTAAGAAAATCTGAATCCCGAGTAGCAAGGGACTTTTGCACGCCCTCCAGGCGTGCCAAAATCCTCTTCTTACGATGGAAAATGTTGCCAAAGACTTCCCTGTTAAATCGTAGGGCAGCGTCCTTCACATTGTGTAGTGACTCGGACAAAGAAGAAGGATCACTATGCCAAGCCTCTTCGACCACCCGGGGAAAATCTGGATGAAAAGTCCAAGCAACCTGAAAATGAAAGGGTCTTGAAGTAACAGGCGGGGTGGCACCATGTAAGCGCAAAAGAATAGGGTTATGGTCCGAATGAGTTCGAGGTAAGTGATGAAGAGAGGCTTCTGGATAAAGTAACCGCCATTCAGGAGTTCCCAAGGCTCTATCAAGACGGACAAAAGTGGAGAATATACCATTATGAAGTTGGCGATACGTGAAAGGGGCACCTTTGAACCCAAGATCCATCAATCCACAACGGTCTAAATTCTGCTTGAAAATATTAGCTCTTCTTGTAGAGAACAACCCACCCTTCTTTTCACTAGGACAAGCATAATCATTAAAGTCCCCAATGAGCAACCAGGGGTGATCAATGATCTTGTGAAGACGGAACATCTCCGCCCAAAAAATCGCCCTCCCGGAGGCATGAGGACTAGCATACACAGCTGTGAGGTGCCATATATTGTTCTTGCCATCCGAAACAAGGAAATGGATAAATTGTCGATGAGAGACCAAGAGTCGTAAACAAAGTGAGCCAGCATGCCACAGACACCAAATACCTCCTGAGAAGCCAACAGAGTCCATACGAACGATATTATCAAAGCCAAGAGAGTGAGATACCTTGTCGGCCTTAGCTCCCGAAATATGCGGTTCCACAATAATCATAATATCAGGTTTATAGCCCCGAACAAGTTCCTTAACACAACAAGCAAATTTGGTATTGGCCGCTCCTCGGCAGTTCCAAGCTAAGATATTGAGATTAATCATAAAAAAAAAGTGGTAAATTATTGGGAAAACAACACGACAGAGATCCGCAATTCAAATGATGGTACTAGGTACCATATCCACATCCTCTCCAATGGTAGAAGGTGTCTCATCCATACCATCAGTAGCCATGGACACGGAAGAACCAGGGGCAAGCTGAGGAATGGGTGGCTGATCGGTCGGGCCAGGATCAGGAGGGTCAGACAGATGAATACCATGAAGTTGCTGTTGGTTAGATGCATCATGGATAACTGCAGTAGAGACCACAAGACCAGTAGATAAGGGGGTATTTTGAAAAGCCTGACGAAATTGGGAAGCCACCTGTTGAACTAAATTTTCGTCAGAAGGGTGGTGTGTAGGGGAGGCTACTGGGGAAGTCTTGGATGAGGTTGCCAAAGGTTGGACAGGTGGAGGCTCTCGGCCAGCAGGAGAAGCAGGAGTTTCAGCAGGTGTCTCACCCAAAGTGTTAGTCTCTTGGAGGCATCCAGTAGAATTCTTGCGAGTAGTAAGAGTAGGTTGCTTTTTGTAAACTCGGCCAGCCTTTGGAGCCCCACTGGTGGATCCAACGTCGAAGGTGAATGTAGGCTGGTCCGCACTACCGTGTCCCAAATCAACCGGGTCCTGCAGATCATCAGTATTAAAGAAAGCATCAGTTAAATGAGAAAAACGATTAGTATTAAGGCTGATGGGGTGAGGAGGAGAAGCTCCCTGTTTAGAGCGGTTTGGGCGTCGAATTTTTTTTTCCACCACCATCCAGGAGCCAAAACCAGGAACCTGATCCTGGGCACTGCCTCCATGAGCGTGTCCTTCAGCCTGGCAATCCTCAGACCGCGCCATAGTCTTTGCGGGGAAGGAATCATCAGGAGGCCGATCCGCAGCCAATGTGGTAGGACATGTTTGTTCCTTATGGCCATACCGTCCACAGCTAAAGCAAATAGTATGGAGCCCTTCATATTCAACGTGATAGGATCTGCCATCAATCTCCAACTGGCCAATAAGGGGTTTATCTAAATTAACCTCGACGCAAACCCTAGCAAAGCGCCCCCGATTTGCAAGAGTAGTGTTCCTGTCAACTTTGATCGGACGTCCAATTCCAGATGCTAAAGCCATCAGTAGATCTTCATCATAATATTGAACCGAAACATCTGGAAAACGAGCCCAAACTAGTGTGGAGTCTACCGTGGAGTTAGCTGCTGAAAAATTCGGAGTCCATGGGCGAACAGAGAGATAGTGGTCAAAAATGACCCAAGGACCTCCTCCCATAACCTTTTCAAAATCAGCACAAAGATCAAATTTAACCAAGAAAAAATCATGTCCAAGATCGAGGACATCAAAGCCCCCAACCGGTGACCACAGCTGCTCAACCTTGGTGTAGAGGACCCTGAAGGAGATGGGGCGGCCTAGAAGTTTAACGACGACCGATTGTCGCCACGGAAGCTCAAGGTTAGCCATATATGCTGGGTCGACATTGAATACCGGTAAGAGTGGGTTACCATTCTTGAAATCCTTCGTCACAATGCCCACTGCGATGAGATCAATGGGGACCCTTTCTTGAGCTTTGTAGTCGCGTTCCTTGGCTTGTTCACGGGCAAGAACCTTGTCCTTCCAAGACGGCAAGGGAGAACCAGAGCGCTGGAGAGATGGACCCAAAGGAGGCACAGAAGGCGTCAGATCTGGTGGTTTATCAGGAGGCCTGGTCTTTTTGGTCGGGCGAGGGTCAGTGGAGGAGAGGCGAGCACGAGAGGTCATCGTCGGCGTGGGTGGGGGTAGTCGGCAGTGGAAGAGAGACGTTGGTTTTGGCTTATTCAGTTGTTACAAGATCTTGCATAGGGATTCAGTAACCTGAACATACTGTTCCTTGTATGTACCATCTGTCTCAGGCTTCGATTACGGTGGAAATCATTCACCGACAGTGGCAACAATATGAGTCTCGTAAGATCTGTAACAGGTTCTTTCTTTGATATGAAGCATCCTAAGTATTACACCTCTAGCCCCAAACACGTATTTTCTACCTTTAATGAACAATTGGTTCTCTTAGAGTGTTTTCATAGTTTTGCATAAGTGCTTCCTATGAGATTGAAATGAATTGTTATATAATAGCATATCATCAAAGAATACTAATATAAACCTTTTTAAAAATGACTTGAAATTTTATTAATCAAACTTTGAAATATATGGCATCACCAATAACTTATAGTGTCCCTCATTAGATCAAATGTCATCTTAAACATGTCTTATGGTTGCAATCAAATTTAGTGGTAATCTAATGTCAAATATGTTGGAAATCAACCGTAATTAAATCACGAGCGTCGTAGAAAAATAAATTTTTTACGATTTCCGATCAGATCACGATAATTGAATAACTTGAATAATTAAACTAAATCATAAAAATATAAAATCGTACCTTATTCAATTTCCTGTTGAATGCTTTTGAAAGCTTTTTGTTGTATCAACCATGAGATGTGTGATCGATTAAGTTCCTAATATATTGACAATGATTATAAATTATGCTTATAATTCATAATTAGAACCAGATAAATTAAAATTTCTTTTCATTTATTTTTAATTATCAAATTAAACAATTTATAATCATAGATTAAGATTGATGTCTAATTACATGTCATGATCACTTAAATATCAAAAATGTCAAAGTGGTTTGACTTAACTTTTCTATGCATGGTTATGATATATAGTTTAATCCATTCATCATCCAATATCCCAGTTAGACAGATTATGAATATAATATTTATTCTTTTATATCCAATCATGTTCGTTTTTGTTAATTAGTAATTGATTTATAATTGATATTTGAAAACGTCTTTTTAAATGTCAATTCACTCTGATTAGAGAATTCGATAAATCACTACTAATCAAGAACAATAAAATATTCTCTCTAATCACTTCAAAGTGACGAATCCTTTATTAACTTATTCAACTATATCTATATATGATTCATATTATATCCAAATACTACTGCCTAAATTATTCTCAGACAATTCATGAGTAGAATTAAAATACAGTAATTCTCACATAAGATTCCTTGGTAATCTCAAGTCTAATGATCAATTATACAACTATTATTATAAGAAAATCCATAGACACTTAAGTAATATTCCAATAGGAATCTCATAGTCGGGTCAGTTCACTGACTTATTCTCTAATAAGCATCCACATGTTAGTTTAAGTATCTTCATATTTTAATTTATGAGGCCAATTACTTTCTTAAACAATAAAACTAGTACACATTATGCTTTCTTTATATAAAGAAAGCATAATGTGTACTAGTTTTATTGTTTCATCAATATTCCATCTTTATAAAACTACAACTAGAAATATTTAAGAATAGTACATAAATATAAATTGAATCTTATAATTATGATCTTATCATAATTTCAATTACACAATAATTATTTCAAGGATTTTACCTTTAGTATTAAAACATCAAATGTAATTAACTTAATACATAAAGATAAAGAATGTCTTTTATTAATTAAACAGTAATTTCATACATCAAGTTGCAACCAATCAATTAACAACAAGGGCAGAAACTAACAAAATCCAATTTATAATACTAGTTGGAACCATGTAATTCATCAAGAGTTCTTCAATGAGTAGGATGGAGAATTTATCTTTCTTTAATATCAATGCCACCGGAGAAGCATATGGCCCAATGCTTTGTTAAATAAAACCTTACCTCATCAACTCTTACACCAAGCTCTCTATCATATCCTTTCATGATCTAGAATAGTGATAAGGTTAGATATTAATGGTCTTAGTTCCCTCCTTTAAATGGATCCTATGATTCTGCTTCCTATTCGAAGGTAGTTGATTTGACTCTTTGAATACCAAAGCATGCCCTGATATGTTTATCTCATTAAAGGAGGCTTAAGTAGCTTCCTTGAATGTCCATTTGTTGCAACTGACATTATTCAATGGGGTAAGTGAATTGCAACATATAGAGTTGCCCCCTCTTAGAATCTTGAGTTGAGCACTTTATAGAATTCTTTCCCAAAACTATCTTAGATCCATTACTAGGATTGCTGTTAAAGGTAACGATTCTTTCATCCCACTCAAATTTCATCATCCTTCTCTTAAATTTGCACAAAATATTGTTTAATCCTCCAACCAGTGTATTCCAAAAACTAGATCACAACTCTCCAAAGCGACTACTAGAGTGTTGGTGCTGAATTGCAACCCTTGTTTGGTCTATGTGAAATTGATGCAATGTTTATTACAAAACAAATTCAATCCCCCCTAACGATTTAAATGGATTCAACTGTTTGCACATCACATCCTCCTTCCATAACCACTAAAGTGTTTGCAAAGTTGTGAGTACTTTCATTATCCACCAATATGGATCACACTTTTCAAGTCCATGAAACTCACATTTTCTTGAACTCCTCTTCTCCTTTCATCTCTACCATTGCTTTAAATGGTACATTGGGAGAAGATGGTTATCGTAAAGAGCGGTTGGGAAATGTGACGATGAAAGGTGATGGTGAAGATAACATTAGGAGATCTATAAGAAAGATTGGTAATCTTAGAGTTGTGGATAAGTAATTTTGGGGATGCAAATTAGGATTTTGTTATGGTTTATTAGTTAATTAATCACATTTAAAGTAAATATTTTGATTATTTATTTAATTATAGATATATAAAAATTAATTGGAATCCACATCTACTCAACTCTTAGTTGTACCGTGAGTTTAAAATAAAATAAAAAATCATATATTTTTGATAGGATGTGAACAAAAAAGTGAGAGTGTTTAAAGTTTAAATTGAGCCTTTTAAACATTAAAATTCTAGTTGTTTTTACTCTTATATATAATAACTTCGTTTACCCTTGCGAGTACTAAGTTTGGGGATAACTATAATTGTAGGAGACGGAGATTATGAAAATGGACTACTTGTAACAAGGAGTAGGAGAGTTATTTTCCAAATGTACCTCATGTGCTAAAAAGACCAATAGGATTCATCCAAAACAAGTTTTTATAAGAACTCGGAAAATCTTAATTGAACTCCATACTATAATCAATAGATTCTGTTTGATTCCACCCTTGAATTTACACAAAAGCGGCTACCGAGTAAAATTTACATCCATCTTTTAACCTATTCAATTAGGAATTGAGGGCAAAAAGAGCCCAAAAAAACAAAAATCAATTACCTGGGAACAACTGAACTGAAACATTGCAATTTTTTTTTGCAAGGGAAAAAAACAAAAAAAAACTAATGCATCAAGTCTAATCCCCTACAAAGGGTTCGAGGGTACAGGGTTCCTCGCAAATCCTGGTGAAGTGCATCCAAGATGCTTAGGGGAGGCACTGGAAGTGTATGCAATCTCGGCGTCGCGAAAGAAGCTAGAAATGTCAAATGATCCGCATATTGATTTCCTTCGCGAGGCGTATGCTCTACCCGCACGTCCCAATCTCGACGGATCAAGTCACGAATACTTGTCACCAAAAAAGAATGCTCAGTTAGATCAGTCAGGCACACGGAAAGAATATTGATAACCTCCAAGAAGTCCACTTCGATTATCACTTGTCGATAGCCCCAGTCCCAAGTCAACAACAACCCTGAATACACACCATAGAGTTCAGCCATTAAAGGATCGCCGACACCAATATGCTGTAAAAAGTCGCCACACCAGTGACCCTAACAGTTCCTTAGAAGACCTCCTGCTGAAACAATATTAGAGCCCAGTTTCACCGCACCATCAATATTTAGCTTGATCTCTACAGTCATGTTGGTGTTGATGCGTAATCTATATCTAACATGTCATAGGATCGAGGGCCGGTAGAGAGGAAACTAGGGAAGGCAGCGAAGAGATGAAGCAAATTTAAAAATAAGAGGTATTTCAAAATACCTGAAACATTGCAATTTTAACAAACCAGAAACAAGCCCAAGGTAATGGAATAGGTCCTCCTGTCCTTGTCCTTTGCAGCCAGGTGCATCGATAAAAGCCGAAGATGGGACCAGACTCTTGCAAAAATAGCTATCTAAAGCAAGTGGGTCTTTTTATTGAGATGTTAGGGTGAAAATATTCTTTTGATAATAACGACTCCGAATCCAATACACTCCTTACAAAATATACACCCACAAATTCGGAAAAAAACCGAAAAACAAAATATAAACAAAGACTTCTTCAAGGTGGACAACCTGCAACTCTGGAAGACACGTCAAGTTGACAGTCTCAGAAACTGCCGATTTGACTACAAGCTTCTTTTTATCACTTAGAGAGTGAAGTTTAATAAGATCAAAAACTTGCCCATTTCCGATCTGCTTTTTTCTGCGTTGAAGAGCAGTTCAAGAAAAATCACCCACATGGCTCAGGAGATTGAAAGGTATCTAATGGAGAAGTTCAGCAGACAACTTCATTCAAAACAAGATATTCCTTTGGTTAAAGAATTCAAGAAACTTGAAATCAACCTCAAACAGGCGATGGGATCGTCCTCTCCCTCTCCTGATGACAGACGATTGCTCAGAGAGAATCTCTTCATAGTCAACGACTGTTTAAATGAATGTCTAGCATTATCAGGTAAGCACGCTCTGTTTTCTGCTAGACTTCGTGATATCGGAGAAACTTTGAGAAACATGTCTGGATCTTCCAGGGGAGGATCCAATGGAACTTCTAATGGGAACGTTACTTCAGCCCCGAAAGCCCCACCTAACCCATCAGACATGCAAAGCATTCCTCGTTGGAAGTCTCAGTTGTTAGATCCAGATAACTTCCCTGGCGTCGGTGACGACCTGGAGGAATTGTTGATTGGACAAGGAAGTGAGGAAAAGTTCAAGGCTATTGGAATCACAGGAGCTGTTGGTAGTAAAAATACCAAGCTTTGTCAGATTTTGCTAAACAGGCCAAAAGTGAAGGATCATTTTCTTCCGAGAATTGGGTTCTATTTACCAATTTCTGACAAAGATCCTATCTTATTTACCAAAAAAAAAGATTCTATCTTGGGAGGATTGTTGGATGCTCTTGGTGTAAAGAAAGAGATGGTGGAAGCTATCTATGGAAAACATGGGACTGCTGGCCTATGTTGTGCACTTAATGTAAGATTGGTGGGGAAGAGATATCTGATTGTGCTTGACGATGCTCGGGACGCGAATGAGTGGTTTCATGAGTTGAGTTCTTCATTGCCTAAGAAGGGTAAGTATGAGGACCGCCTCGCCTACGGGTTGCCGAAAGGACATGGAGGAGCAGTGATTGTCACGAGCAGGGATGAGAAAGTAGCGGAGAGCATGGTTGGTGAGGAAAACTTACACGTGATCGGAGCAAACAGCTCTGAGGTGGAAGCTGCTGATCTGTGTTCATAGAACAAATTCAAGAAGGGCAAAAGGCTGTTGGGGGAAGCGGAATTGAAGAGGATGATTGTATGGAAATGTGGTGGACAATGGATTGATCCAGGTTTAGTTGACTAGTGGTTTTTCTTGCCTTTGGTGTTGGCCTCCCAAGTGTGATAGTTTTCTTGCTTCAGGTCTTGTGCTTTGCATGAAAGAGGACGCTTAAGTCTCTGCTTGTTTATGTTTGCATTTGCGTTGGATAGTTGGGTGTTTACTTCTTTGTTTAACTTTCTAGCTTAAATCTCTGCTTGTTTATGTTTGCATTTGAGTTGGATAGTTGGGTGTTTACTTCTTTGTTTAACTTTCTATCTTAATTTATCTCATTAAATTCATAGATTCAAGGCTATAAGCTGTAAAAAAGGTCTTACTGCGAACGTGCTTGCTGAATGGTAACTTAAGAGAGGATTGGAATAGATTGAATCAGGTAAGAATGCATCTGCAGACTGCTAACTGGTTATCAGCTCAGGATGGTATTGGTACTTAAAATTGCAGAATTTCCTTTCCATTTAGTTAAGACATAACTTAGCTTTAGTCTCAGAGTCTTCCTTCCCTATGAATTGCTGTGTGTGACATTACTATCATAGCCTTTTGTTACGGGATTACTCTTTCTTGTCATCCAAAAAGCAACCAGAATAACACCGGAAAGTAGTTTCTTTCACAACTTGATCTTCTGCTTCACTCGTGTGTAAAGAAGTATAAATTATGTTTGCTTAACGAAAATGAAACATCATCAAGCAAGAGAGCACTGCATCTTTCCGGCATTGCAAGTTTGACGACTTGGAATGAACAAGCAAATATATAATGAGTTAATTGAAGGGTTTAATGAGAGACAGAAATGGATATTTTGAGATGGATTCTGAAGGACTTCTCCAAGTGCACTGCAATTCCAAGCAACTAGTTAAGATGGAAGAGTTTGCTGAGCACGAACGCTGGTAATGCCTTCTTTCCATCCTCTTTGACGGGCCCTACTCTCCCACATTGCACTAAGCTTCCTTTGGGCTTCTAATGCTCCTGCAGCTCTTTCCCTTGCCTCCTCGCAGGTCTCCATTCCTGCATTGCACTTGTCTGCCTCCTTTTGAAACTGGGATGCCATTTTCTTAGCCTCCAATAGCGCCACATCTGCCCGCCTCTGGCTCTTCAGGGCTTCTGCTTCTTTTAGCTTCACTTCTTCTGATAGCAGATGTGTAAAACTCTTCTCTATCTCCTCGCTTAACTCAGGTTCGTGTTTCATACAGTCTTGAGTAGCAAGAGATGAAGAATGGATGAAAAAAAACGACTGGTAAAGTATAGAAAAAGGTTTAGCAGAAGGAGGTTCTGCTTGTCAGTCATTACCAACCAATTACACAAGTTATTAACTAAGGCCATGTTCGATGCTACTATGGATGGATTGCAAGGCATTAAGTGTTTTAACTTTAATACTAATAAAAAGGGAAACCGAACAGGGTACATCACAGAAACTAACCTAGAAAGGAGGCGTTGCTCAATTCTGCAAGATAACATAGATAGACAACATGTCAGCTTTAGTGACAACTAGGCATGGAAACTTCAATACAATGTCACAGACAAACGCTACGGTATCCTCCGGAGAATTAAACAGACTAGCAAGTAGCATCATAATCTAAATCTTTTAAGCAGACTCAGATTCATCTACAGATGAATTAGTAAAGCAATGAACTTGAAGAATCGATTGACAAATTCTGTCCTAACTGCCACTACCAAATCCTCTACAAACCTAAAGACTGATACCTCCGTTGTCACTATATAAAGTAATGACCATCCAAATAAAATAAATTGAAACAAAGAACCTCATTGGTCCGAGAGCCCTCAAAACCACTACTCCTGGAAAGAGTATACATTCTCTGGATTAAACTAAAACCAGTCATCTTGATTCTAAACACATGTTCAGATATGCATGCTTGAGCGTGCGATAACTTTCAAAGTAAATAAAACATACCGTTTTCCATGAAAATAAGGGGGTCTGAAGAACAGTCACAGAAACAAGGAGGACAATAAGAAGAAGAAGAGGAAGCAGAAGAAGAAGAGGAGCGAAGGGCGGCTCTAAGAAAATCAGAGATATGCCAGTAGAGAGGTGGGCCGACAATGTATCCAACAATGCACAAACCCATCGTTCCCATCACACTCATCGCTCCCTGTACTGCTTTTTGTTGTCCCCTGCGACTCATTATTTCTCAACTTCTGAGTTGAATGGTTTCTTCAGTTTTTGCAGTGAAGAAGGAAAATGAGAGAAAACTAACAAAAAATATTGTCCCCGGTGTGGAGTGCCAAGACAGATACCTGAGATTGCACGATTTGAAAGTCTCGTATAATGTTCCCCTGGAAACGGTAGTTTTGCAGAAATATACGTTCTTGATGCCACATAAGGAGCAGTGGTTAGCCATAGCCATTTCGCCATTTCTCACGTGCATGTAATGTAATGTACAAGTATTTGGTTTTGGAACAATTCAGGGAACCATAATAATAATAATTATTATTATTAGTATTATTATATATATATATATATATTATAATGATATAATAGTATTATTAGTATTTTTGGAAATTTTTATTTATTTATTTCTTTTAAGTTATTTATTATTATTATTATTATTATACCCAAAAAAAATTAGTTCTTTATTTATTAATATTTTTTGGAAATTATTTATTTATTTACTTTTAGTTATTTATTATTATTATTATTATTTTACCCAAAAAAAACAAACTATAATATCCTATTCTTTTATTATATTCTTATTTCTACTGTATGATTTTTGTGGGGGGTCGACTGGTTTCAACTTTCGTGGCTTTTCGCATTTCCTATTAAGTAGCGTAAAAGACGCGAGGAAGGAGGGATGCCTTTCGATCGATTTATTGGCTGCAGACGCACAACTTGCAAGAGTAAAGACGGTGATGATTTAGTTAGAATAGGCTCTTGGAACGTGGGAACCCTCACGGGAAAATTTTTGGAATTGGTAGAGATTTTAACCAAGTATAGGATACAAATAGCATGCATTCAGGAGACTAGGTGGGCGAGAGCCAAAGCAAAGGAGATCGGGGGATTCAAACTATGGTACGCGGGTAGTCCGGGGAAGCAGAATGGGGTAGGTATTTTAGTGGACAAGGGACTAGTGAACAGGGTCGTGGAAATCACAAGGGTCTATGACAGGTTAATGTTGGCAAAAATTGTCCTTGGTAGTATGGTTCTCAACGTAGTTTGTGCGTATGCCCCCCAAGCTGGAGCAGACGATCAACAGAGACGTACGTTCTAGGAGGTGCTGGATGGCGTGCTTCAACAAATTTCTTACACTGAGCAGCTCTTCCTTAGAGGGGATTTCAACGGACATATAGGGGCGGGTGCAGATGGTTATACAGGGACTCATGGTGGCTTTGGATACGGTTCTAGGAATAATAGTGGGGTTGAGTTACTGGACATGGCCATCGCTTATGAGTTAGTCATAGTAAATTCCTTGATTAAGAAAAACGAAGCACAACTGGTGACGTTTCAGAGTAGTACAACTAAGACGCAAATTGATTACCTCCTTGTCCGGACAAGAGCCAAATCGTGGTGTAGGGATTGCAAAGTGCTTCCGACCGCCTACCTATCCACTCAACATAAATTGTTAGTTGCAGATCTACTTATTAAGGGCTAGAGGGCACAACGATGTACCGAGCGATTCCGCAAAATCAAGTGGTGGAGAGTACACGGGGACATGGCGGAACTTTTTAGGACTCAAGTTCGGCATAATACACCTTGGGTGGTGTGTGGGGATGCCAACAGATGTGGCAGGGAGTAGCCCCCGTGATAAGAGAGACCGCCACAAAACTCTTAGAGGTTTCTAAAAGACGAGGAGGAGACCGAATGCCATCTTGGTGGTGGTCAGAAGAGGTCCAAAAGACAGTAAAGTTGAAGAAGCGAGCTTTTAAAGATTTGTTGGAAAGTGCTACCGAGGAGGAGTGTGTTACAAACAAAGTTTGGTATCGACTGGCAAAGCAAAGAGCGAAGAAGTCTATCGCAGTGGCTCGCGGAGAGGCTTCTGCGGATATGTACAGGGACTTGGATACGACTAAAGGAGCACACAGAATTTTCAAGTTAGCACGAGATAGGGCACGTGTGATGGGAGATTTCAATCGTATTTGTTGTATCCGGGATGAAGCAGGACAGGTACTCACTAAGGCCGATGCCATCAGACAGCAGTGGCAGAGATACTTTCATAGCCTTTATAACGAGGACATATTGGTCGACATAGAGTTAGGGGAACCCTGTGTGGCGAGGCAATTTTCAGAAGGGAACCCATGGGGGAGGATCACCAGGGGAGAGATTACCAAGGTTCTCAGGGGAATGGGGAGCGGACGGGCAGAAGGGCCGGATGAGATCCCTATCGAGGTATGGAAGCGACTGGACGCTATCGGTACTGCATGGTTAGTTCAGCTCTTTAATGTGATCCTCGAGTCAGCCAAGATGCCGGATGAATGGAGGTTGAGTAAGTTAATCCCCTTGTATAAAGCCAAAGGAGACATCCAACAATGTCACAACTATAGAGGCATCAAATTATTAAGTCATACCATGAAGCTGTGGGAGAAGGTAATTGAAAGGAGACTCCGAAGAGCTGTTTCGATTTCAGACAATCAATTCGGATTTAAGCCAGGTAGGTCCATGAGACCACGACAAAGGCGATTCATCTACTTAGGAGATTGATGGACTGCTGCAGGGAACAGAAACGGAACCTGTAAAAGGATTGTGATGAATGTATAGTTCAGTACATTTACAAGGTTGAATATGTGTTTAAATAGATACAAGTGAGGGAAATAACTGAGTGTATCAGAATCATAACAGACTATATTACATCCTAAAGAACAGAAAATAGATTCAGTCAATCGAAGACTTGGTCATGTTCTTATCCTTATTAACCTGCACTTAGTTTTTGTAGATTTGGAAAAAGCATATGACAGGGTTCCTAGAGAACTCATATGGAGGTGTTTGGAGGCAACGAGCATTCCTAGCGCTTATATCAAAGTGGTAAAGGATATGTATGAAGGAGCATTGACCAGTGTACGGACAATCGGAGGTGACACGGAAGCGTACGCTATTGGTGTTGGACGCCACCAAGGCTCAGCTTTAAGCCTGTTTTTGTTTACATTAGTGTTAGATGAACTTACTAAGCATATTCAAGGAGAGGTGTCGTAGTGTATGTTATTTGCGGACGATATAGTCCTGGTGGATGAGACTAAGGAGGGGGTAAATACAAAGTTAGAATGTTGGAGAGAAGTATTGGAGTCGAAAGGTTTTCGCATGAGCAGGTCTAAGACGGAATATTTGGAATGCACCTATTCGGGTCGCCAGATGGTACATGAAACGGAGGTAGCAATTGGTACTGATAGCGTACCACAAAAATCGAGTTTCAAATACTTAGGATCAATTATTCAGAGCGATGGTAATATTGATGACGATATAGTACATCGTATCAGATCTGGGTGGGTCAAATGGCGGAGTGCGTCGGTTGTTCTCTATGATAAAAAGGTCTCTATCAGACTCGAAGAGAAGTTCTATAGAATGGTGATTCGGCCAACCATGTTATATGGGGCAGAGTGCAGGCCTACTAAGCGTAGACATATGCAACAAATGTTGGTAGCATAAATGTGCATGCTTAGGTGGATATGTGATATTACCCAACGAGATAGGGTACGTAATAGGGTAGTGAGGGTCAGGCTACAGATGGCTAGTATTGATGACAAGTTGTGAGAGAAGAGGCTTCGGTGGTTTGGGCATGTGAGTAGGATGTCTTGTGATGCTCCGGTTCGGCGTGGCGAGAGAATTACCCTTAATGAATATAGGAGGAGGAGAGGGAGGCCTTATAAGACCTGGAGGGAGGTGATCAAGAGAGATCTGTCAGAGTTGGCACTCCCTTCTGCAGTGACTCAGATTAGAATAGTCTGGCGTGATAGGATAAGGATAAACGACATGCCATAGGGCAGCTTTTTTTCCAGGTCTATGAGGAGATTCCTACACTGGAGGAGTAACACCGTCGGCTTGCCGCACTCTCAGGGCATTGACCAGGGTGGACGCATCGCGCAGGTGGCAACGAGAGAAGCTGGGCTTGGCAAGGTGAAAGGTAATAGCGGATTTATGGCCACATCAAGTATAGATATTTCAATGTATTACCCATCTTTACTGATTTATTTATGGTCCCTTACATCTTTGTTATCATGTCTCATATGCATATGGGCCAACTGGAAATAGCCTCTCTACATTGTAGAGGTAAGGCTGCGTACTATCCGGCCCCCCAGACCCTGCTTTAATGTAAGATTTTTTCGGAGTATAATGACGATGATGATGATGATGAATGATATTTAGGTAATTAGTTACAACTGTCAAAGGGTTAACTCTCATGCATATATTTTTTGTAATATATATATATATAGTATTATTATATATATATATATATAATAATATATTATTTTATTACCTCTCATATTATATACTCATATTTTTAGTCACCTCTGTGACTATTCATACTTATATATATATATACAAGTCACGACCTTGACTTATTTAAATTACAGCCTTGACAAAAAAAATTGAAATGAGACAAAGTTTTATATATATATATATATACAAAGTTTTTTTTAAATGAGGCAGATTTTTTTTGGAAATGAGACAAAGTTATACATATATATATATGTCTTCTTCTTTTTTATTTACCGATTTTTCTTCTCTCATCTCATATTAGATACTCATATTAGTAGTCATGCATGTGACTATTAATAATCACAGGCATAATTCCGATACTTATATATATTTAATTGTTATTAATTATTATATAATAATATTTAGGTAATTAGTCACAGGCTTGACTCTCTTACATATATTTTTTGTAATTTGTAATTAAATAAAATTTATATAACATATATATATAATTTTATTATATATATAATAATATATTATTTTATTATCTCTCATATTATATACTCATATTAGTAGTCACGTCGGTAACGTGACTTCAATACTTATATATATATATATAGATGAACATGGAAATCTATCCCGTCGTCCAAATGATCCAACGGTCTTCTTTTTTTTATTCGCTGATATTTCTTTTCTCATCTCTCATATTATATACTCATATTAGTAGTCACGCCTGTGACTATTAATAGTCACAGACGTGACTCC
>JAOSBP010000005.1:11648142-11661802 GCA_027563825.1 Erythroxylum mucronatum
GAAGTAGATGATACCACAGAGAGCTTGCCATTGTCTCGCTTCTTGATCTGATAAGTAGGTGGAGATGGAGGAAAGAAAGCAAATTTCGCAGCTAACTGAGAGAACATGCACCCCATTCACCCTCCACCAAGCTTTGAAAAGAAGAGACAAGTCATTGAACACGAAACTTACTCTCAGCAGGGCATATTTACAATGGAAAGACAAGGCTTTGAAGCATGGTTTTAGGATTGTGTACAAAGCTTAAAGAGGGTGAAAAAGGACGTTGGTAAACAGGCAATAGAGGAAAGGTTCAATGGGTTCCAGGGGATTGTTTGTCTAGCTACGTTAGTGCTAACAACTCATAAAAGGCTTCAAAAGATTAACCTTATGCACTTTGCAAGGGTGAGAGAGAGAGAGAGAGAGATTTTGCTGGCGGTTGCAGGTGGATGGGCGGAGAGAGTATATAGTGCGAGAAACAGGCAGAAAATACAGAGAGTGTTGCAGGTGGATGGGGGGTGAGAGTATATAGTGCGAGAAACAGGCAGAAAATACAGAGTGTTGCAGGTGGTGTGGCTTGGTAAACAGTGGCTAACAAAGACTATCTGTTTTCGCTAAAAACGGTGGGGAGAGCGAGAGAAAATGAGAGCTTTGGGGTTAGTAGCTGAGCTGTGTGTGTTATAACTTCAAAACTGGGTTCACAGATGTGCATGACTTCATTGTCTCTGTCAGCTGTACAGATGAAGTCAATATTGCACTTATGCATCTGTCTGCTACACGACACTCTTCTGTTTTTCTCTTTCCTTAAAAATTTTGGCCATTTGGATTGAGTAGTCTCATGCAGGACTGGCTCGCGGATCTTCACGTTCAAGCTTTTCTATGCTTGCCTTGCCTTGTATTCTAAGATGCAATCAATGCAATTGGACTAGAATCTAGATGATGTTAATCCAGACGGTGGTCACTTTGGTCATTTTGAAAAATCTACCAAGTAGAGTAGGAGTAGCCTTGTTACTTTGTAACTTGTTCTTCTCTTCCCTTTTGGGGTGAGACTGAGTAGAGGCAGGCAAAACATTTAGTCGGGCTGTAATGCATAGGCCTTTGTGTTCGTTGGTTGATGGGTAATGTAAACGCAAATCTGGGATTTTATTTTTATCGCCTGCCCATTTTGACACTTGTCAGTACAGTAGCTAAAAGTTTGAGAGTCCATGGCATTGGTATGAATCTTACGGTCAGAAAAGAAAGAGGAGGAGCGAATACAATAAAGGTGGGTGGGTCCAACGCCAAACAAACTAAAGCCATCAGCTCTGTTGTGTCAACAGTTCCCGATCCCTCATGCACTGGCAATGATGGGTGGCGCGTGGGCCTCACTTTCGTCCCCCCATATAATATGTAATGAAGGTGGTGGCTGTTTTACGGAGTCCATATCAGGTTGATTTGTTGATTGACTTGGGCCATGCCATTGTCTCTCAGTCTCCATCTCATGTAGTGACCCACAGCGGCTTATCCAATGCCCTATCATTCTACCTAATTCTTTGCCGTCTCCATCTTCTATCTGACGGCTAAACTGTCCCCACCTGCCTACTTCTATTTCTTAAACTTAAGTTGGACTCTGTTTTCAAAAAGAACAGCAAGAAATGATTAAAGGTTAGAAAACTTTAATCCCATACAATAATTCTCTTAAACTATTTTTAGGGATGTTAAAGGCGTTCTCAGGTATTATTGTTACCAGAACAAATATCAGTTTTGAGTTGAGATTAAGATTCTGAGGTTTCACAAGACCGGAGAGACGAAAAGGTTGACTTATTTCGCACCGAACAAATATGGAAGAGAAGAATGATGACACGATACATGGACTAGGGGGGGTAAGGTGGACGACAAAATTAGTTCTTTGCCATGTACGGATATAATTACCTTTTATTGGTAATTCTCAATTAGTACGAGTAGGACCCATAGGGCATTGCAATTAGACCTTTAAATTATGGGTTCACGATTAACTAAATTTTAATTTATAAAATATTGTTTAAAAATTTTAATATATAAAATAAATTAAAACATTGTAAATTTGAACAACTCAATTTTTGCTAATTCTACTATGTAGTTTCGTTAAGAGAATTCAAATATCAAACAAACCCTAATTCGTTAGGAGGGTAATATTTTTTTTAAGTCTAGATTAGGGTATCCACCGATGGATCCAGTGACTAATCCCCTTGTTGGATTGTAGGCACCTCACAGGATGGAACAGTTGGCTCAAAGATTTAAGGCTACTCCATACTTAAAGCTAAGGATCGAGTCCTTGATTTAGCTAAAGATGAATAAGTTCAGGATAATATTCGTGTACCTTGATGCTATATATTTTTAAACTACCCAATCTAGCAAGCAGAATCCGCTCTTGGGAGCAAATTCAGCGTGGCTCGATCCTCGTTGTATGTTGCAGTATCCAAAGTATGGGTATCCTAACTACGCACTTAAAATATTTACATGAGAATGTGCGATGATTCCAAACCCTCGTGGACTCGCCAATTATCAAATCATATAAATCAAACCAACTACACAAAACCAAGCCATGCATGCCTTCACAAGTAACGCCTCTACCAGCATTTTTACATCGGGTGTCCAACTTTGCTTTTGTTCCGATATTATATGTTATTCAGTTTTGTCTCTTTTAAGCTAAATCTTGTTGTAATATATGCAAAGAACAAACATGAAAGTGTTTGCTTTGGTTTATGTTAATTGATTAAGAAATTGAGCGATGCAGTCTCTCAACTGGGGAAAGTGCTGGTAATCTTCTTCTAACACAAGAAACAAACAACTAAAAGGAAGAAACTGAGTCTGAGACCAGTTTGAGTTGTTGGGCATTGGTAAATTAAATTGAAAACCGAAGCAACGTGCACTCTCTGTAAGGGTCTTACAATATATAATCCAAATAGGATTTGATCCAAAGTTCTGCTTCATCTGTCTTGTCTCCCCAATCAGCTTGTGAGTGATACTCGTGAAACCTGACAACCAACCAGAATAAAACCCTGGTCCGTCTGTACTGTGCATGCCTCATCTTTTCCTTGGTAAAGAAAAAGACCCCGAGAAATGTACGTGTCAAAATTATTCAGCCAGTTGTACCAGACGCTCTCACGTTCCAGCTTTTGGATTGCTCGTCTCCATTTAAGCTAACGGTTGTTCCAATATAAGGCCTTTGTGCTGCACTAGCGTGGTGGTTTGATAAGAACAACTTGGAACCCGTAAACGGAAGAAAATGCAATGCGAATAGTAAATACCTTCTCTTTAAGATCATAAGATCGAGTTCGAACATATACGCGAGCGGCTACAATTTAGGTACATACGAGTAAAACCGCCATCAAGGATGTAGCCTAGAAAAGTTCATTCTTCACTAGGAAAAAGGTGTTGAGAATTTCTATATAAACATTGAAGTCTCAAATGTGTCCTAAAACAGGAATTCCATAATTTGCAAAATAATATACAATACATCAATTATTAAATTACCATTTCATCGCAATAACTTAAGCTGTTGTATAAAATCAATTTAATTAGTTTTATATATTTATTAACACACCCCCTCAAGTAAAAACCCTTTAAGCTTGAAACTTTACTCTATTTTGTGCTAAATAATAGATAGATATGATAAGATTTAAACTCACGACCACTTTATCACAAAAGCTCTGATATTATATTAAGTGATTGTTTCATTATAATAGCTTAAGTTATTGTATGAGGCCAAGTTCATTAATTTTATATTTTCACTAACGTCAATGACTGGGATTTAGTTGATGTCTTCACCACATAGTATCGTACAGAATAAACACTTTGAATATTAATTCAGTTAATTAGAAAGGACAAACACTTCACCGAAATTTAAAATTCAGTGGAAGAATAAATGTTTTAACAACGATGAGCTACAAGGCCCCGTGTTAAGAAGTTGAATCTTTAACAAGCTAAAAAACCCTCCTTCTGAAGAACAAAATATTTTGTTCCAAAGTTGTAAGATCATACGGAAGTTTTAGGCAAAAAATTATTGCCATATAATTATTTAGAGTTCTCATTAATCTTGTCTTTTTATTATCACTAACTAGAGAGGTGAGTGTTCATGCCCCTTTAGTAGTGTACAAGTGTGTGGAATGGACAACCATACAACTTTAGCGGTTTCAATAAAGGAGTTAAAAGTAAATAAAGAAATATGATCTGTTTCACGAATATAAGAGAAAATATACAGATTGCCTAAAGAGATCTAGTTCTTGGGTTACTACAAATTGTAACCTGTACACACCTGAAAATGAACTTCTGGCACATCTTCGTTTGTGATGGATTTGGCTTTAAGGCAGCTTGTTGGATTTTACTTCAAGATATGCACATAAACAATTTGATGTCAGGCTGCAGTTTCCTATAGGTGTCATCCATGTTTTCTTTCTGGGGGAAAACAAAGGCTTCAACTCTTATGCCGCACCAATGTACAGAAATTTTTCCCCGAGTTGCAAAACTATATAAAGGCGATTGTTATCCTGCAAAACACGAAATCCAACTTATGCAAGTGGCAGCCATTTTGTCATAAATTAAACCATCCCTTGACATAAAATGGCCTCTCGCTGGTCACACGCTTCAGAATGATGGCACATACAACACGTGGCAATATCAGGGCTAAGCAATTGCAAGATTACTAGAGAATCAGAAACTTTCCAAAGCTTCCAATGGCAAAAGTATATCATCACGAGGTAATCTCAAATACTTTTGCGTTCACATATTGCACGGAATGCCAGACATGACTCATGCACTCTCATCAATTCTTTACTCCTAATTCCTACTGAAATTGGATGTCCGCTCAGCATACTCATGAAATACTTCGAACGTGCAAGTAACTACTGCAAATATGCAGCTATCTACAGACTGCAATCATCTTGTTGGCTGAAAAACTGTAATAGACTACGTAATCCAATTTTGTAAAAAATCCTGGTATCATGACCAAACAAACATCAGACACCATTCCAAACATATCATGCAAAGTTTTAAGGATCTAAGAATATAACTAATCAGTCATACAGAAGGTGACTAACTCCATGGTTGTGACAACAAGATTGCTGGCGTCGATGCCTCAAGTCCTCGTTTGCCCTGTATGGCAGATTTAAGCACGCCATATTGCTCATTCACAGAATTGTACAGAACCTCTGAGTATGCTTCCTTTGCCTGTTTGAGAAAGCTAGACCATTCAGAGACGTTCAGAGGACACAGGCAGACACACAAAGTTCATGACAACTAACAACTCAGCAAACAGACTCCAATCAATGAACACTTAGAAAGACTCTGCCAAGACCACGATTGTTTGGCCTAATATTAGTTAGAGAGGGGAAACAAGTATATTATCTGATACAACATAATAGAATTAGCATCTTTTGCCATTATTTTGGTGAAGGTGTACATCCTATTCATTTTCTTTTCAACATATCAAAATAACGACCTAAAGGTTTCAGTTTTTAAGCTTCTATAGAAACCTTGTCAGCCTTAAAATGAAGCAGATCTCCAGACAGTCAAATCAACTGGACAATCTGCTGTTCAGATTTACTTAAAGATCAGATGTGCCCAAACCCTAGTAATAATATGCTGAACCTGCTAGTCAGATCTGTAACCCAAAACACTGAATCAACTATGTTCTCATGAAATCAAAGAGGTTGTCAATACTAGACAATATTAAGATCCTTGATTAACACCCTAGTCATGCAACCATCAGGATTTAACTACAGTTGCTTACAACATGTCTTCAATGAAAATGCTCATTCTGATTGTGCATTGCACTCTTTCTTAAACATTAGCTGATTGAGACATAAAATGCTGAGATAACTGCATGTGGAGATAATGATCAGTAATAAGATGGATGCCAAAATTCAATTGTAACTGAAGTCGAAATTAGATCATGAACAAGGCAGTTGTAAACTATTAGATTTGTGTTCATCTTGTTTACATGGGTTCCTCCATGTAAAGCCATAACTGGTAGTATGCTGCAGTACATATGTTGCCTCTGTGATGTACTGATTCTCAGTTCAAAAGCAAATTTGTCAACTTCTATGCAAGATTGGTTCTCATATTTTAAGAGTAACTATAAGTTTGATTGTATGGGTGTATGAATAGTGTATTCATTGTGATTAACCTCTTCAGGATTTCCACAATTAGCAGCAATTTCAGTAAAAGCAACTTCTGGTGCAATTGATAAGCCAGTTCCATGAAAGGAGATCACTCTTCTCTCTCCAATTTCCTTCTCAACCTGAATATTCTAAATGAGTTCAGTACATAAAATAATCATCAAGGGAAAAGAGATATTCAAACAAGAATGTGATTAAGGGGGGACGAACCTGTAGTGGAGGGGGCATTATGTCATGGCACAATAAGGCCAATGGATAAATATGTCCTGGAACACCAGAATTTCCTGCCAGCCTTCTCATGTTATCCACAGAAGAAGAATCAAAAGGCGCCTGCAATTGTATAAGCTTGAGTACACTACACTTGGATGTTAGCCAAAGGGCCAAGATAGGTCTTCCAAATAGGGGGAAAAAATTGCATTGCTAAAATAAATATATCATTCAATTACATCAATATGACTTCTTTTCTAGTTTTGCACAAGTGAGAGAAAGCATTCACATAGCACTATATCTTAACTGTAACGTGATTTGTTTCAAGTGCTACAAGCGCTATATCTTAACTGTAATGCAATCTGCTATTGGCAACTGCTATGCCATGACATTATGTTATTTGAAATTATCTCAAATTTTCAAAGCATTCGTTTTAACCTGCAATGCTTCCACTAGAGTTTAATAGCCCACAAGAGATCAGTGCACAAACTTGAGCTCCAAAATTCCCATTAAAAAAATTCTTGATTTAAAAATTCTGGAAGAAATTATATTGATAAATAAAGAGAAAATGAACTTACTGGTTTCCATTCTCCAGTAAGAGGATCAGGCCGATCCCTACCACCACTAGGTGCAATCCACACTATTTGTGACCCACCCCTGAATTCAAATATCTATTCAGAGGGTTGCCTTGCAGAATGCCAGTGGTGCCTTTTGGCACAAACACATGAGATGCATAATCCCCACATGAAAATTATTTTAGAAGGCACGGCATATTGCCTCGAGCACTAAGTTCATGAAAAGTATGGAAAATTGGAAGATGAAGTGATAAGTACATAAGAATGAATATAGGCCGAATAAGAACTGTCACGAAGAAATTAGAGAAAACCATGAAGTTGGATGCAATTCCTCAACCATTCCCATGAATACTGTTGAGAACATATAAAAATGTCGATAAAAGCATATATCCCTTTAGTCAAATTCTCCATTTCTGGAGTGCTAGGAATAGTTTCAAATATCAATTTTACTTGTTAACTTTGATAAATTTCTATTTCTTATCTTTTTCTTTTCCATTTTGTTGGCAGGTAGAAGGCAGCAACCAGTATACTTCTTTAAATGGATGGTAATGGTGATTGTTTCCATGATTTCTTTAATATAATCCTCTAGCATTATTCTAATAATAAAAAAGCAACCAGGTAGTTAGTGGAAATTGATAGCTCAAACCTTACCTACTCCACTTACAGCAATTAAGATGTTGCTGGCCAATACAGAAAATGATTCAACAGTATGACACAACAGTTTAGATTTTTGTTTAGGGCTCTTCAGCATAATGGCTGGTTGACGCCCATCTATTCAGATTCCCGTGCCAAAAAAATAACTCAAGGACTTGCCAAATTCATCAACATAAAGGAACAAATTTTATGACCAATACTCACGATGCCTTAAATATTTAGAAAACACCTCTAGTAGATGCTACCACATAGAAAGATGAATGGATATTAAAATTACAAAACTTTAAAAATATGAAAAAGAATCATCAACATGCGTCTATGTTATGGGACATTATGTAAACCAAATCCCAAATTCTGTTCAAGCAATGCAAATAGTTTATGAAATTAAGATACCTTAAGAGTGTAGCCATTTCCTTCAGACTTCGAATGTTTGCTTTCTTCTTCATCTCAGCAAGCTCAGGAACATCATCAATGTGTTTTTTCGAGTATACACATATAAGATTCCTGAAAACTTGCAGAGGTAGAATACTTATAATTCCATTAGTCATACGAAAGTTACAGAGAAGACAGTTAAAAGTTTATTTGCAACTTCACCTTCCCATGCTGAAAGGCTTGCAGAGAGGGTCAGTTAACACTCTATCGCCAGCTACATAATTCTGTGATAATACACATATAGTTTGGCTAAGAAGTGGCAAGATTTTGAACAGTTAAAAACGACTGCTTAAGATGGCACCAGAAGTGACAATTTCCCTTTTCGACAAAGGAAAAGACGATATCACATATTCAACTAACTCACCAAGTTCACAGCAAGGTTGGGGTTTGCTTTCTCAAGCAACAACGCAATAACAGCTGGATCAGCTTCAGTTTGATGGTTTGATATCAAGACAATGTTGTGACCCTGCAATTAAAACATCACCAATTGACAGCGCACCCTAAACAAGTCCAGATTGTATTGGGATATGGATGCACAAAGACTGCATATCAAATTCATAATAACCATGAACAGTTTTATAGCACAAATAGTCAATTTTCACCTTTAGCCTCTTTGTTGGAGTAGAATGTTTAACATCTAGGAGCAAATAGGCAACTGATACTACTGTTTATTTGAGTGATATTCACCAAAAACAATATCCCACACTTTTTAGGTGATTTACCAATGTAAGTCGATCAGCAAATTGATATAAATTCATGTTCAGAAGTCTTAGTTATAGCATTTGATTGTCACCATGTCATGCAAGAAAATCCAGTCATTTGCCTTTTAAAACATAAAAGGGATGATAAGATGCAAAATGACTATGCTGCAAAACATAGAAACGGATACAAATTCAATTAAAATGTATGGAAAATCATTGTTGACATTGTCAATTAGCAAAGGAAATGAATGTCAAAATTGAATACCTGCTCAAGCTTCTCTTCAATCTCCTTGAAAATAGAAATATTGCCAACAAATGAATTCCTACAACCAAGCAATAATTAATAAGATCTTAGCCAGGAACATTAAGTTTTTGAAAGAGATCTTAAATCAACTGGATAAACTTGAAAATCTTACTTTTACATATTTTCCACCCAATTCCTTTAAATAACATCTTAACAATCTGGAGGCAACAATATATACATCCATAACATACTTATTACTAAATAAACCATACAAGAAATGAAAATTTGTGGCTATGGAGGAACCTGAAACTTTCAATACGAGGCATAATCAAGCAAGGCCAACAAAACAAGAAAAAAAAGTATAATCTAAGCTTCAATAACGTTTTACAGATTCCCATCAAACCAAAAAACAAACAAAAACACTCTTATATAGAATTCCAGAAATGAGAACATTTACCTTTGATTGTAATATGGCAAAAAAAATATTATGGTATTTAATCTAATAAGATGGAGAAGGAACTTGGAGAGAGAAAAGAGAGTTTGTTATATTTTCCATAAATATAATATTAAAATACATGACTTTTATGCTTACTTATTTGTTGAAACTAACTAAAAGAATTGCCATATCCTTCTAAAGAAAAAGATTGCTTTCATATGCCTAGCTGACTCTTAAGCAATGAATTGCTTTCAGTACAAGAGAGTGGCTATTATATAATATTAGAACTCACACATTTTATCTTTTTTTAATGAAATTAAAAACAATAGATTTATATTGCTTTCTTCTATATTAACGTGGCACAAATGCTAATATCACTTGGATATACATGTACATAAGGCAGTGGAATAAGAGATTACTAAAATCATAAGAATTAATAAATTGCATAACTATATAATTAATGAGCTAATGGTGATTGGTGAGCTATTGTTCTCATTAGAAGTTGAAGAGTTCGGTCTGCAAGCAAAATGTAGAGCCTAACTAAAAATATTTGTGAAGTTGATTATTACTTGCATAATCTACCTAAAATAAAACAAATGTTAAGCATAAAAATTAAAAAGGCAACTATCAACTAACATAATATAAAAGATTTAAAAAACAGAAAGAAAGAGTTTAAATGCAATCATAATAGCAAATAATCATAATCAGATTATAAAATGAGAGTTTTGATATTGTAATACTTCTAACAATTGACATTTTTCAATTTTTTAGTAGTTAGACAATTAACCATTGTATAATTTGCATATACATTTAGGAAAAGAATTGATGACTATCACTTGGTAATTATTAATAATGATCATTATCATAAATGACTAGTAAAAGTATTATTTTAATAAAATAAATTTTTTTATTACCAAATAATAATTATTAATAATCATCAAAACAATAATAATCAATTAGTTGAGTCCATACATATATTGGTGTCAAGATGAGGGTTTATGTCAAGATATGCATACTTTTAATTGCATTACCATTTTTAAGTGAATAAAGAGTGTCAATAAATCAATACCTAAATCATTAGGTAGGGTGGACTTGGATATGTTAATTGAGAATTTAAATGCCCTTTCTCAAGAAGTAAATGAGAATCTTGTAAAACCAACTTCACTTCAGGAAATTAAATGATTTTTATTTAGCCTTAATCCAAAGAAATCTCTTGGCCTTAATGGGTTTAGTGACTGTTTCTTTCAAGCTAGTTGGTTTGTCACAAGTGAATTACTAGCTAAGGTGGTTCATAAATTTCTTGCCAATGGTAAAATGATGAGAGAGTTAAATTACACTCACCTTTGCTTAATCCTTAAGGCTCTAAATGAAAGTAGATTAAAGGACTTTTGTCCTTTTTCATGTTGCAACACTGTATATAAAGTAATCGTAAAGATTATAACAAGTAGATTAAGGGATCCCTTGAAGCATATAGTCCACTTTACATAGGAACTTTTATACCAGCTAGATCTATATCTGGCAACATCTTGATGGTGCAGGAGTTGATGGACTATTATGAGAAAACATGCTTATAAAGAGTTTTGCAGGTAAAATGGATTTCTTAAAAGCATTTGATACTTCACAGTGGAACTTCATTCTTTCTAGTCTTGAATGGTTTGGATTTTCAACCAAGTTCATATGCTAGATTAAAGCCTACATATGCACCACTACTTACAATGTACTAATCAATGGTAATCTTAGCAAGATATTTAAAGGCTCTAAAGGAATAAGGTAAGGGGATCCTTTGACCCCCTAACTATTCACTTTCTCAATGAAGGTGCTCTCCAAAATTATTTAAAGGAACATTCACCACTGTTCTAGATTTATCTATCATCATAAATGTAAGGATTTGAAACTTACACACCTTGCCTTTGTAGATGATTTCATCATGTTTTGCGGAGCTAAACATAATACCTTGGCTTTAATGATCAATTCTCTTGACTATTTTTATGGGTACTCAGGTCTGTGAATAAATAATCAGAAGAAAAAAAATATTTCTCATCTGATGTGCATGATCCAATCAAATTAAGAGATGTCTCTGGATTAAATTCCCATAAATGTACTTTCAAGTACCTAGAGGTTTCAATCACCTCAAAAAACCAAGATACCAAGACTGCTTACCCCTTTTGGACATGCTCAAGAAGAGAATATGTGCATAGCAGAATATATTTCTTTTATTAATTGGAAGATTACAAATTATATTCTCGGTCCTAAGAAACCTGTATATTCATTAGAGCACTTATATTTTTTTTTCCTAAGAAGATAAACAAAGAGCTAGAGAAGTGCATTAGAAACTTTTATGGTTAAGAAAAGCAAAAACTTTAAAGGTGCTAAGATAAAATGGGAAGAACTATGTTGGAAAAGCAAGAGGGAGGAATTAAATTGTTATCTTTACATTTAATTCAACTAGCTCTAGCTTCTAAGAGGATTTGGAGATTACATAGTGATAAGGAATAATTATAGTCAAAATGGGTAAATAAATATTATTTCAAAGAACATAATTTTTGGCAAATTGTAGAAAAGAAATAACAATCCCAAACTTTTATATTGAGCATTAATCAATACCTAATGGATGATTGAATTTCCTTTTAATGATGCTTACTTTGGAAACAATATTTCTTTTGATCACTCTCTAATTGAAATCCATAACCTACGCATTCACAAAATCATAAACTCCAGCAATCATCCATTAAGTTAAAACCGATTCCACTTCAATAACTAAGAATTGAGATGAAAACTGATTCCACTCCAGCAATCATCCATTATCCTGTCCACTATCTATGATCATGTCTTCATAAGATGGAAAGTGGAGTTTACATTAGATTAGAACGAAATGTGAGTCGAGGCCAGTTAATTTGTAGACAAACCAGGGTATAGAATATGAGAAGAGTTAATAAACTTTGGGTCAATAACAACAGAATTACAGGGTATACTATACAGCACAAAAAGACCATACACAAGCTCACTTCGAATAGAATTCATCGAAAGTGTTATTACACAGTAAGAGAGAGAGAGGAAAACAAAATGCAGAAAGCACCAATCATCAATCCTTAAAAACGTTACGTAGAAAGTTAACAGAAAAATATACCCACAAACACCAATCCTTCAATTACCATGAGAAACGAACCCATATTAAACTTAAAAACATGTGTACTTGATTCCAAGTCCAAAAATGTTCTCATCAACATGGCATCGTACACCCAGCAACCATAAAATGGGTACGCACAAAATTGTAAGCAAAAATCAAAATAAAGGAGAGGAATGCGAATAACTCTGACTTACTTGATCCTACCCTCGCAACAAGAAAGCTGAAAAGGACAACGATGAACAACGGCGAGAGAGGAGAAGATGGTTTGAAAACACAGAGGAGAAACTAAGGGGGGAAGGCTCGAATGGGTTTATCCCCGACTGAAAACGACGTCGTTTGGTTTTTAAAACTATTTATATGAAGATAATGACAGAGTGGCTAGACCGTCAGAAATTCACCAACGGAATACATCACCGCCGATAACCTGTGACGCTTCTGCGTAAATTTATTGACTGAGCGGTTATAACGTCGAAAATTCACAGACGGATCTATATTTCGTCGGTAAACCCCCGACGCTAGTTTATTACGGCAAGCGTTTCTTCCTAATTTACCAACAACTATGGTTTTTCATCGCTATGGAAAATTTGTGGGGATATTTGCCCTCCACCTTTACCGATGGAAATTTTATCCATCGGAAAATGAAAAATTTCATGACAGTGTTACCAACAGATATTGATTTTCCGTCTCTAATTACCTGTGGTATTTGTTCCGTCTGTATTTTATCATTTTCCTGTAGTGACAACACTATTAACTTCTAATACAAACATTGGTTATACTTTAAATTTGTAACACAAAGAATCCAACTTTAAAGTGGACATTTAACTTAGAATTTTACTTATTAAGTTGGACACTTTGCCCAACTTATACTAGAAAGAGGAAAATTGTTGAAGCTGTATATAATGCTTTATCTTTAGATACTCATTGGCTACATTTTGTATTTCTATCCTTTTTTTCTTTTCACATGTATGAGTTTGTCAAGATACTTTCCGATATCATATTAAGAGAATATGCTTTCTTATGTTGAGTTTGAGGGCATATACAGTAAAACCTCTATAAGTGAATATTTTTGGGACCTGAAAAATTATTATCTTACACGGAGTTATTAATTTATCGATAAATGAATATTTTATTAATTTATTGATAAATTAATATTTATTAATTTATAGAATAA
>JAOSBP010000005.1:11661902-11682076 GCA_027563825.1 Erythroxylum mucronatum
ATTCCTTTAAATAACATCTTAACAATCTGGAGGCAACAATATATACATCCATAACATACTTATTACTGAATAAACAACACAAGAAATGAAAATTTGTGGCCATGGAGGGACCTGAAACTGAAATACGAAGCATAATCAAGCAAGGCCAACAAAACAAGAAAAAAAGTATAATCTAAGCTTCAATAGCGTTTTATGGATTCCCATCAGACCAAAAACAGACAACAAAAACTCTTAAACAAAGTACATGGACAAGGTTATTGTTTAAGGAACCTATCCACACAAAATCTGAAAGGCATCCAAACGAAAAAATAGTGATAGACTAAAAACATTAGTGAAACTAAAAGTACACAAAGAGATCTAACAACCATCGATGTTCCAATACCTAAAAAGCATCTATGAAGGGGGGGAAAAAAAGAATTCATTCCCATGCAAGGCTTTACATCAGTTAATCACTTAAGGTGAACGCAAAAGTGTTAGATGCATTCCATATTTTGAGGAAGTATATTGGTTAAAACTAAGAGAAATAGAACAATTAGAAATTATGGACTTACTTAAAGTCAATCAAAGGACGTATATAGTTTTGACCAAAATTATAGTAGTCAAATGGCTCCCGCAATGCTTTGTGATAAGGTGCAAAGACAAATGGGTCCTGAAAATTACAGTACATTTTCACATAAGATGTTCATACGAGCAAACAATTTGTAAATACAAATGCATCTTTGTAGGGACTATGCACCCAAACTTACCTCAACATCTGAGAATATAAGATCCAGTGCCAAAGCCATATTGGACAAAATAACATCATTTGCTTCAGGAGTTCCACTTTGCAAAACCTATAACGTAACCAAATAAGGCATGCCCAATAAATCAAACAGCACATCTACAAAGAAACTTCAAGTACACAATAATGAATTCTTTTCTGTAATTCTTCTTCAATTTTTCCCAAGAAAGATTCAGATTAATGCAGAACAGAACAATGCATCAAAAGGATACAGAATCTTCAGTGACTTTTCAAATTTAGGACTTTTACAGAATCAGAATATTTTCATAGAAACAGGAATGCAGATTAGCACTAATTGATAACAATGGAGTAGAACCGAAATATATTGGCAGCATCTCTAGTGCAGACATTCTCATCATAACCTAGCACAGGTTAGGTTCAGGTTAACAGCCTAGTGGTAAAAGCTCCCTCTCACCCATGAGAGGTTATGTTTCAAGTCACCATTCTCCCTACACTAGGACTATGCCATCCTATGCAACCAAAAGAACAGAAGATGCAGAGCGCATTTTTTACAAACCTAAGCAGAATGGAGAGCCCACATGAGCCGCGAGACAAGAACTGTATGAGATAAAAATTGAAAGCATGCATGCATTAAATAGAAGAAATGAATTTCATTATAAAAAAAGTAAACAGAAGTTATACACCAAGCAAAGATTTCTACCCTGAACAGATACAAATGGCATATAGGAATAAACAAGAAAACTGGGGCCAATTGGGACACATGATGGTTGAATCAAAGATTGCAAGTTGGTTTTATCTGAATGAAATTTTCAAGTAAACTATGGGATTATCTTGAATAGCTGAGCTACAGCTGCCAGATTAGATGATACATTGTAAAACAGTATTCTCAGATATACATGAGGCAGGCATTGCTTATCATCCACTTCTATTCACTTCATTTTTGCTATAACAGTATAACAACAGCTTCCCCGTAAGCTGGTACCAAAGTCAATAAAGGAATTCTGGTTTTGTAGACAAGAGTCTAGTGAACACAGAACAGCACTGCAATGTGGAAAATTTTCAGCTTATGTCATTTGAAGCTTCTGGTTTGACAGAATCGATACTGGGAAAGAATTATTGGCTTAACCCAAATTTTAATATTCACTACGTTTCTTTTCAAAAACCAACTTTCTAGCTTCATTTTAGCATTTATTGCTAGTTTAGGTTAAAATTCCAGAGTCATAAAGAAAATTTCTTCCTACTAAGGAGCTGCCATTGGAAAAAAGAGGAGTAAAAGAAAACTGATAGCAATTATGCTATGAAGTGCCTTCATTTACATTGTTGAACACCTAAATGACCAGAAACGAACTGAATTTAACAAAGCTTATGGAAGAATCATTGAAGCCAATAGAAACTAACAATAGTTAATTATATACTTCATGAGAGAACTGAGAGTCCACTATCTCCAACATCAAGAATTGATGTCAGCACTTAAATTCTGATACTATATAATAGGCAAATATAACCAAGTATTTTTCCTCTTGCATCATTTTTTCCTGTAGTTTTCCAGTACACACATATTCCTGCAAAGACAAACTAATCCACATGCAGGCGAGAATGAGAATTTATCAAAGGAATAATTGTAAAACAAGATTCCTTTGCGCTCCAAGAAAAGGCAGACATGAGAGACACGAAAATAATCAAAGGAGTACATCTATAAAATCCAACTCATCTATGTGATAATTTGCGTTAAACTAGGAGTTTTGAGTAATTTACAGCATTTTTGTAGTTTTGGTACAGTTCTTCCATTCCTATGGCAACATTTGAAGGCAGCCTTCCTGCATCTACTAAATTCCTGATTCCAGAAAGCAAGTCTGCAAAAAACATATTTAGCCTGAGAAGAGAAAAAGAATTCCACGCACTAAATTTCAAAAATTAAAGTCGAGTCTTATGTGTCAGTTTAGACTATTTCTTCCTCTCTAATCTATGGACTATTTCTTCCTCTCTAATCTATGTCTTATCCCCCCAGGGTGGCCAAAGTTCCCTTTTATAATGTTTGAAATAGCATTTCACATTTATTAGTTCTCCATAAACAATCATCTCAAACTTTACCACATTCAATGCCAAGGTGTGACTTGCAGACCCAATCATAAGTCAAATCACAAATAGGCTAATATTTGCAAGAATATTTAGAATAAAAATTTCGGCAACTAGTGAAAATCAATGTATCAAATATTTTCAGTTCACAATCAAAATATTTACAACCTCATAGACATTAAAAAAATCGGGCCGATTATAGCATATATACAAATAATAAGCCACCCATTAAAAATGAAGATAAGGCATTTCCTAATTTAAGAGCTCTTCTATTTCTGTTCTGAATTCTGAAGAAAGAGTAAATCAAAACTGTTTTTAAGAAACCATTAAGCTAAATATTCAAAGGTCATAGAGCTAGGTAGAATCCAAACCCCATCTTGTTGCTTATAGTGTATCTTTACATCTTCTTTAATGAATTGATGTCTTCTCTTTTTTGGTTGCTCCTGCAATATTTCAATTGTATATTTTTTATTACCATAATAGGTTACTTTATTGGCATTAGCAATGTTTGACCAACTTCAACAAGAAGCATTTCTTAACCAAAGACATAAGGTGCAGAATAAAGATAGATTTCTTAACGTAGAATGCCATCCATGATTGCACCTCTGTCTTTCACATAACAGTCTCCATTGCATGCAAAATCCACTTGTCAATGACGGATATATTTCACATCACTCTCAAGGGAAAAACTTTTGCATGTGCCATTCAAAAGAACGTGCCTATTCTATATACACAACATTATGTTACTTTCTCTTTTCTTTTATTAGAAATTTATAGCATTTTGGCATGTTCTTGAAAATATAAGTCACATTACTATTTCCTGAAGTAGGTCAAACTCTAGAATAACCTCAACCACTGCCACTCATATGAACAGATGCATTTTTAGGAGAAACTATTATAATGAGAAGGCTACTAAAAACAATTGCTAATATAAAATTGTGTATTAAAGGTTCTGGGAGCATAACTTGGTTAATCTATTATGCGAACCAGGAAAAAAAAACTATAAATACACAAAGAAGCACTGATTGTTTTCCGATAAGGGTACTGACGTATCATACAGAAATCTGAATGACAAATGGCATACAAACAGAATCAGCTACATTTCTGGGGATTTAGTATCAACCGCTATGCCACAAAGTGCACATTGAAAACAACAATTGTTGCCAAGAGGACAGATGGATCCCTATTCCCTTCTCTCTCTGTCCCTATGCAGTCAAAGAGGTATTTGTACGCATTGAATGTCAAATAGTACCTCCTCCTACCCTATTTTCAACCTTTAATTTTTTCAACTCCGAATATCTTACTACGTTTAGTCAACCAAACATCAGACACCTTGATCAGTGATGATGTCAAAATCACAATTTAGGAAAAGGAAGAAAAGAACAAGATTGATCAGAAGTGAGTAAACAGTTTTACTACCGTGCACATATGGGTATTGAACACAATGGTAATAAAACAACTGAATAATTCATCTCGACATGAAGTCACCGTCCAGTTATAGTTTTATAAGGAGCTTTCTTTTTATCCATTTTCTTTCAGGTTTTCATTCTGCACAACTGACCTGCGACTCAGAACAAACTACACACATTCTGCTCTCAACTTTCTCCATTTTGACTCAGAACATTTAGAAATTAGTCATGGATGTTCATTCTGGCAATGTTCAATACTAGTACAAAGAAAGTATTATGAGCCAGCTGGGTTTTACATACTTGGCACAGATGAATGCAATGACACTTATATTGCACATGTCTACTTAGACCATAAAAAGGGGGGCAAAAGAAAACGCACACACATAACAGATGCAAAATAAAAGAAAAAACTACTCGCCAGCATATTCCCAGAAAGGAGAAACATCAGCGGCATTAATAATAACATTGCCATTGCCAATGACTCACTGTTAATCAGAGTCGATTGTTTCAAAAGCAAACAAACAAATAAATAAATAAAATCACTGCTATTGTATAATCTGAAGCGTACAATTTAAGCACAAAATGAAACATATACATAAACGCACGCCCACACACGCACACGCACATATAAAAGAAAAAAAAACGAACTTAAAAATCAAAATTAGTATAATTGACTCCTTCATACATTGTCTAAATACCTAACAAGATTACTTCACTGAATTAGGCCAAAACTTGAATTAAAGTAATTGGTACAATTATAAATAAACAAAATATTGAAATGCCTCCTATGTCATTTAACGGCTAATTTGTTAGCATTCATAAAACACTTATCGCTTTCTTCACTTTCTTGATCAGTCTATAGTCCTCTTTCATATCTTCACATTCTCATACTGAAAATCACAGAGTTAAACAAAGAGGGGGGGAAAAAGAAAAGAAAACAGACGTGAGAAAGTCGCAACAGAACAGAAAACGCAATCAGTTCACCCGCATTTTCTCAACAAACAAACAAGAAAGTTAAAACGGAGGGAACTAATCCGAATACGCAACGAAAGACCTTCTTCAGACGACGCATGGAGAAACGTGCGCGAGAGGCCAAGCTTCTTTTTCTTCTTCTTCGTCTCGTCGGCATCGCCGGAACCGGAAGCAGCAGAGGCGACGTCCTTGTCCTTGACGAGCTCGGCCATTGCGTGATTGAAGTTAAGAGAAGAGAGCACGCAAGAGCAGGTGGAGCTTAGGGCGGAGGATCTGAGCGCAAGCAAAGCAGAAGAAGGAGACGAGAGCTTAAAGGACAGGAACAGAGCAGAAGATACTTGAGAAGAAGAAGAAGAAGAGTGAAGAGTAGTTGGGATTCTAATAGAAGAAACAGAGAGGGTGTTCATTGCTCTGTCTATTTAAGCCACAAAATGTGGATCATACTCTCTCTTTATCTATTTATCTTGTGCTGTCTAAAATAAGTGAGCAGAGGCTTTCGAGCGGTGTGGGATTGTTTAGACTTTTAGCGTGGCAAGAAAATAGGGAGTACCGGACCAGACTCCAGAGTGTTTTGTTTTGGAGGGTGATGGCTCGAATTGCGTGCGGCTGGATCCATGCTAATAAGGGAAAAGTGAAGTTGCTTTGATGTTTGGGCCTTTTTGTCCCCACCGCGTGGACCACCATCTGCTGGGTTGGGTTGTTGGAGTATGTATAGATTTATTTTATTGATATATCAAATTTAAAACTTTTAGGTATAATTTATAAATATTGGTATTTGTCATCAATCAATAAATATGTTGAGCAGTATGAGGGAGCCACGTTTTTTCTAAATTTAAGAGACCTGAAGAGTTAGTTTGGACGCCAATGCAAATTGAAAGTATGAGCTACTTAGTTCAATGAGGTAACGTAGACACGAGGAAATTGAAGAATGCATTGGTCTTACTTGATTTGTGTGGTGGAGATGATAGAATAGAATTTGTGCACGTGATAATGGTAAGAATAGGAACGCGAACCATAAATGTTCTTCGGATATCGTCGGACTTGTCGTTATCGTCTTACCTGGCGTCATATCATATGGTGGCTGTAAATGCATTCAAGTTTGGAGCTACCTATATTCACTTGTTCCTTCTATTTTTCTTTTCAGGGTAAATAGAAGAATACCATCCTAATATGAGATTACAACCTCAAAACAGAAAATAAAGAATGAACACTGTTCTTTACTAAAGTAATGATGACCAAAAACTCTTAAGAAAGGCATGTATAAATTAAAGAGTTCGAAAGTATTTGATTCAAAATCTTATAAATTTTTCTTTCTAAAACTATCAACCTCACGTTGTTTACGTGTTCAATCTCTAACAATATTTACAAAACATTAAAAAAAACTTTATGTTAGAAAAGTGCTAGTTACATGATGTCTTTTTTCCAATTTATAAAAACATTATCATCTTTAATTAAATTTTATTTATAATAAAATTAAATATCTCACGTTTGATTTTTAAAATTTTCAAACTTCAAAATTAATTATAAAAAAACAATAACAATAACAACAACAACAACATCCAGTATAAATTTCACTGATATGTAGGATATGAAAAGGTTCAGTAGTACGTAGCCTTATCCCTAACTAGTAGAGGGCCTGTTTTCCAAAAAAATAATTCTAACTTAATTTATATTAAATTTTCTTTTTATTTGTTCTTTATATATAACTCATTAAGTTTGATTATAAATTATAATTATAGCTCATAATTAGAAATAGATAAAATAGAAGTTTTTAATTTATTTTTAGTTCTTAATAAAATAATTTACGATTATAGATCAAAATTAACGTCTAGTAATAAGTCATGAACATCCAAATATTAGAAATATCAAAGTGATTTGATTTAACATATCCATGCATAGTTATAATATATCATTTTATCATCCAATATTTCAATTGGACAAAAAGTATAAAATTAGCGTTTATTTTATTTAAATCCAATTATGTTCATTATTGCTAAATAGTGCCTACATTGATATTTGAAAAGGATTGATATTTGAAAGCATCCTTTTCAAATCTCAATTTACTCTAGTAAGAGAATTCCTTAAATCACTATCAATTAAGAATAATGAAACATTCTCCATAATTATTTTAAGGTGATGAATCATTTATTAAATTACTCAACTATCTGCATATGCTTCATACTGTATTAAAGTACTATCGATTTAGCTACTATAATAAGAATAGTTCATAAATGGTCACAAAATATAGTAATTCTTATATGAGATACATTAGTAATATCAAGTCTAAGAATCGATTATTCAACTATCAGTATAAGAAATATACAGACACATAAATAATATTTAATTTGGGATCCTTACAACTAGGCCAATTCAATGAACTTATTCTCCAATAAGTACTCACTCATTTATCTCCTTAGTTTAATTTATGACATCAATTACTTTTTTCACACAAAAGAATTATAACATGCGCTAAATTTACCATTATGTTAATATCTCATCTTGACAAGACTACAATTAATAATAATTTTTGAATGATAGAAAAATGCAAATTCAACATCATAATTATGATCTCGTCGTAATATTAATTTCATAATAATCATTCCAGTTATTTTACCTTTAATATTAAGTATCAAATGAACTAATAAAATACATAAAGATAAACATTATCTTTAATTAATTATGCCACAATATTTACAAGCAACCGATTAACTATAAGGCATAAACTAACACAAGCATTTAACTCAATTTTTTGTTAGGTTATAGTTCTGTTATGTAGTTTTGTCTTTATTACTACGGGGGATTCGACACCTCAAGCTTGAGGGAAAGATGAGAAATAGATGAGATTAAAAAAAATTATCATCTTTCACTTTTAGAGTTATAATTTTGAAATAGAAATATAGAATATCTCCGCCAATGAGTTTCACTGACTTTGATTAGGCTTAGGACTAGTTCATTTTCTTTTGATTACGGGCCAATAACCTTATCTAAACTTGTTTTGTGTAGCTTGTATACATGGCGACGAAATAATAGTGTGTATTTCCTTTAGGTAGTTGTTTCATATGATGATTTTTTTAATGAAATTGTCATCAATATTATAATTTTATAATAGAAAAGATAGCACTTAATAATGTCTTACGAAATTCAAGCTAATGAAAAGCTAGGAGTTTAAAAGCTTATAAGGAAGGTAGGTTTGTGACAAAGTTCTCTCAACAAATTTTCATACAATATTATAGGAATGACACTACTGTAAACACTTTCTCTTTGTAGCATTCTAAAGTCAATAGATCTACTTTCTACTCTAATATACTAGATTTACCAAGAAAACTTGTAAGAGATTTGAAGTGTCCTTCGATATAGTTACTCTGATGCTCAAGTCAAAAAGAGGCATCTAATATTGACTAGAGTACATACATTTTCTATAGATGTACCATTTTATATTTGCACATCATATGATAAAATCATGTTATAATTCAATTAGAGAGACTTTGATATGATCTTTCGTACTTGAATATGTTACTGTTGTATTTTTATCATTACCATCTTTTTAATAATCTTGCATTTTTTATCCCTCTTCCACTTATAGTAGAACCTTTTAATATGTCCTGGCTTATCGCATAAGTCGCATGTCTTCATGGCTTTGTTACCTCTGGACTTCAAATAATTCTTAACTTTTGGAACCCCTGCTCTTATTCTTTCCCCTACTTTTTGTCACGAAAGCCTGCACGTTGTTAACTCCTATCTCCTTTCTTTTGATTTCTTCGTTGAGCTTACTCTTTTTGATTATATCCAAAGAGAGCCTACCTTCACGAGTTGAGTTGCTAATCGTTTCCAACATCTCCTAGCTATTTGGTAACGAACTCAATATAAGCAAGACTTGAAGCTTATCATCAAGAATGATCTTCAAGGTAATAAGTTTGTTGATTATATCCTGGAAATCACTTAAATGTTTTGACACTGATTTCTCAGCTTTCAGGTTCAAGTTTACAAGTCTTTTAATCAGAAAGGCCTTGTTATGGGCAATCTTCCTTTCATACAGACCTTGTAAATTCTTATATAGCTTAAAAGAATCCATTTATTGAGATACATAGTTGAATATACTAATAGTAGCTCATTATCTAATAGTTACCAAAGTTTTTCACTTCATCTTTTTGGATTCTCTATATGACATCTTTTCAGGTTTTGAAGAAACATCATCCTTCATGCATTTGTCCACATCAATAGGCTCAAAAAGTCCCTTGCAATATAGGCAATCTTCTATCATATGCGTCCAAATCGAGTAATTTGATGACGTCAACTTGACCATAAAGCTATTTCCACCTTCTATCACGATGACTCTGATAGCACTTATTGGGAGATAATAATACAATTATCTAAAAGATCAACCAAAAATCGACAACAAAATTACTCTTAAACTTACACCAATAAATTAGTATAATAATAAGAAACTTAACAATAAAACAAATACAAAGAATTACTTAAAAACCTTCCAGTGTAGAGGCAAAAATCATGGGTTAAATCGACAAGCAAATCCACTAAAATCAATAAGGATTTACAAAAGTTAATCTCTCACCCTACAACAACAATTTGTTTTATAAAAGTTCAGAATTGAAACCAAAGTTGATGTAACAATTAACAAATACTCAAACCAATCCTAAAAACAATTTAAAAAAATGGCGAGAATGCAACACTATTTGTCATTTCTCTGTTTTTCCTTATTTTTGAACGTTATGGCTGCACTACTATGGAAAACTTACGTATCTTCTCTTTTATATCACAAAATAGGTTTTTTTGCATCGAACACGGTTGTGAAACTGACCTTATATCTTCAGCACTACCCTACTGACAGATGTACATGATTACAGAGAGTTACAAAGTCTCCACACATGTTCATGTACATCATGGACATATGTGTGTACACGATTGTGTATGTCTTCGCTCTTCTTTCAGAGACTTACACCGTTGATCCACATGACCGTATAAGTTTAGACATAGGTGTGTGTCACTTTACACTTGACGTGTGTACTTACACAATTAATTATATGACCGTGAGTTAAGTACAAGCCCCGTATAGGGTACTAGTATTGTTCCAAAAGAAGCCTGATGGATCACTTCAATTATGTATCGACTATCGGGCACGTATCACCCTACACAATGCTGTATCTTCCCAAAAGAGCTTCAACCATTTTGTCTTCACTTGTTCGTCATTCTTTTTAAACTATAAAGGCATCTATGATCACTGAAAGTCTCGAATTAGGGTTGGACACTCAACATATTGATTACAAAATGGGATATGATTCTATTAATAAGCTGTTGAAAAGAGGTTATTAACGTTTACATTAGCTATGATACCATATGTGATACTCTTGTCAGTGTTGATGAAAAGGCCATTCATTTAATGATGTCTAATGGCACATGTAGATCCATGATTTTTTTGTACCTGGGAACATGGTCGATAGGGTCTTGCATCATAGATGTCTAACAACAACATTTTGAATCTATTTAATAGTTGTTACGATAGGTTTTCGTGTATCAATGAATTGTAAGGCTATATGATTAGATCCCCATGCCTAAATATCTTGTGTAAGTGGAGAGCAAAGTCAAGGGGACACCTTTGAAAGGTGTTTGAGAGGTGTGTGAGTGTCTCCTTTCTTGCTTTAGCATGTTAACTGGTATTACACCTCTATGATGGTGACCTGGCTTAACGGGCGAGTCATTCCAATGGGATCAATACTGGTGGCTAGTTGGCCTTCTTCAGCAGCGAGTTATGAATTTCCCCCACTCACATCTAAACTACTTTCTTGAGTCTTCATATTCTTTGTGCCATAACTTTCTTAAAGAAGGTAGAGAATTATTTAAACGAGAGGTGAAAATCTTTTAGATTTCCTTGAGAAAGAATGTAAATCATATAGCACTTGTGGTAATATTCTAAAGTCGATAAACCTGCATCCTTCTCCAATATACTGCACTTGTCAAAGAACTTTTGCCAAACGGTTCTCTAACGTGGTTACTCAAACGCTCAAGTCAATTGAGGATCTTTTAGAGGTCATACCTTTTCTAAAGATCTATCATCTTATATAGGCTTCTCGCATAATGGAGTCATGTTATAATTCAATGAGAGGAATATGGATATTATCATCATCATACAAACTAATATTTTTCTTTAGCTCAAACTAAAAGATCACACCTCTAAAAAACTCCAAGAGCTTTTATTAACTTGTTGCTAACACTTACCGATGGCCTCCATAAGTGATAGGCTTATAGCTTTAGGATCTATGAGCCTTTATTTTATATGTAATGCCTTGTTTCATTCTTTTTATATATCAAGTAGTATGTGAATACCCTGCATCTAATTATATAAGTAAATATTAATTGTTATAAAAAACTTTTTTTTATTTAAAATTTTAAGCGAACTAATTTTGAAATAAGACATACAAGTAAATTGTATAATAAAATTCAAGCATGATATCAAACAAGAACATCATTAAAAATTCACATAATTTCAAATCAATAGCTTAGATTGATCCATGAATTCTTTGAGTTTTTATTTCTTTTACTTTAGGGTAGATGTTATCAATTAAATGTAGTTATGTTATAACTAAATTAAACGTACCAAATAGTGGAAGTCATATAATTAGGGTACCAACACAAACAAACAATAAGTTAATTGAATCCAACTCCAAGAGAGTCACTAATCCTTTGGGTGGGAAGAAAACAAGAAAGGCACAAGATTAGATTGAAACTAGAGAATCGTTCTTCTAGCTCAAATTCAAGAATGAAAGCTATTCATAGATATTTCTCTACTTTTTAAGTGCAAAGTACTATCATAAATTTCAATGTTCAACTCTTTACTAAATTCATTATATATACATATATATGTATATACAAGTATTTAATATTTGAAAAAAAATCCTTTTAATCCATTAAATTTTGGTTTTTAGAACCTTTAAAACTGTCAATCTTAATTTTCACTTAATTAGTCTTTAAAATTTAAAACAATTATTACAAAATTCTTTGGTCTCCACACACTTAAACCAACACATTCAACTAACCATCACATTTTTTTTATCAGAGTAAAATCACAACTTTGCTCAATATTTTATTTGGTTAAACGACCACAGCCCTTTCTCCTAATTTTCTGAGTCTTATTTGGGGAAAATTCTTCCTCTTCACCGTCAGGTTAACAACGTGAAGACGTAGCACTATCAACAGTTGCTCCCAAAATAATTGCATATTAGAATGACATTATTATGGCCAGTAAGGCTCGACGGTCGAATTTGGGCGTCGAAGAAGAATTTGTTGCAATTGCATTGTCTTCAATAAGAATGCATTTAAAGGACTACAAGGGAACCGCACAGTCCGGAGAGGATGGTGTGAATTGAAAATGAAGAATAGAGTATAATTGCTGCCGAGAGACACAGGTCAATCGCTTTTACCTTCCTCCAGACAGTGACTTTAGATAAAGAACTATTTGAGGCATGAAAAGTGTCTTATAAAATGAAATAAAGAAACATGGAAAATCGAGCAAAACCTATAAGAGGTAGTCATGAGCAAAAGGCAAGAGAGGACGAAATTATAGTAAGACTGTAAAAAAGGAGTGAAAGACGTCAACATACATTTCTTGCTCAATTTCCTGTTCCAAGATTATTTTCTGCCTTTTTGGAAAATAAGTTTTTGAAAATTTTGTATGATATTTAGAATGGGGCATCTCACTAGTCACTATCGAATCAGAGAGTTCTGAGGTGGTATTTTCAAAATTTAAGAGCTGATTTAGCGATAATTAAAGTTGAAATAAATATTTCAAAGCTTTATTACATATTAAAAATGTACAAGGTACACCGAATAAGAATAGTGTTAAAAGATTTAATTGAGAACTTTTGTTTAAGGACTATATGAATTTTATGATCGTAAAAATTTCATGATATCAAAATACCGGGTAACATTCATGTATCTATATGTGATGATATCATGCGTAGGCAAACTGGAGGCAGAGGCAAATGGCTCAAGTCACAAATATATAAATTGCAAATTTCCACAAACCAGAGTTTAATCTATAGTCACTTTCGATCTGCACCACAGATGCCATAGAAGTTTTTATCTTCTAATGTATCTCGCTAAATGGGTTTTGATAACTACTAGGTTGGCCAGTAAACGACCAAAATGGCTCAACTCTAACCTAGGAAATTTATGATGACCAAATGAAGCACCAAATTGCAGAGAACAAAATCAGCAAAAGCTCGTTCCGGTGGTAAATCCTGTGACAATTTTGCGAAACAAGATCAAACCATGAGGTTGTAATATGAAGCTAATACAATGGGAAAGAAAATGAATTAATCTGCTTATGTCTCTCTTCACCCCCATAATTCTCTCATTTCTACTTCTCTTTTGGTGGGAAAAGAAATGGGGGACGTAATGTTACTTGAGTTGTGAATGAGAATGTGTTGGTAAAACATGTGAAAAGTCTAATTTGAATCTTACTTACTCTCTCCTTTACCACCAAAACTAAGGAAACATTATGCAAACATAAGGTTGGACATCTCTACCTTGAATTCCTTATTTTCTTTGTTCACCTGGATACGGAGACAAACTGCAACAACATATTCACACGAAGCTTAGTCTATCTGTGTGAGTTGTAACAAGAATATGCCAAAGGGATATTCATTAGGGATGCTTACCAGCAAGGACTGCAGTCCCAACACACGAAAGTACTCCTGACAGAAAAGAATTGAAGGGAAATGATCCAACAATAGCCATATAAACCACCTGTTCATCGAAACAGCAAGTTCAGAATACCTAAGACCCTGACCAACATGACAGCTTGATCATGTAATGTGAATAGTGATGTTGACGAAGAAAAGGTATGATCTGAATGATGAATCACTAGCAAATACATAGTCAAAACTAAATATCATATACTTCATATAATTATCTAGTATATGCCTATTCTTAAAATTGGGATTTGAATTATGCGCAAAATGGATGGTTCTGCCAAAGAGACCCGTAGAATGGCAAAAGCAGGTATATATATATATATTTTTTTTCATTTTTAGTAATCCTTGAACGAGATCTACATGTTAGGAAGTGCAATTAGGAAAAAAGAAAACAAAACTATGATATCATGACAAAATTATGTACAAAGTCAAATTTATGCAAAGTTGCTACAGTATCACAGAAACTTTCACCCAGACCCAGTTGTTTTTTGGGGTCCAATTACGAAATAGCAACACCAAACTCTGAAGCTTTCTAGGTAAGCGATCACCATAATCCAACCTAAAAAGTTGCATCTCTCTAGATTCAAACCCAAAACCTCGGTAACAGCCAAATGTCTACCCAAGGGTTGTAAAATTCTATGATTCTCTTGAAAGCACAAATACCAATTTGCCTCTACTAAGTACTAATACAATTTTGTTATTGTTTTGCCATGAAATATCACTTATTCCTTAAAAATTAATAATAATAGTCCAATGATAACTTGTTTCCATCTGTAACAATAAGTTTCAGTTCCACACCAAAGGAACATAATTTTATCAGAGGACGCAATATTTAGAAATAAATAAATAAATAGAAGAAAAGGGAGGAAAAAAAGAAGAGATCAGTTAGCAAATTAGGCCATCAATAAAGATTAGAAATAAAAAAACACGATTGGATAAAATGAGAGTGAAAATCACATTAATTTTCAAGTATTCATTTGGGGCAAGTAAGTGATATCAAATATAAACGGATCTAACTTGTGAATTCTCTATTTCTCCTCATCATTGAACAAAAATGAATAGAAGTGCTTAGCATATATCAAAATACATGTTTTGGAAATTTACACACTTTCATAGACAAAGGCACAGAATTTGTTCGAGATTAGGAATTAAAAAATTCACACAACCTAACAGATCAGAAAAAAGTAGCAACTAAATTACAAGCGGTACCTGAATTAGAGCGGTGAAAACCGCAAAACCCACGTAGAGATCGATGATCTGCACACAGTGTACAAAAATTATCACAATCTCTTGATTACTTTGAGATTAACCGCATATTCTAAGATGGAGAGAGAAAGAGAGAAAGAATACCTTGAGGCTAGTAGGAGTGCCTGCATAGGCAGAGAGAAGGGACTGGAAGAGAGCTTGGGCATCGTTGCTCGTCGATCTCGCCATTTTGCAACCACAGAGCGACTCAATGGACTCCCTGCAGAGTACGGTCACACTTTAACACTTAACGCCGTGTCCTTCTCTTCAGTATTTACTTTAGGGCATTGAATTAGAAGTTAATACGTAGTCGTATTATTACTTTCATTATGGTTAAAGATATTTTCTTCTTATTAATCGGAAAAGGGGCAAATGAGTCATTCCACCAGAATTTCTCTGTTATATTTACGTTAAAATCGACGACACTTGCCTCTTCAGTTTCGTTGATAGGTACAGTTAGAGTTGAAGGGGCACGCGGAGAGGGTGAGCGAGCGGAAAGTCGAACCAAAATGTCTATGAGCGTTAAAATGACGTCGTTTATGTCCTCTCCGACCATTTCCAGTTCCACTACACTTGGCTTGTCTTCTCTTTCTCCATCTTCTCTTCCCTTTCGCTTTGCTTCGCATTCCAATAACCAGTACTACACTCTCTCTCTCTTTCCTTGAAATGCTTTGTATCCTTTAACTTCACAATCACAACAGTATTAGGTTGTAGAATAGCTATGAACCAAAATATATCAAAATCTGTGATACTAAAAGAAAAAGAAAGAACTTTCTGCAATGTGAAGACGGGTTTAGGCGATTGTTACTATTTTACTATTATTTCGCAATTTTTTTAAAGAACGGATAATGTAACGAATAATATGGTTGGGGGTTTGGTTTCAGCTCTTGCCAGCTTCGCATCAAATGTAGTTATGCCGAAGCAGGTGCCAAAGATGACTCCAAAATTGCAACAATTGATGTTGTAGCTGATGTTAAGCCTGAAAGGGTATGAATTGTAATGGTTGCGCCTTTTTTCCCCCCGCTTTTACTAAACATAAAGATTGAAGAATCTTACCGATATGGTTTTTCTATTAGGTTGTGGTGTTAGGAGGCAGTGGTTTTGTTGGTTCCGCCATATGCAAGGCTGCTGTATCCAAGGGCATCGAAGTCGTAAGTCTTAGCAGGTGTAAGATTTTTTTCAACTAACTGACATTTGCATTATTATTTTCTTGATGGTGCTGGTGTTGGGATGTCTTTCCATTCTGTTTATTCTTTGTGATGTTTAAGATTGAATAAAAACTAGGTGTTTATGCTTTTGTATTCATATGCATTTCAGGTCGGGACGTCCTACTTATCCAGGTTCATGGGTCGATCAGGTTACTTGGATGCCAGGTATGTGCTATTATGGATTAACATATTGCCGTGCATGTGCTTATATGACTTCAATTAATTTTTGCAGTTCATAATTTGAATTTGTGACACTGATTGAAATATTGATGACAAATGAAGTAGGACCATTGTATCATAGGTAGAAGATTCATATTAAAAAGTAAATTGTGGAAAAGTTGGTGTTTCGGTTGGGAAATGTAGAAACAAAGTAAATTCCCACATGGAGAAATCATAACTTTTTTTTTCAGGAAATCTTTCTAACTGTGCTACACGTGTTGAGGCCCATTTAGGGAGAGTGGTGACTATGTTCAACTCCCTCAGTCTGCGATGTACCTCAGGAACTTTTGTTTTCATTGAAAATAAGTTTGTGTAACAGAAATAATATGTAATTATTACTTGCTACAGTGAAGAATTTCTTCATCTTTGATCTTTAGAAAGAGTTCGAACTTCTAGGATTTACCTGTTACATTTTTATTACGAGAAGTAGCAGTAATCAGGTTCTTTCACAAATCTTTGGCCATTACATCTCTTATCATCTCGGCATACTTAATAGTCATATTAGATAGCAAAATTTAAGCTATATGTTGGCCTTCTCCATCAGGCTTTGCATCCCTTTGCGAACCGTTACAATCTTTTGCTGGTTAATATGCAGTATGTAGCTAAGATGTGAGACATGGCTTCATCTCTGTGTAATCTTTGCTTAGCTTTGGCTAGAACATCTGCTGTCTTGTTATTAATACAAAACTTAACATTCTACTAATATCTTACAGGTGATGTTTTTTATGCTAATTGGGATGAAGTGCTTGTTGGTGCTACTGCAGTGGTTTCAACCCTTGGAGGGTTTGGTAGTGAGGAACAGATGCAAAGAATCAATGGAGAGGCTAACATAGTTGCAGTAAAAGCTGCAAAGACGTATGGTATGAAGCATCATATCATGCTACAGTGTTGGAAGTTAAAATTTTTCTGTTGCAATTGGTAAATCTTCACCGTATGTGTGCATGCTGTCATACAGGTGTCCAGTCATTTATCTTTAGTATACTGGCATATTATGCCGTTTTAGTTATGTTAACTTTTTCACCTAATAACAAGGTTCTGTTTAACTTGCTTGGTGTTAGTTTATTATCTTTGAACTATAGTAGTAGCTGTTCTCTTTTGTTTATTTTGCCTTTCTGCACTGGAGACATATTGATTTCAAGTCTTTTGACATAGTCAGGAAGAAAAGGTAGAAATAGAAAGTTGATGTTGTTCTCAAATGAATGTACGGTGCTTCCTGGATTTATTCAAATGTGTCATAAATTACAGAGCAAAAATAGCTTTAAAAAGTTCAAAAGGAAAATTGGTATATATAATTTGTCTTTCATGCTTTCTTGTTATTGAAACTGTTCAACTGTTGATTGCCTCAAAACTGGAATGGCCATAAATGGCAACAGAAAATATGAACAAAATTTATGCTTTCTTGTCCATGTTGACAGGCAACAAAATCATGCATGAATGTAGGATGCTGACAGTCATCAACCATATTAAAAACTACTGATTTATTAAAGGTTGTCTTGTCTGCTAGGGATTTGTTTACATTCACAGAATATCTATTAGCTGATACTTTATTCTTGAGGATTACTTTTTCTGATAATCATTCTACTCATGCAGGAATCCCCAAGTTTATCTTGATTTCAGTGCATGATTACAATCTGCCATCATTTTTACTTTCATCTGGATACTTCAAGGGAAAAAGAAAAGCTGAAGCAGAAGTTCTTGCTGAGTACCCAAACTCTGGTAATTTAAATGATCCCGTATTTGAAACTGGCCATACTTTACGATTTTTAATTATTCTTGAATTTGACCTCGTGACCTTTCTTAAGGATATCATCTTTATTTAGTCTTGAATTTGAATTTCCTAAGGTGTTGTGTTGAGACCTGGTTTCATTTACGGAAAAAGGAGGGTTGATGGTTTAGAGATTCCGCTAGATGTGATAGGGGAACCAGTTGAAAAGTTTCTTCGTTCTGTTGAGAATTTTATCAAACCGTTAAATTCTCTTCCAGCATCGGATCTCCTCTTGGCACCCCCTGTCAGTGTCGACGATGTTGCATATGCGGTGGTAACTGCAGTAACCGATGATGATATGTTTGGTGTATTTACTATTGAACAAATCAAGGAAAGTGCATCAAGCTTGAAAGCATGATTTGCCTTTACAGTGGTATAGTATGTGATATCTGCCAGCCACTACAGTCATTGAACTGGGTTTGTTCACGACAAGTTAAATGTAAAGACACAATACCAAGTAATGTCTTGAAATTTTTTTAAAAAATCAAAGGTTGAAAGTAGAACTTTGCTCATTTTGATGCCTTTGCTCTAGATACTGCCTTTGCTGAATATCATAAGCAAGTAGCTTGTAACTATATTAACAGATGCTCTGTATATCTATTACCGTCGTGAGCTTGCGTATTCATTAACGAAATAAGACTGATTTGAAGTAAAATGAGACGAGAGAGTATAAAAAGCAGTCTTGATAATCTAAAGCAACGCTTGTTTCTAGAGTTTGAATTGAATTGGGTAACTGATCTCGAAGCGCAGATCTTGTTATAGAAGTAAAACATCAATTAAATTCCGAGTGTTAGTTGCGTATAGGGGAGAGTAAATTGCAAACAACCTTGCTTTTAGTTTGTTAACAAGACAATGCCATTTACGACCTTAATACCATCCCAAAAACGTGGGTACTTCAACTGCCAGGCAAACTTGAATCCTGCTCGGTATCAATTTGGTAATAGTGTGTGGTTCATCCGCAATCCAACAGTTCTTAAAAAGCATGGTTTTCATTATAACATGAAAATAATTCAAATACGTCTTGACGGGTCTAACAATCTGCCAGGCTGATTATGAACTCTGGTTGAGAATTGTCGCAGTTCAATACATAGTCGAGCCGTTTCTTCACAACTCGTTGCTCTGTGAGATACTAAAGGTGACGTTACTCGGGCACACGGGAAATTAGTAACCTACAAGACTCTCCCTCTGCTGCAAGCAGGTCAAGTAAAGCTCCTCAACACTTTGGATGTTAAGTTGCATGTCCATTCATACTCTTGACATGCAAAAGCATGCGAAATGAATGTTATGTTAATACTGAAAGCAACATACGTGCTCTTGCGTTCCTTCCTGGATTGGAGTTTTGCAATTTAGGTACTAGTTAGTTTAGTGTCGTCATGTTGTGGAATTTTCATGAAGGACAAATGGTCTGGTTTACTTGCCAGTATGGAAGCCAGCAAAGCTTAGATCTGCTTATTTTGAAGAGTTCAAATCTTCTGTAGGATCCTACTCTGTCTTATTCTGTCTAAGAATAAGACGGCGCCGTTTTTAAGTTAAAATTTGAGAGACTCTCTTCTTAAATGGGTCTCACAGGCGCTGTTTTTAAGCCATTTGCAAAGCCAAATCCCAAGCCACTTTTCATTATTGTTATACGTTATTTTTGCTGCAACTCCAAAACAACCTGCTTTTTGGAAATGTGGTTTTGTTGCTTATTCTTATTAAGAACTAAATTAAAAAATAATCAGTAATTTAATGATATTATTTAATATCATTAATAAATAATAAGAATAAGAGTAAGTAGAAAATTAATAAATATCAAAACTTTAAACAATTAAATTAATAAGAATAATTAAA
>JAOSBP010000005.1:11682176-11700063 GCA_027563825.1 Erythroxylum mucronatum
AGTACTTACTTATTGATGCAAATCAATTTCTTGAAGTAACCATGAAGACATTCACGCCTCACTTGAAGAATTCAACTCTGAAATTTTATTCATCATCCAAATCTAGGTTACCAGGATATAATAAGGTATAAATACCCTTGACCAAGTCCTAATCCTAATTAGGAACAAGTTTGCAAGCCCATTTAATGAAAACTAGGCTAATTTTAACAAATCTAGGAGTATCTGACCCATTGAACATAATCTGATCAAAGTCCTTTTAGGAATGAACTAAACACATTAAAACAAATAAGTCTCAAAATAGCCCATACAAACAAAGCACATGCTACTAACTAAAAAAACAACCCATAAACAAGTCATTGGGCCTAAAATAAGAGATAATAAATAATAAACCAAAAATGTACTCCAAACAAGACTTGAGCTTGTTTCTCAAAATGACTAAGTACTAGCCTCTTCCAACGCCTCCTCTAATAAACTCACAAGCTTGGGCGTACCTTGGTGTTCTTCCATGGATGTTTCAGCCTCCTTATATACTTGTCTTGTGATTTGGGCTTGAACAAAAGCTTACATTGCTTGTTTAAGCCTTGAAGCTTGTTACGTTGTAATTGGATCACTTAACATATGTAGCTTGACAGGTTGACGTGTAAGGCGTAGAACTCCATTGCAAAGGCACGTTGTATCACTTAAGAATCTCTTCGGTAGATTGGTTGGTTTACTCGGTTAGGGAAAAACTCTTCGTCATTTCACAAATCGCTAAAAGGTACAAGAAGCTATTCTCTTATTGCCTTCCTTCAACATCTAGCGCTACTCCTCACCTTTGGCAGCTCATCATCATCATATGTTAAATTCACTTTGTTATCCACCATCTCTGCCGTCTGACCGTGTCCTACTTTTACGGTTTAGACTTCACCAAAATCAATGTCAGCAATTGCAAATTGGCAATTTTCTCATCGTTGTTTTCAACATCTGGGCCAATTATCGACTCTAGCACCATGGTTAACACCCTACCGGCGACTGCTTTACTCTTCAATTAACGTTCTGGTAGCCGATATCAAAATCCACTATGATGACTCATAAAAGAATCTTAAATATTTATCAAGATTGCAGCATACACAAAAAGCCGATGTGACATAGCCTCAAAGAAACCATCAAAGTTTGCCAAAAAATGGACGACAGAAGAGCTATACAGATGTATGGAAAAAATGGACGATAAGAAACTTGACGAGCCAGAATTCAAGTGTTGAAGGGAATGGGTAGACAAATTGGGATATTGTAAGAGGGCAACCCAACCCCACTCAAAAATAAGTGTGTGCAAAAGAAGTTTTAAATTTTCTATAAACTGAGATTCAGTCTTTTTGGGTTTATTGTAAATTTAGGAGATGTAAGGAAGGATAAAGATGGAACCAGGTTCAAAGGCTTTGTCTAGTGGGTCCACTTGAGCACGCCAAGCCAACCCAAACCAAACAACCGTCGTCTCTTTCCCTCACCCACCAATCACATCTCTTATCACTTTGACTTTTTCGTTCCAAACAAAACCCCTAACAACCCAACCCAGGCCTTCACATATACGACACTAACTTGCCGGCACTTTATATATTTTGCTTTTCGCCCAAGCAAAAAAAAATAGTTATAATAACAAAAAAGAACCACACATTACACGGGACCGCCGACTCACCCCCTCCACCGTCAACGCTCTTTGTTTCTTTTGTTTTGTATATATACAAATTGAAGTAAATCTCTTTCCTCCAACGGCGTCGTCTGGTGACTTCCCCACCCCCGCGTTCACTTACTCGTACGGAAGAGAATCGAAACCCTCGCCCTAGTCGATTTTCCTTTTGAATCAATATTACAGAGGTTAGTGTTGTTATTTGTTGTTTAGACACTTGTCCTTGTGCCTGATTATTTGTGTTTTCCCCAATTTTAACAAGTTCTAATCTTGAGGCGTAAACCTTTTCTCTTTGCAATTAAAAATTTTTTTAGTTTGGGGATAGAATTGAACAGATCGGGTTAGATTTTGACTGCTACTAATTTCTCAGTTGGTTTTATAATCGTTACAAATTTATATGATTTTTTCCCATTTGGGTTTCGTTAATTATTCTGGATGGACAATTTTCATAAAGATAGTATTGTTCGGAGATAGGTATCATCTTACTTTCTGTATAGGTAGAGATCTTTTTCTATTCGTCAGAATTACTTTGGTTTGTAAAATAGATGAGAAAGATTTGTTATGTTCCTTTTGCTTGTTATGTCCTTTTGGCGTGCCTCCTGTAGGTAGAAAGTGTAAATATGTTATGTTTTTGAAGTTGGTCTAGTTTTTATTGAGGTTCTTTGGTTATGATCTCTTTGGTACATAAGAGATTTCCATTAATTTTGTTTAATCGGTTGTCTTATGGTAAAACCATTTTTGGGCGATCTGAAAAGTTTACAAGAATGCAACAACTTAATGGATTATTCTTGTCTTTGCAAAAGAAAAGTCAAACAAAATATTACCCAAGTTGCCGAGCAATGTAACCCTATGTAGTATGGACACGGCAAAATGGAGTCGTGTCGTGTCCGTACGTGTTGGCATTAAAAAATAATGTTTATCGGCTCGAAGATGGCTTGGACACGTCTGGAGACGGCTCAGACACGGCTGTTTCCTGAGAAAAACGAAAAAAAAACGTTAGCTGTCGTTTACATTTGCAAGAGCGCCGTGTGGGCTTCACGTCTGCAATATAGAATATCTATATATTCTTATGTTAAAGCTAAAAGTCTCACTCTTGATTATGAGGAGTTAATCTATCCAAATGGCCAAAATCATCAACTATGTTGCTCTCTCTCTCTCTCACCCCCTACCTCGGTGCCTCCCTTTCTTTCTCTTTCACTGTTTTGGTAGATAAAACGTTCATTGGTTTTTGTCTTGGTAGCTTCCTTTTCAGATCCTGTTAGGTACCTGACCTTAGAACACTTAGAGTTTTACTATACTATTACAATATACTAACCACTACCGTAGAGAAATGTATTATTTCTCCCCTAACCAGAGCATATTTGCTCCTCAGAAGGTGTTAATCCTTCTGTCACTCTTCTTCTCTCAATTTTCTGCCTATCTCCTCCCTTCTTCTTTCCTCCCTTTATAACCTCCCTAGGTCCATTCGGTTATCCTAACTAACTAGCCACCTCATGCTGATAACTAACTCCTTCCTCTGGAATAATCCTCTCTCTCTCTCCCGAAGATCCTAACAGATCCATATTTGATAAAACTTATGTCTTGAAGCTAAATTTTCCTATCTGGGTGGCTTCAAGGTCGATGGCTTGACACCGGAATTTCGGAGGTAAAAGGGCAGGAATTTTGTTCTTGGGTTGGTTGGAGGTGAAAGTTCAGCCTTTTCCTTGTGGGGTTGGTGGAATCAGCTAAAAGTTGCGGTCTTGGGTATGCCTTCAATACCTACCGCACTTGCTTCTGCTGATACATAACCCTTCGATACCCTAGCTGATTGACCCCTCAGGCATACTGTGATTTTACCCCTTACCTTCTCATATTATGAATGCTGAGTTTTTTTTTTCTTAATTCTAAATTTTATAATTAATATATGTGTGTGTGTGTGTGTGTGTGTGTGTGTCCGTGTCCGTGTCCGTGTCCATCAAATTTTAGAAGTTGGTGTGTCCTCGTGTCCGTGTCCGTATCCGTGTTCATGTTGCGTGTCTGTGTCGTGTCGCATGGCCGTGTTCGTGTCCGTGCTTCTTACATGTAACCTCTTCTTAGGATCATCTGAAGTTTGTCTTATCATTTTATGTTATCATTTATGAAATTGAGATGCACATACTAGATTGGTGCAACTGGATACTTTATCTGAATTTTTAAACTTGCATCCACAAACTCAGGATACTGCAATCACCTGCCGAATGTGAATAAACATGTTACTCATGAAATGAAATTTGACGTAGTGCTTCTTTTTGTTTTATGCTTTAATTTTTAACTTCTGTTGACCAAACAATTCAATAGATTCATGTTAATTTGAAAGGGAGAGCGTGGAAGGGGGGTGATGCTATTATTTACCAAAGTGAGCTCCATGTTGATTATCATTAAATATGTTAGATAAAAGTCTTATCAGTAACTGAATAACTGGGCCTTTATGCTAGTTATTGCTCCCTTTTCGTCTTCCTTAATTACTATATTAGCATTCTTGATATCAGAGTGTTGATTGTGGATTAAGATGGAATGGTGGCAATTATGCCTCCTTTGTTTGAAATGAGATTTGCTCCTGCTTTTCGAGTATGAAAGTCATTTCTGCTGCTCTTGGATGCTGTAGGAGAAAATCTGCTCAATGCTGGAAGCTAAATTAGGAAGTGGCTATATTTCTGTGATTCGTCTGACGGTTTTGATACAAGACGAACATGTACTTGATGAAGACTAACAAAACTACTAGGTAGTTATATCTTTGGCTGCTTATGTGTCTCTTAATGTTTATGAATTTTCCTCAAGCTTGACAATTATATATCTTATTTAACTAAATATCGAAGTGGGTTTGCTAGTACTTGTGCTCTTCTGCAAAGCAATTGTTACATGTTATTCTTGCATATTGCTTAGTATTTAACATTTTATGATTTCATATGTTTTCATGTTAAATAGTGTGTAACATGTGTCGTTGTCTCCAGGCCAAGCTGCACAGGTTTCCTTGTAGAGTTTCTAGATACTTTATTATATTCAACATCTTCCAAATAGTGAAGAGTTTTCCCCAGGCATAGAGAATGTTTCCTTCCTCTAGGGAATACTTTTTTTTCTTGCTACTAAGGGTTTAGCAACTGATCATGTTAAGAGGGAATGAAACCCTACTGTGCTTAACTAGCCTTTTCCTTCTAAATCATTTCATTTCCTCAGTGCTAACAGTGTAATACTCTCTAATGTCCTTGTCTCAAGTAGCATTTCTATAAGTTTCATCAGCCTTTTTACTATTGTCTTTATGTACTAGTTGGGTACAATTCTTGACATCAATTCTGCATAGGCGTTTGTTTATACTAGACGAGATTCTTTGTATCGTTCCCAAAAGGAAAGCAAAGACACCTACTTGATAGATCCACTTTTTCTGTGGTCTTCTATCACTTGATTGGTTGCAAACCCTTATAGGTGGACATTTGTTTTGAAGTTATGTGATGGATAAGGCTTGAATTTGTTTTGCTCTTCAGTATCCTGACAAGTAATTTATATCCAGGGCATGTCTATCACCTTCAATGACATTGTATCTTTAATATTGGCGGAAGGCTAGCATTATCGTTTCTCTTTTCGTTCAAACTTTGGGCTCAAACTTGTTGATAGAGATTAGTGTAATAGATAGAAATGGAAGCCAAGATCGTGAAGGTGTTGGATAGTAGTCGGAGAGGTTTGCCCAGCTTGAAGAGAAAGCGAGTGTCCCGTCGTGCAGCATATCTTGCTGGAACTTCCCCCTTGGTTAAGCCAGGGAAGCGAAGAAAAGTAAATGCAAGCCAAAGCGGACTGCAGAGCTGTAGGTATCATTTGAAAAGGTCATTGTTGAGGTGTTATTCCAATTTTGTGAGAACTGGGGAGCCAAAGCGTCTTCTGTTTTATCAGAATGGAGAATGGATTGATTCTTCTCAAGATCTTCTGAACTTAGTTAGCGAAGACTTTAAAGTGAAGAAGGGTGTTGTTGAGACTGATTTCAAGGGTGATCACTTCATGCTAGATTTCCTGCATATGCTTCGGGTTGACATGAAGACAGGTTCACATCAACCAATGGCTTGGATTGATGACCGAGGTAGCTGCTTTTTTCCTGAAATTTACATTGATGACAATGAATCATACGAGTATTGCCAACATGTTTGTGGAAAAAATCAGGGCCCTAAATTTGAGGAGACTTATGGACCTCCGGAGATCAAGTTGCAGCTTGAGATTGACATAAATGGAGTTGATCAATCTAAGTTGAAGGATTGTAGTGAAGAGTCAGATGCTCTCCTAGAGCAGATCCAGGGTGCTGGAAAACCTATGAAAGAACTTTGCACTGTAGAATTTGAGGGTAGTTGCAATCAAAGTTATGGCGAAAAAGCTGATGAAGCTATAAAAGAAAATCAACAGATTAAAGAAAACTTAGTCAAGGGGGTAGAGTCTGACTATGGAAAATTGAATGCGGATACTGTGCGTAAAATTTTTCTTATGGGCATGAGTCTCATTGGTGGTGCTGACATAATTGATGTTCACCGTTGCTCTAGTATTTCATTGCCAGCTCGACTGGAGCTTTTTGAGAAGCATGTTGAATTTGTTAAATGGTACCGTGGTGATGCAAATGTTCAATATGGTTGGCTTGCTTCATCCAAGAATGCACTCCCTACAATTTTGTCGTATGGTCTTGGCCATTGTGGGCCATCTACAGCTAAGTCCAGCATTGGTGTTCATCTTTCTGCAGCAAACTGCAGTTATACCAGGTAGTAAAATTTACTTCCATTTTGTCGTTTTCTTGTGGTCCTGATAAATTTAAGAGAAAGGGTTTATTTTTACTCTATATAGCTACCTTATTTTCTAACTAGCTTCATCTGCTTGAGGTAAAACTTTTGCTATTTGTTAATCCAAAATTTTGCAAGTCAAACTAGAGGAAGGACGCCTTCTTGTTGGTTGTAGCCAGCCTTATAGAACACACTCCTTTTTTAGGTACTCCATAATTTATACTAAATAATTATATCTTGAGTTGGTGAATAGCAAGGTTTCATAATTTTGTTTGCCCAAAATGTAAATTATTGTTTTATTGTTCTTGATCAGCTCGTACCTTAATTGGATTCAGTGTTAAGTTATAGTTGTTGGTTTGTAGAAGCATCCGATTGATCCATTTAAACTAGTCTTGTTCAGTCCACATGTCATTGTTTATTTCTTTCTGTCTTTTAGATGATGTTAAAGAGGCTTTAACTGGGCTTTCTTGACAGTGCAAATTTTTGTGATGTTGACGAAAATGGGGTACAACATATGGTATTATGTCGTGTAATATTGGGGAATATGGAAATTTTGCATCCTGGGACTCGACAGCATCAACCGAGTTGTCTGGACTTCGACAGTGGAATTGATGATCTTCAAAATCCAAGGCAGTATATGATTTGGAGTATGAATATGAACACACATATTTATCCAGAATTTGTTGTTAGCTTCAAACTCCCTTCTAATGCTGCAGGTGATATGCTACTCCATTTGGAGCTTTTTGTTAATAGTTGAATGAAAAACTAAATACATGTATTGTTCGATCAGTTTCAGCCAACAATAGATTGTATCTTGTACATCCTTTTATGGATACAAGCTGGTATTTGTTGGATGGAACTTGAGCAACTTGAATTTTGATGGTCACTACCTCGATTTCAACTTCAGCTTCATCTCCTTTGACTTTGAAAGTTGAAAAGCCATTATTTAGAAACAAAGCTCTGAGTATGTTCTGCATTCATCTGGCTTAATTCAAGACATCAGTCGCCACTCCACAATTGGTTGTCAGTGGTCACTACCTGCAGATGCCTAATGATCATCATAATATTTTTTTTGGGGCCTTATTAGTACTTGAGCACTAGAATTTGTTGCTGTTCTTACAGGTTTGGATGTTGGGAGTGAGAGTAACTATGCTGTTTCAGGCATCACTACTTGTGTTCTTGGTGCTCAAGGAAGTTTGCGAAAGGAATCCCCTGCAGTTGATTTGAATATACCAATAGAATCTACACCTGTTGATTTGAATTTACCTGTTCAGTCTCATGCAGCTGATATGGTAAGTGCAATGGTTGTGTACCACTCTGATTGGATCCCTGTTAGGCTTTATGACTTTAACAGTTTCACTTGTGAAACTTAACGTGGAGCAGCAGAAAATAACTTATGGTATTTAAGCTGATTTATTTGTTCGATTTTTCTTATCATTGTGGATGGTTTTTGATGCAGTAGGTGGCTATTGTGCATGGTTTCTCCTCCTCTTTTAGGAGCCACCGCTTCTCTTAATTTCTGGCATATAACAAAGCAGATATGTATGCCATGGACAGTATGTTATGAAGGACAAGTGTCTCATTAATTTCAGGTTTTATAGTTTTTAGAGGGGATGCATGCTTAGTTGCTTCATGTGCACAAGACTAGTCAAAAGTTATACAAGAAGCATGAGTGTAATAGTTTGTGTCATGTGCTCAGTTGATTCTGTTAACACGGAGAATTCACCAGCTATGTTTTGTACAGGACTTGTTGATGACAAGATTAGGTTGATTGTTGTTTTCATGATACATATTCCCAGTTTTATGTTCTTATTAACAATATGAGATTGAGGCTTGGACTTGCAGATAGACAAATTTTACTTAATTGAAGTAGTCTGTTGTGTCTTGCAGTTTTACTTTTTCATAATATCTCTGGTCTCTGCCCTTATGTGAACTCTCTTCTATTTCTTATTTCTCACGATTTCGGTATTCTCATCTTGAAGATTGAAAATCCTGAATGAAAAGGTTTTAATACATATATCTGGTATCTAATGAAACTACAAAAGGATAGATTTTGTTTTAAATTGGGACTTCAATGTTGTAAATCTAGGATCAAACAGATAACCATCCAGCTGACAGTTATCTATGAGTTGAATATTTATTTTTTGTCACTGTAAGTTCCGGTTTGATAAGTAAGCATACTATCTTTGTGATTGTCATACTTGCTTGACTGTTTGATCTGCTGTTTTCCCTATAGCTAAGTGAAAGTAGAGTGGTATCAGAATCTGGAGTTTCTCAGGGAAAAGCCCCAAGTCTGGGTTCAAGCAGTATAAGAATGCCGAGATCCCCATGGATGCCTTTCCCCATGTTGTTTGCGGCAATCTCCAATAAGGTTCCTAGTGCAGATATGGAAAAAGTAACCGATCACTATGAGCAATTCAGGGTATGCAGCACAACACTTTTGTTTCCTGCTTATTTGATTGAAGAAATCTGTAATGATTTTAGATGGATTCTTTTTGAATGTTTAATTAGGCTAAAAAGATAAGCAGGGAAGATTTTGTGAGAAGATTGAGATTGATAGTTGGAGATGCTTTACTGAAATCAACAATTACCAGTCTTCAATCCAAGGTATGGCCTAATTTCGATATGTAATATGGACCACCTAGTTATCTCCTAGGAATATGCATTTTGCCAAACTTGAGATATAAACAATTCCTCCACGTATCCATACAAAACAGCTATCTGGGCACCTGTTATGATCGATTACGCTAATACAGCTAAGGGTGCCCAGTTGATCACATAGTAGTTGACTTGTTTCTTTTCTTTGTTCTCTTCATTTCTTATTTGGTTTTTGAGCCCAAAAAGTTAGAGAAGTTATATGGTTCCTGATATTCATTTAATATGTGATTTGGATGAGGTCTGGTTAAGTCGTGGTATCTAAATCTTGGCACTGGATTGTGGTATGTGAATAACATGGTGGTTCATTTGCTTGGTAACTTTTTAAATTGCGATTGAGCGGATGAACCCCCTTCTGTATTGGCTAATAGCCATGAGCTCGCTAATTTGCCCGACACAGAAACTTTCCTGTTAGTGACGATATGTAAAAATATGGTAGTGTTTGTTGAATGTTGTTGCATCATTCACTATTCACCAATGTCTGATGAAGTGCTTGCAAAATTTCTTCCTCGTTTTGTACATTGCTGATGTTTATAATTATGTTGTCCTGACAATTTCCGGCTGTTCTGCAGGTGCCTGTGTTGCATGCAAAAACTTGAGCCTATTGTTCCTTTGAATGGCAAAAGCACCTGTTGGGACATCATCTACTGTTTGTTGGAATTGTAGAAGTTTGTCTGATGTTTGTGTGCTAGAATGTGTCGACATGAAGCTGTGAATATCTTATGGTTATCTGGAGATATTGTTGCGAGTCTGTCAAGGCTTGCAAGCTTTTGTTTGACTGAAACAGGTAGGTTTTCTTATTTTCATTTACTAGTTGAGGGGTAATTTGTTACTTGTTGAATTGAAACATAATATGGTAGATTAATGGAACTACCCAGCAAGGGTTGTCTAATGATACTTTTGCATGTTTATCTCCATGCCCATCATATATCCGGCTTCTTGCTGTACGAGTTTTTGACTTCATAAACTAACTTCGCTTCATAAACTTCTTGCTGTACGAGTTAAGTGAAGGGAGAGTTAGGGGGCTGTTTGGATTTTTTACTGTTTATTAAAAAAACTACGGGTTTTTTTAATAAATACCAAGGATAAAAACGTGTTTTTAAAACAAATATTTTACTATATTTTAAAATGTGAATAGAAGCAAACAAACCATAAAAAACATTTTTATCCTTTGTTTTTATTTTAAAAAAATCCACAACAATAAACAGTAAGAATAAATAGTTTTTTGAATAAATGTATTAATTATTAATAAGAATTGTGAATGATTTAATTTATAATATTATATGTAATTAATTAAAATTACGTAGTTTTGTCTACCAAATTATTAGGTGAAATTAAAGTTGATAATAAAAAAGAAACAAAAAGCACGCTTGATTGGGATGATTTCTTGTTTTTGATATGTCCTCTCTCTCTAAAATTGGTTTATTCGTGTTATTGTTTTTGTTATCTGATGATTCGTCTGGATTTTTTGTTCTCCATCGTTCTTTGTTTCTCCCATTGTTTTCTCTCCCCACTTTCATGGTTGTTTTGGCAAAATATTTTTTCTTGCACGAAGACTTGGTGTATGCCACTCCCCAATGGACAGGGCAGAAATGGACGATGCATGTTATGATTACACCATGAGTCTTCACACTAAACAACAATTTATATTGGAACAACCTATTTATTAGTTAAGAATAAAGTTGTATACTATAGAACTTCTTCACACTATATATACACACACATTTAAAATATTTAAACAATAAAAATTAAAAATAAATTAAAATAAACCTAAAAAATTATCGTTATCATCATTATTATCGTCATCATAATAATGATAATAAAATAAATAATACAATAAATATAGAAGAAGGTAAATAGTCAAAATAAAAGATAAAATAAATAAATACATAAATAGGAAAGAAGACCGGGTAATAAATAAATTCAACAAGCTATTACAAAAAAATATTTAGGATAAGTAGACAAATATTTGGGCTTATTAACTAAGAGGAAAATACTATATATTAAATATTTAGGCTAAATATAAGATATAAGACTCAAAGAAAAATGTTTAAAAAACTTATGGGAACAAGAAGAGCCTTTCTATGTGAGATCTTTTATTCGTGTTCTAGTAAGCCAAAGTTTTCTATTGTAGGTCATATTCTTTGTAGTTCCAACAGAGTCATATCATTCTTGATTTCTTTACTCTGATTCTTCTTAGGCTTTCCTTTTTGTGGTATAACTTTTGATCCAATCTTTACCTCCATATCGAAAGCCATCCTATTGCCCGAAAAGTTACACTATAAATGCTCAGTCTTAGTCCTACTCAATTTAAAGCCCTTTGACTTTAATGAATCCCTCCAAAGTTTTAGCTTGATATTGACATCCTCTTTTGTCTCATCCACTAAAATAATTTCATCAGCAAATAATATACATCAAGACACATCCCCTTAGATATTCTTAGGGATCTCATCCACCATTACTACAAATAAAAAGGGGCTCAATGAGGAGCCTTAGTATAGTCCAATATTGATAGAAAAATGTTATGTACCCCTTCCTATCACTCTAGTATTTACACCTTTATACATATCCCTAATAATCTGTATATAGGTCATAGGAACTCCCTTAACTTATAAACACCTATATATGATTTCTCTTTGTACCCTGTCATACTTCAATTCTGTGTCAGAACATCTGGTACACACATTTTAAGGGATGTACAGGAAATGATAGACAAGCCTCCAATTCCCAGAGGTACGGGCAAATTGAACATATACATAACCATGGTGCTCCATATGTCGCCCCTCTTCTACGGAACATCTAATGAAAGAAGAGAAAATATCTGGATGGATTATTTAGGAATTTGGTTTTTGAAGCAGTAACACTCGAAGGGAGATTCACAAGAGGGACGAAGAGTCTTTGAGTATTCATATGGGATCAATGATTGATAATAATCCCCGGAAAGCTTGGCAAAGCGTTAACTAGTTGCTAGCCAAAGCACCATCATAAATGTGATTCAACTGCAGTTTTTTTGGGTATTTCCAGGACAAAAAAGGCATATTGAATCAAATCTAATTTATTTCTACAGGCTTAAGGTTTGTGACTTTAATCTTGGTTTTCAGACTATAGTGCTATTTGATGAACGGCTTATCAGTCAAAAATTAGCTTATTGATTATTTTAGCTTATTTGACTATGCTAAACAGCCAAAAATTGTGATTAGTTATTCAACTGAATGGATTAGCTGATTAACCTTATCAGATGATTTTCAACAAGCTCAGAAGGATCAACGTTTTGTTTTCAACGTTTTCAAAATTGACGATATACCCATGAGGCAGCGGAAATCTAGAGGTTACACAAAGAAAAGGAAACGTGGAAAGCCGAGAGATGAGAATAGTAACGTAGGACAAAAACCTCCAACTTTTATCTGTCAAATCAAGCTACAGTACGTTAATGGTGTAGGCAAGCTACAGCACGTTAATAGGCCTTCAGATCCTCTAGCCCAGGTACTCTGTACCTAGCCTCCATTTAAGTTGACTCAACTTAAATGGAGGGTTGAAATCCTCTGGCACAGGCTAGGTACAGAGTACCTGGGCCAGAGGATCAACTCCCCCGTTAATAGTGTAGGTAGATTATTTTGTTAGGCTTTTGATTTTTTTAAAATTAATTTCAATTAAATGAAGTTAAGTATTTTAAATTCTTAATAAATTTAAAAAGATGTTTTTAATTATTTGAAAATTGTTTTCCAGGTTAATTTTATTAGGAATGTCTTAGAAGTTAATTTAATTTTTTAAATTTAATCATACCCTTATTTTTAAATTCATATCTTTATATGCCATTTTATATATAAATAGCTAATTTTACCAAACATCAATTGACAAATAGCTAATATAATCAACTGGTCAAATCAGCTGATATAATCAGCTCTCAGCTACCAGCTAATACAATCAGCTGATTGTCAAACAGGGCCTGTAATAACATTAAATCAAAGATAAATCCAATTTTAGAATTATGATTTGCAATAATTGTAATTTTAGATCTAGAATTTAATATCAATAGCAATCAAATATAAAATCAAGTTATAAAATTAAATTTGGTTCTAATACCATTATTAGAAAATCAAGTTAGGATCTAATTAATTAAACGAATTACATGTATAAAATTAAAAAAAAACAACATCAAATAATTATGTCATAAAAACTACCATCTAACTGATTAAGTTTAGTGATAAACCAAAGATACTTGCTAATTACTTATCCATGGCCTCCACCTTATTGTTTAATCTCTCCAGGATCTTTAAATTGATCTCAACACTTCCGTTTTTTTCCTGGCTAACTCGACATTTCTTCATATGATTAGGAGCATTATTCAGGTGTCATGTTATTAATATAAACTTCTACTTTTAAATGCAAAACAAAACACCTTCCTTAGCCTAGTTATTTTTTTCCCCCCATCACCATCCTTCTCTTTAGTGTCAACTTAACTGTCACTAGATTTGGGCAAAACCCAAATAGAAGAACTTGTGATTGACCCTTATTCTTAGCTAGAAAAGCTAAAAACTTGTGAGCATTTGTATTTGATGGACTACAACCTGGCATCATCCCTTGCCAGATTACGGTAGCCAACGATAGAGGCTTGTTAATTATTGTTTTAAGCATGCCCGTTTAGTGAGATTTAAACCTCTATAGCCGACGGCAGAAGTCTTGGGGAAACTTCAGGGCGACAAGTAACCCTGAGGTGCTATTGGCCACTGCTCAGGATAGTACGTTTGAACTTGGAAGTAGCCTGATAAGCTTTGAAAGAGTGTCTACGCAACAAAAATGGGTAATGGAATTTACCGTGTCACTTTGTAAATAAAGTAGTGATTTGATAAGTAAGAACTCTAGGGATAAATCTGGCTGATAAACAACGGCTTCTTATCCCATGGCCACGCCAAAAACAGCTGGATAACATGCGTCACCAAAGGTAGGGAGTAGTGTGAAATAGTAACTTGCAACAAATATGCTAAACTTAAAACCACTACAGAATTCATGTCTTCGGTGCCCTTGTGGATTCAACAAATCCATGTAATTGGTAACAAAAAAATTAACTTACGAATCATTATTCTGCATTTCATCACAAAACTATCAGGGTTTAATCTGGTGACAAGAGAGATAAGAGCATTTTCCCATTTATCAAGATACAAGCATGACTGACAGGGTTCAAAAGTATTTCCAGGTTTAGCATACTAAAAATAGATTAGAACATAATAGTTTAAAGCCTTTTTGCCATAATTGGCAAGTAATGTTGATCATAATTGATCAGTTGTATTGTTATTTAACAATATACTAAAAATTATTTTAATTTGATCTCTTTCTCTTGTCCCTGAAGCAATTCCAAATCTTCTTTTGGGCTGGCATATACAAATAGGCACCAAAATGGTAAGGACGAGATTGGACAAAACCTGAAGAACTGTTTACTTATTAGCATTTGATGAATAATAACCTGCACTAACTGATCATCCCATTATATAGGTGATCAACTCTGCAAGGTGCTAGAAGGTCAAATCCGCTCCATTTCAGCTGATGGATTCCATCCAGGAGGCTTGATGTTTGGCCAATCACCACGGCATCCTAACCTTATATAAAGGCTCTTTCTATCTGAAAAAAGCAGAGGAAAAATGGGAGGAGAATATGTGGTTCATTTTAAGCACTCTACTACATTTTCCGTTAAGAAACTCATTAATTAGGTACTCTTGAGTATCACTTTTCATTACTAAGGAGAATCTGGAATCTGATTTGTCTTTCATCTTAGTAAGATCCATAATTAGAAAAACATTTGGATATTGACAGCTCTAACTCATCATCAGATATCCAGAAAAAAATGAGCATATCACTTGTTTTATTTTCTAGCAACTAAAGAAGCAACCAAGAACTGCTAAATATCATGGATAGTTTACCTGGAAGCTTCTTGTCTGACAGAATCAACCGTTTCAGCGCACTCAAGGATGCCTGTGCTACACTTTTGGCATAATCAGCATCCCAACCTTGGAGCTTTACAACCACATCTGCATTTGAATAAGCTACGTTGCCATCTTGAACGTGCCTTCTAGCCTCCTCCTTTGCAGAATCCTCATCTGGATAAAAAGATTTTTGAGTTGTCTGGATTTTTTCAATGTGCACAGGCAAACTGAAAAGTAATTAACTGAATTCCTCAACCATTGAATTCTCATATACATCCCAAAGAAAAGAATATTTGGTGACTTGTGTCTAAGGTTACACTGTGTATGAGGTAGTATCCTCCAAGGTTAAGGATTCAGGTCGACATTTCAAAAAGTATAGGAACTTGTTCAAGTACTACATCCTAAATTTAGTTTGAGAAATGTAAATAAATTCTGGAGACTATGAGACAGACATGAAATGGCAATTGATATATGAAAATCTAAAATTAAACAACTGTTATGCAGAGTAACCTATGGCATCAGTCTGTGATAGCCAGACAGTAAGTCCTGCATATAGATGCTGCCATCTATCAGACCTTCCAGCAGCTCCCTGCTTCCCTCCTAGAGTAGAAACAACAGCACGAACATGACTGCAAAACCAACCAAGCTAAAGAAGTGTAATAAAGTAGAACATAACAGCATAAACATTGCCAGGAAAATCATATGAATTAAAGTACCATACCTGCTTAGGCTTTCCAATACAGAACTTTCTGCTTCAGCAACAGAATCAAAGCCTTCCTCTAGTACCCCTGGAATTAAATGCACTTGTTAATACACTGCAAAAGGGTTATCATATTCACTTGAGGCATTTGCTAAACGGTTAGTTAGTCATTTGACTAGTTAGAAAGTGAGATATATGATACTCTTATCCCATCCTAGTTCTATTAAACAAAAGATGGGCCTGAAAGCAAGACTTGCCAAGAAGCTGTTAGAGTAGTGCCCTAAAGGCAATCGCCTTTAGCATATTTTGTACAAAATTGTGTACAGACGTTATTTTCAATAATAAAGAAAGGCATATTTCATTAATTTGGTGTTCATTATTTATGAATTGATATTGATCTATAAGTAAATTAATGCAGTCCATAATATATGACATAGCACGAAGGAAATCATGATGTGATCATACTACTGAGATTCCTATCATGTGCAATTATATCAGTATCTAAATTATCCCTAGTCAAAGGATTAATGAGATTAGACATTATTAATTCGAATAAACTAGCACATGTCAAACTCCTTGATTTGATCAAGTAGTGGATCTTAAAAACTGTAAATATGATATGTTTAGAGTAAAGATGTGGATGCTTACTAGAGGTAGTACATTAGATGACCTACCATGAGTTCATCATATGGATGATCCATTCTAATTTCAATGATAATCTATTATAGCAATGGTGCAAGTATCCTTAGACTTGAGGAACTTAAAGATATCTTGGATATTGATTTTGTGCTTTGACTCCATTCATTGTTGCCTTACAGAGGTTGCTCATAAGGTGGTGATTGGGTACAGCTTAAGGTATTCAAAGGTAATTGAGTAGCCAATAGAGGATTCACCAATTCTATGATAGCAGAAGATAATACCCACGACCTCTTGTTGGGGTCATTGCTTGGAAATCTCTGGCCGAAGTATATGTGTCATGAAGAATGTCTTCATTGACATATAGAGTAATAAGTCCCTAGATGAGAACTGATATCACTTGGGCTAGATTTGATGTAGTCATTCTAGTGAGAGTTGACACTTTTCTCATACCCATAACCAAGTGAGATATAGCATGGTGAAAGGACGAATTGCACAACAATTGTCTGTAGGAGGGTTCGGGAGATGGTTCGTGACGAGCACAAGTTCATTTGTCAAACCACTTACTTTCCGATCAATTGGGAGTTATGATGTGTTGCTAGACGCCGCTCATGACTTGCTTAGATTAAGTGTTAATCTAAGTGGCTAACATAACCAGAATCTTAATGGATCACACGCATAAGAGTGACTCGGAGGATTCATAAAATGGTTTTGGATAGAGATCCATTATATGGAGAGCAATATAACCAAATGGATCCTGATGAGATTGGGATATGTCCCGATGTGATCGCAACATCGATATTGTTGAAATAGGTCACTGGTGTTTTTCTACACTTAGAACCCGGTAAAATCGACCCCAATGTGACAGGACCACCTCAGCATTTATATATATATATATATATGACAGTCTTCTTTAATAAGTTGCATTTATTGTCTTTTAATGATAAAAGATAAAAACAATAAAAGACAAAAAAGCTAAAAAGGATTGAAGATTGATGTTCATAAGAAAGGTTTTTAACAAGTATATAAAAACCATCTTTCAAGCTTCTCTTTTAAGCTTTATCACCTTCTTCTCTCTTATTCTCTTTAACGTTTTTCTCTCTATAGAACAAAGGAGAGAGCTAACACTCTTGTCTTTGTTCTAGCCATTTCTGGATCAAAGTGTTGGGTCCCGAAATTTTTTTTCTTTTTTTTCTTTTTTTTATTTATTATTCTTTTGTTTATTTCTTAAATGTCTGATTTTAATTGCTTCAATATTTTTAGAGATGAGTCTTGTTTATTTTAGTAGTATTAAAAAGGGGAATTAGAAATTAGAATTAGATTAAAGTGTTAGAATTAGAATTAGATTATTAGTATTGGGCTATTAATAGAAGAAGAGAATTATGGGCTTTGGAAGAATGGGCTTAAAGAATTAGTGGAATAAGAAGAAGGAGGATAGAAATGGATGGGTTAGTGTGTAGTAGGGCTTATAAGAGGAGAGCCCATTAGCTTAAGTGAGGAGAGCCCAAAAGCTTGTTAGTTATGACCAAAACTATGTAGTTTTGGTAGT
>JAOSBP010000005.1:11725286-11743747 GCA_027563825.1 Erythroxylum mucronatum
ATATACCCTTATTAATTACATATTAAAGTGCCTTGAAAATATAATCTGTGTAATTAAGATATGGGAGAAATTAAAGGGTAATTTTGGGAGTAAAATCATAAATATGCATAAAAAGTAACAAACGACACTTATTTTGAATAATTAAAATCTCTCTAAAACGACACTTATTTTAAATAGGAGGGAGTATCTTCTAATCAAGCTTCATAAGGATCTTTTACCTCAAGCTTTATGGGAACGCACGAGCAGGAGTAATTAAAATACACACAGAATTTGTTATAAAACATGAGACATGGATGAATGTAAAAGATTCCACCCCGCAAGTTTTCCCAAGCAAAGTCAAAAGGTTATAACAACTTTTGCTTGATTTTTGGAAGCACCGAGGTCATTCCCAGTTAGTATATTGATTAATCGACAAAGTCCAGTGGATTTACCGACAAAAGGTGGTCAAGCTAGTAAGGGCAACTTGCATAACCCTTTGCTCAATCAATCCAGATCACAATTTCCAAATTGACCAATACAGGTTCATTCAACTGATATTCATGGTAATAATTCTGCGTCATGGTTTCTCTTTCTAGCGGTTCAAACTGAAGCATGCTTCTTTAATCTTTACTACAACCACATTGCAGTTTAAGATATGGGGCATGTAGGAAAATTACAATTCTGATTCTTGATTGCCATCCTTGTTCTTTGTTAGCTAGGATTAATGACAGAGCCATAGATTTAGTAGTTTGCAATCTAGAGACATATGTAATGTCTTCCTTATTTTGCAAAGTCGTTGCATCTCGTCTGTTATTAGTGTCAAATTTTATCCTCAAGTTGAATTTGATGATGAGTAGAAGCGTGAAACCAATTAAAGTGGTGGAGTTGGATATTATACTTCAAAACTACTTTATGACAGACCTGGATAAAGAGTCCTGCACAGTTACTTCAGAATTATTAGTCAATAATTGGAGCATGACATTTTTTTACTTGTTTCACATTCCCGAAGCCGATTTGAGATATCAAACTACTCCTACGATAAGTTTCTTTAAATTAAGGTACAGGAGTTGGAAAGAATCAAAAGCATACATTTTAGGAGGAAAGTATACGAGTCTTTCTTCTTTCATTAGATTTATTAGGAAACATAAACAATATTTAAAAATATCAGAAAACAATATATACTCGGATGTGTATTTACTTTCCAAGGCAAGCTTAAAAAGATCTGAAATTTTATATTTTCCATACTGTTTAATAAAACTATAGTTTTACATTTTGAATAGTTCTATTTATAAAAAGAAAATCAGAATTGGTTGGGTCGGTCTCGCTAGGCCCAGGCCTAGCCTCGGAATGGCCTGTGGGACAGTCGGTCCATTCATTAACGGTGACCTAAACCTAACAAGTATTGCTTATATAAGGTACTACTTTATCATGATATAGGTACGACTCCAGAATCCTACTTCTCTCTTCACACAACCACCAAAACTCCTCCAAAAGACTAACTTGAGCGTTGGAGAGGTCTGTCGGCAATCAACCCCCAGCGTGCCTTTCGCTGTTTTGCAGGTGTCTCTGAGCAGAAGTCAACCAACCTCATAGATTCAAGCAGCAACGTCCAGCCTCATCAAGTTCAGGCAGAACCAAGAATAAACTTATATGCTCTATTTGACATGTTAATTCATTAGTTCTACTGAGTACTGACTATGAAATTAAATAGTTGACGTGACATTACAAGAAGGGAAAAAAAGAGAGAGACCATTTTTAATAAGCCGAAGATAAATAAAATGGCATGTTTCTTACAGTTGCTAGCTTATACGCATTCCTTTTAATTAAAGTTGCAAGTTGTAAAGTGGATGCTTTTATCTCTTGATACGGTAATTGGGACAAATTCAAATTTCCTTTACCTAGTGTCCTTTTAAAAAGATCAGAAAAGAAGAATCAAAATATATATTTGTAATAAAGAGAGAAGGGAAGGGCCACTAAAAAGTATTTATTTGAAATACAACAACAAACATCATAAGATGGGAAATAAGTAATTCATTACTTGAGAGGAGATAGTTAACCAAATAATATAATAAACTCGGTGTATTTGTACTCGACGAGCTAGTCTTCCCAAATGGAAAGTGTATCTACAAATTTGGTATTAGAACTAGCCATTTTGTATGTACGTGTAGATCTCTTAATACAGTATACTGACATGCAGTATTTACACTAATGGCGTTAACCTACCCACATATTCAGTGACAGAGTCAGGAATTTAAGATCGGAGGACTCAAATATTTAATTTTTTAAATCTTGAGGGGCCCAGTGTACTACTGAACTCCAAATAACTTCATTCTTATATGTATATATATCTATTAAAAATAAAAAATATTTAATTTTTTTAAAATTTGAAGGGCCAAGTGCACCATTGAGCCCCATGTAGCTCCGTCTATGCACATATTGCTTTACTAAAATCAGTCTTTAAAGAGAAGAAAAATCATAATTATATTATTCATTTATTAGTAAAAGAAGTGGTAATTAGAAATCCCGAACAATTGTTAATTACATATATTTATGATAGTTTATGGCTAATAATAATTTATACACATAAAAACGTACTCAATTTCGATTGAAATTTTATTTTATCCACCTTAATTAAATATTATATGGACCTTAATTAGTTATTGTTAACACCAGCCACAAATTAAAGTTTTCTCGAGGGATAACCAACAACAAACTAGTTCATTAAATTTATGTTTAGACTAATTATGTAAAAAGAGAAGTTTGCATTTGTGTGAAGTTGTTGATTTTTAAAATGGAGCTAGCCATGCCCATGCTCATTATTACGCCATTACTGGAATGGTTTCAACTATTAGATCAACGGATGCATCAATGTGCTTTAGATTACTGAATCAGTACTACCCGAAATTGAAAGGACATAATTGCCATTATCTCTCCTCATTTGCTCTAGTTTATAGGAATTAGGGTTTCATTAATCAGTAATCGGGAAGTGGTAAAAGTGAGCAATCATATATGTGTATGGAATTTTAGGGTTTCGTAAAAGGTAAAGCAGCAACCGTAGGTTTCAGTCCAAAACAAGAGTTGGAAAGGAAAGTAGGAGTTGCTGAGAGACAAATGCACACGTTAAAGTTCACATTGAAATTGATAACTTCCTTTTCTTCTTCAAAGAAAACAAAAGGGCTTTAAAAAGCCTTGAAGCAAAAAGTAATCAATTAGTCTGAAACTAATTTTCCTTTTTTTTATTTTTTAACTTTTACACCCTAATACCCTACCCCCACGACCACAAAAGAAAATAAAAACCTCTCTCTCTCTCTCTGTCCTATTCCAACAGCCCCCTCAAGTGTCATTTTCTCACATATACTTCACACGAAAGAAACAACCATTCACTTCAGACCTTGTCATGTCCTCTCTCTCTCCTCCACTCATTCTCAGGTCTCTGCAACTACTCACCTCAAATTGGTCCAAACTCCTTCTCAAATAAAAGACTAGGAAAATCTAGCTAGCCTGGAGATTTCTCAACCCCTTTGATCGAAATTAAATCACCCCGCAACCTTTTTCTCTGCAGCCTACTGTCTCTTGATTCTTGTTCAGCTTATGTTTTATACCTACTCCTGTTGCACTATCAACAGAAGGGTAAACAGAAAATAGGAGGAGAAGATAAGGAAGTAAGAAATCTATTTGGAAAAGGGTTTCTTTGGTTGCTCACACATGGAGCTTTTCCCTGCACAACCAGATTTATCCCTTCAAATAAGCCCACCAAACAACAAACCCACAACATGGGGGAGAACAGAAGAAGACGTGGAATTGGGGTTTTGGAAGAGAGCTTTGGACTCCAGAAATTCCATGTCTTCAATGGCTAAACCTGGCGCCAGCTGCTTTGAGCTCTCTCTATCCAATCCAAGGGTTCCAGAGTCCAACTCAAACCATTTACACCTCCTTCGAAACCCCACCAATTGTAACGGTAACAATTACGTCAATTCCTTCCAACAAAACCAGTACTCACTCCATCATCACCAACAAAACTACCTTCATAATCACCATCCACTCTTTCAACAGCCACATCAACAACAAGGGTTAAGCTCAGAGCTCGGTTTCTTGAGACCCATCAGAGGGATTCCTGTTTACCAAAATCCTGCTTCTTCTACTTTTCCATTCACTCATCAACAGCCCTTGGATAATACTTGCTCTCCAGCTACTTCTTTAGCTAACACTAACGCAAGTCCCACAAGTTTAGGTACTTATCAGTCTCAAGGTTTGATAAGATCAAGATTTCTGTCAAGGTTCCCTGCTAAACGCACCATGAGAGCACCAAGGATGCGGTGGACTACCACTCTTCATGCTCGCTTTGTACATGCCGTCGAGCTATTGGGTGGTCATGAGAGTATTGTTCCTTACTTTTTCGTTAGACTATGTTTTATGAAATTTCCCCCTTTTCTTCCCCCTAAAAACTCTTTCTTTCTTCTTCTTAATGCACTGTTCTTGCTCATATTCACTCTTAAATAAAATGGAGAGAAAGGAAAAATGAAAAGTCTATTTGACTGATGCACTCCTTCTCTTTTTGTTGCATAGGGGCTACTCCTAAGTCAGTTCTTGAGCTTATGGATGTTAAAGATCTCACTTTAGCCCACGTTAAGTCTCATTTACAGGTATAAACTTCTTCCTGTCTATATTCTTGCAGGCATCCAATCTCTTCTCAGTGAATCCAAGCAATGTTGAAGCAGCCTTGTGTTTTAATTCCTCTTTTGTCCCCCTTCTACTTTCTACTCGAAATAGATGATCCTTGAGCTATGGTCTTAAATTCATGCAGCGTTAATAGTGCAGCTGTAAGCTGAATTTGCCTTTTAATAGCTTACATTAGAGGTAAGTTTTAATTCATAGATTACAAATTCCAAAGTTTCCTTGCAGAGGGTCTCCCAAATCCTCAGTACTTCTTTTTCTACTAGATCTGATGGTCCTCCTAGCTAATAGACAGCTTTTTGCTTGGAAGAATGAACCAGCCCAAGTAAAAAGAACATATCAACAGCATGGAGAGAGAGTGTCAGAAAGAGAGAGAGAGAGAGAGAGAGAGAGAGAGAGAGATCATCGATTTCAGAAATCAAGTAAGACAAAGCGTCAGGAAAGGAATTCAAATTGAGCCATAGACTCGCAGGCAAGCGAAGACAAGTTCACACTCGCTCCATCATTTTTCCCTTATTATAAATAACTTTCTTTCCCTAAGATTGAATAGAAAAATGGAAAAATTATATAAGTACAAAACATCATCATTTCTCAATGATGTGTTTCTCAGCATCAGATATGGGGGCTCATCAACCACATTTCCCTTTAACCATGGTTAATCCCACAAAATTCATTCTTTGCCCTTACTTATGTAAACCATGGTTAATCCCACAAAATTCATACTTTGCTCTTACTTATTTAACATACATTATATAATATATATACTAGGTGCATTAATGTGACCATAAATGCTTCAGTTCGCAGTTAACATTTATCTCTTTCTCTCTCAGTCTCTCACTTTTTACAGTTCGTACTTGCACTACATTAGACAAATTCTGCAGTATCCCTGAACAGTAGAGTGGTCTTCTTTTACTGTTTTATCTTTATCTGCCCCAATTTCTCTGCATTTTCTTAATGTTAATAAACTAAATGCCCACTGATTGTAATGCATAGTCACCTAAAGAAAAGGCTTTTGTATTTGCAGATGTATCGAACGGTAAAGACCACTGACAGAGCAGCTGCTTCTTCAGGTTCGTGCCACTATTTAATTAATTAAAACGTGATCAGTGTATGCTCTTAATTGTGTTTCTAATGATAAGCCATTTGCACTATATTGGTAACAAAAAAAATTATCTGCATTTTATAACGCAGGACAATCTGATGTATTCAACAATGGATCATCAGGGGACAATTCTGAAGATCTCATGTTTGACATACAAAATCCAAGGAGTTCTGCCCAATCAACCCACCAGGGAAGACCAAGTATTCACCAGGATAAGGACTACCATGGTCTCTGGAGCAACTCTTCAAGGTGAAGAAGCTGTACTACTTTTGCATGTTTTGAAGCATCTTCTTCGTCCTTCATCTGTCTTGTGTGTTGGTTACTGCTTTTCCGGATAATCAAAAGGACAATGAAAGGGGGAAAAAAAAACGGAATCTGTTGTAACCATATCTATAGTTTTATACACATACCTGAAATATTCATCATCAACTTTCTTTAAATTTCACTGGTCCTTTAGGAACTTGGGTAGGAATTGTTTTGTACCTCAGTATAGACACTGAACCTCCATATATGCACTTGTGTTCAGTCACCCACATAGTAAAACGTGTTTTAGTGTACTTTTGTTTATTTTTATCTCCCAATTAAGCTGCTGAGTTTATTGTTGTTCATCTTTTGGCTCTTGGACATTGTTTATTATTGATGCATATTATTGTGTTTCAAATTATTACGTCAAACATGCACGAAAATATAGTTTTCTTACACTCCTTTGAACATGGCTTTTCTAAGAGTATATAGCACAAGGAGAAACTCACTTTTCTCTTTTTCTCTCTCGCCACCCAAATACAAACATATTTACAAGCAAGAAACCCAAAAGGAAGAAGGAATGATTTCCCTGCAATTGTCCTGTCTGTCCACTACGACCATGAAGACTGAACTTCCATGATGGAGCAATTATATTATGCTATTCTAGTAGTGGGTGAAAAGGAAGTAAAAAAGAAACAATCCACAGCCACTCTCTCCTGCCATTCCAATGCATGACAATATCCACCGTAAAGAAATAGAAATGGAGATATCTCTTTCCTTTGGATTTTGTGGGCTCAGATGGGAGGCCTATTGAGTGGGACCTACAACTCAGAAAACTTAGCTTCAAAGATAAAACCCAGGGTGGCCCCATTTGTAGAAGTCTTGGTGCTAAAGATAATGCATACCCTCTGAAACTAGGTTGCATAAACTTTGATATGGGTAATGGGCTATCACATGGGGTGGTGTGATGAGAGAGTAAGTTCATCAACTTTATCGCTCAATATCTCACTATGTATGAATAATATGTAAAGTGAAAGGGAGCTGCAAAACAAGATATATAGTAAAAGATAGCTTTCTTTTTTCTTCCTTCTGCATGGCTTTCACTAATAGGAAATATTCTCTCTATATGCTGGTTTGTAGCAGGGAAGCTTGGTTGCACGGGAAGCTAAAGGATTCTGCTGGAAACCTTCAGGTACCTTCAAATTTCAGAAGTATCCTTGGTTCTGGAAGAGAAATATTAATTTCCAGCATTCTTAGGTAACTTGAGGAAAAGCAGATGAGCTATTTCTTTCTTCTTTTAGGTCTTTTGCAAACATGAAAGAAAAAAGGCAGAAAGATTTTTCAAAAGCTCAAATTTGAAGGGGGTCAATGTTGTAATTTACGTGGCCCTAAGTATGATAGTAAAGAATTAACGTGATGTGTAAAGCTTTTGTCTTTCCATTAACGTTTGTTGCCTTTTCTTTTCCACTTTTTCTTAGGGAATTATAAACCAAGAATCGTAGAACTAAAGAGCAAAAAGAAGCAAGAACTTTTGATGAAATGGCATAAACATGCATTACGGATATAATATAACATTCATAGTGAATAATGCTATTAGGAGTAGCATCCATGCAGTAGGCTAGGGCACACTTTAGCAGGCTTTCAAAACGTACCCTAGCAAAGTTTCTTTTTGCATGAAAAATAGTCTATTATTCCATGAGTCAAAGTGTCCTTTTGATTCCCAGCTCCACACACTTCCCTTGTGCTGCCCTTCCATATAAATGTAGCAAAATGCATAATCCTATTCTTCTTCCCTCTTTTCAGTGATTCCTTATTCAGATGTTTTGTATTCTTCCCCTTCTACTTTTACCACAGAAGGAAATGGATCCAAGGTGCTTGAGCTACGAAAGAATATCAGACGTGAACTCATCCACCCTCTCGGAGTCTAGCCCCAAGAAGCCTAATTTGGAGTTCACTTTGGGCAGGCCACTTTGATCTTATACGTATATGTCTAAATATATATATAGATATTTGAAATGATTGTATCCTATGAGGGGTGCTGGTGGCGAGAATCGAGTACTCAGCCTGGAAAAATCTGATAAGGAAAGGAAAAGAAAAAGAAAAGGAAAAGAAAAGCAAAGAAAAAGAGAGCCAAAGAAAGACAAGGAGACAAGAAAGACAGAAAGCAACAAAAGGGGAAAGAGTGGAAAAGGCATGTCCTTCCCTTTCAAGCTGTGAGTTTGAGAGATCCAAATCAAACATATATATTCCATTCCTACGTAAATATGAAATCTAATTGATTTTATATGTGCTGTCATATTCTCTTAGAGAGAGAAAAGACGAAGAAAAAAGAGAGAGAAAGAGACAGCTTTAAGTTTAACCCTAATCTTTCAAGTGATCCTTGGTAATTGTAATAGAACACTTCTTCTTTATTTTTTTTTCATTTTACAAAATGTTTCCGTATTTTAAATTCATTTAAACCCTTTGTCACATGCTTTACACTTTATGGACAAAAGGGAAAAGGAAGACTTTCAGAATTTGAGCAGCACCAATTTTTGTTATATGAAAGGAAAAATGAAGATAATACAAAAAGAAGCAAACAAAGAGAATACTATCCTTATTTTATGTTTGCCGCAGATTTTGTCAGTGCAGAATATTATTCCTTGCATCCATATATTATAATTACAGAAAAAGAAGATTTCTTATAAGATAATTGTATATATCATACAAAAATTACATCTCTTAGCAAATGAACAGAAGTAGCATATATACATTGTCTTTTATTATATTACATTTTTAAGCACAAGTCTGTCTGCAGAGTACATGATCGTATGCTGCCATATAGTTTATGGTATTAATACAATTATACTTGTCAGTTAAAATGAATGTCATTATTTCAAGTAGCAATCATGTTATTATGTAGTAATTTTATTTTTCGTTGAACATATAAGTGTTTTTTTTAATGAATTAACAATCCTTTCTTTGTTAAGTAAGTTTTTTTAATTATAAAATGATTATAAGAGAATATTAAAGAATTTACATATCTATTTATGTAGGTAAAACATAAAGATATTTCTTGTAAATTTAGTTATTCCAAAAATTATTCTTATTCTTTTGAATTACTAAAAATAACCTTTTACTATTAAATTTTTAAAAATATATATTACATTTTTTTTATTATTTTTGGGTACAGATTATTATGTAATTAATTGTTCTACACCTGATAAATATAAGTATCTCTATGTGTACTAGCGTCAATTATGTAATAATTTAAAATAAAATAATTTAAGAATACTTATCATAAGATTCTCTTTTAAAATTTTTAACACCATATTTTTGTAATTCAAACCAATAAGATAAGTTTTTGGAATAAGTAAAATCACAAGAAGTCCATGCGTGCTACCTTATTATTTGTATTATTTTTACATTATTTTTAAAGAATATTCACTTATTCTTTACTATTTTTAGTACTTTATTTTTATTTTTACTTCCATTTTTAAATTATAATAAATATAGTAAAAAATAAAAATAGATATGACTTCCATTCCTCAACATATTAGAGGAATGAAGTATTGTTCTGAAAAGAATATAAAAATACTATTCATTTAATTATAATATATTACCAAACATCTTTTTCATTCTTTACTTATTCCTTTCTTACAATACCAACTAATCAAACAACCCTTAAAGTTACTCCAAGTCGATTCCGTTCACTTTTCTAGTTTGCATTGGTGAGAGAGAAATCTTATGTCAACCACCTTATCTCCTGTTTTGATGTTTGTTATTGCTAGAACTTCGATTAATAAAGCGCATGAATTGTTCAAAATGGTAACTTAACTCTCTCCTCTAAGTACCCTTTGGGTCTGAAACAAGGAAATTGCGAATCATCTAAAGGAAAAATACGAGGAGTCAAACACGAAGTTCTTGTCAGTTGGAATTTTGTAATCACAACAGGGTCGTCAAATTCCGTGTGTTTCCCTTTTGTTTCTTTTATTTGAATCCCTATCTTCAAGGCATTGGCTTTATAGCTCGATAATCTATGCTCCTTAACATGAATGGCTTTGATGTCATTCTCGGAATTTAGCAGTTGCAATGATTAACTTTATCATTGCACTTTATATTTGGTATGGATAAAGGTTAAAGCTTTACAAAAAGAAGATTGCACCTTTAAATTTGTGAAATTCCCATTTCGTGACACAAGGGGAAGCTTCTCCGAAAGTGATAGAAATTTAGTGGCAGTAAATAGATAATTCCCAAATCAATCTGAGTGCAAGCTCAACAAGCTTTAAGACTTAACAGTTCCATCCTAGAGAAGCTAAAGTTATAAGTCCCAAAGTGATGCGTTAAGTAACTACTCCCTCTTATTCAAAATAAGTGTTGTTTTAGAGGAATTTTAATTATTCAAAATAAGTGTTGTTTGTGACTTTTTATGCATATTTATGATTTTACTTCCAAAATTATCCTTTAATTTCTCTCAAATCATAATTACGCAGATTATATTTTCAAGGCACTTTAACATGTAATTAATAAAGATATATCAGACATTTCATTAACTTTCTTAATAAGCGTGCATTTATCTAAAACGACACTTATTTTGAATAGGAGGGGGTATTAATTTTACCAGGATCATGTTTTGTATTGAATTTAGATTATTTAGTTTTGCAATTCCTACAAACATTTCTTTTAACTTAGAATTAAAAATTTCTTCTCCGATTTAAATAGCTAAAATATTGTTTTATTCATAAATTAGTGCGAATCTTGGATTTGAAATTGTGACTATAATCTAAGTTGTCATGTTGACAATATTTATAAATTTAGATACAATAAATTGGTACCTGACTAACATAAGCACCCAAAATTACAGTAATCATGGTAAAGTTGTTGGCGCTCTTTAGACTAGCTAGATTATCGAAAGATAAGTCCATGTATGGCTCAAATGTTAAGGACCCCACAATTTCTTGCCTGATAGAATTCAAAGAAAATGATTGAAAAGAGCCCTGGAAAACTCCAAATAGAAAGTATAAAGTATGAAAGAACAAATAATTCTCCTGTCTACACAGTAAGATTCCTACTAAATTTTTGTTCTGTAGTTAGATGTTGAGTATAACATTACTCACCATACAAATGAAGAAAAAATCACCAATGATTAGAGTGCCACAATGGGAAGAAAGTAGCCAAAACTCAGTTTTCTGCGTACTTATCAGATGCTCCGCTGCACAAACAAAGTTGAGTACTGAAGAAATTTCATGTGTGACATGTTTATACATTGTGAAAAATGAAAATTAAGCAGTGATTGCGTTCGAATCTATTACTGTAATTTATTATACGTACTTAGATTTTGTGAATGTCGCATAAATCACAGACTTGATAACCCACAATCTAACACTTTAAACTCTAGCATCTAGCTTTTATCTTTTTAGATGTATAAATTACGGAAATTGGAAAGGGTTATGCAATTCTAGGTCTTTAAAATTGGTTGGGTCGGTCATGCTAGGCCCAAGCTTAACTCTAGAATGGCATGCGAGTCGATCGACCCGTTCCTAGACGATGATCTAACCTCAGCAGGTATTCACTATATAAGATCACTACCCTATCATGACGCATGTATGATACTAGAATCCTAATACTCTCGATTCACAGCCATTACAATCATTACTGAAGAACTGACTTTGGCATCGGAGGGATCGACCGACGATCAACTTCTAGTGTGCCTTTTGTTGTTTTACAGGTATTTCTTGATTACGACTAATGGAGCTCATGGATTCAAATAACGACGCCCAGCCACGATAAAATGAGACTGAACCAAAAACGTTTGATATTGCAAATGAATTTGCAAACTGTGTCTTTGCATTTGCATTTTAAATGGTTCTTTTTGACATAAAAATATTGTATTTTAAGACTAGCAGTTTTATATGTGACAGGTGACGTCACCTTGGACTGGGGTGGAAATTTTGAAAAGCTATGCCCACACTTTCACGTAAGAGAAACTATGGCCCAACAAAGTGAATTGTACAATGATGACATTCTCTTTTGCTGAAATATTTGCCAACTCAAAGGCATATCATTCACGGGATTTTCTCAGGCAAAGAACGATATGTGCATATATGCAAAGTTACTTGGGTTCTTCCTGCTTCCTTTATTTCATCACCATTGCTAAAGGGTCCTTATAGATTTAGCATTTGTTAGACTTTTCTTTTTGTCCGTGGGAAGCACAGGAGAGAACTGTGGGCATAGAATGTCGTTAAAAAGAATGGAATAATTGTTTACACTTGCAACCTTTGCTTTGGTTTGAGAATCTGCAATAATTAAGGTCTAACTTGGAAAAGAACTTAAAAACGTGTTGATGTGAAAATCTAAGAGAGAAGTTTTAACATTAATTAATGGCAAAGCTGAGGTTTCGTGCAAAAGAGACTAAAGTTGTACAATGACTTAAAACTAATGAATACGAGTTAATATCACTAAGTTGGATCCTAGCCATTAGAATGCGTTCAAAGCAGTAAAATTAGATCACTTTCGGTGACAAAAAGGATGTGACATGAATGTATAAGACAGTGATAGTCTGAAATTTTTCCATACCGTACAAACTTAACTTGAATCTTGTATGCGTTATAAATTGTCTTAAAACTTTAATTGTTTAATTACTCGTTGTGAGAATGCGAAATCAGATCCTCTGTCCAGTTTTACTCTGTCTTATTCTGTTTTATGGAATTTCAACTATTTATTTTGTAGGACTCACGTGGGCTTCACATAAATAAATGGCTGAGATTTATTGTACACAATAAAACACCATAATATTAGATAGAGAATCTAAATTTCAAAGAATGCTACTTACTTTCTTTCTTACTCCAGATAAAACCTAATCGTCCCTTATATTCACCTCTCTCCCTTTTTAGTTTCTTCCTTACTTTCTTTCTTACTCTAGATAAAACCTAATCGTCCCTTATATTCACCTCTCTCCATTTTCAGTTTCTTCCTTCACACTTAGGCTCCATTGGTATGGTACGGAGCTATCAGCTAGCTACTGTGGACACCTATATCTTGACATGAAGGCTCCATTCACTATCTTATCATCTTTTCTATATTTTTATTTTAATAATTTGTTTAAGCCATTCATCTGTGTCTTCCTGTAAAGGTTAATGTTTCTGATTTCAATTTACTTTTAACTTCCAAAATTAAAGTTAAATGTTTAATTATTTTTATCTTCTCTCACGGTGGTGTGCATATACCAAACTAATTGATCCCCGAGCCAAATTCACATGAAAATCCAAAATGTACTTTAACCATACCAAATAGCACGGTGAGAAATCTGTACCTTTTTCTATGAAATTATTCATCCTCTTGCCACTAGACAACAATTGTTAGTACGTGGTATGTGAGATTTTAATTTTATTTAACACAAAGCAGGGCATCTTTTTGAACTAATTAGTAGTAAAATTTTTATGTTAGACAAACCTGCCCCAATTTATTAAAACAAAGTTTTAATTTGTAGTACTACTTTATTCCAAATTTTCAAATTAAATTAATTATAATTATGCTTGGTAATCGGTATTGCATTTTTTTATACTATCTGATCATATAAAATTTAAAAAATTTTCATTAAGCATTTGTATACTTTTACTGGTTTCAATTTAATTATGTACTATACATTTGTTATTTTTAACAAATTTAATTATAAAATATATCTATTTGATATCTATTTTTATTTCTATTTTGCTTATATTAGTTAATGATAAATGGTTACAAAAATTTATATGAAATGGTCTTATAATTTTAATTTTTTTTCCATAAATGATTGATCTTTAGAGGAGACATGATGAGAAGGGAAATAAATTGCATTTTTGACCTGTTTCTAAACTAATAATAAATTTTTACTCTATTGAATGATTATGTAAACTTTATATAAAACATTTATAAACAAACATAATAATAACAAGAGAGAGTAAGAAAAGAAGGACAAAACTAATTCATAGACAAAATAATAACAAAAGAGAGTAAGAAAAGAAGGACAAAACTAATTTGTAGTGGTTCGATCAAACAATCCTTGGCCTATATTTACTGCTCAAGTTTTACTTTATAATTAATTATTTTCTTCCTTCAATCAATGAATAACAACTCTCCATATAATATCTTCTTTGCAACGAGTAAAGAGGAATCCTTACAATTGTCCTACTTTGGCATTGGTGAAGAGTAACCCTTTATAGATCTTGGTCAAGGCCAAGAAGAATCCTCATAAAGTGTGTCTTAAGCAATTTCTCAATTACAATAAGTATACAACTCAAAAACTCATCTTTTTCACATCAATAAACAAAGACTCAATATATGTCATTTAACACAAACATGCATTGTCTAGCTTCCTAAGGAACCAATTTGCTACAACTTATATGTAGTCTATTTTAGAAACAAAATTTAGTTGTTAAATGGTTAGTAATAATTATATTAATTAGCTAATCTGGCACATCGGTCGACCAGTATACTGATTAATATGTCATAGAAACTTACGATACACAATTTTTTACTTCTCATAATACGATAATCAACTATACCTAGATATTAATCAACTAATGTATCCAAAAATAATGTACATTGGTCTACCAGTATGTTTGAGAACATGTTTCCAAAAATTTTTCAAGTTCTTTGAAAGATTTAACCACATTCCTTTAACTAAAACTTGATCCAAAATTATTTTAAAAGTTTCCTTAAAAAGTATTTGAAAGATTAAAAAATTTCCTCTTGATTGTGGAAAGATTTATGCATTATGACATATATGCAAATGATCACACAATGATTAATCTCCTAATTCATTAAAATAATCAAGTTAAGTTTATAAGAAGGATTATAAAGATTTGTTTAAGTCTTGATATGCTTGATTCCTCCTTATTCCAAGTTCGTCACTTTAATTACATATATGCTCCACTTTGCTTATTTTCTCCATCCATTAATTGTTCAGCTTATTTAATCGACTCTTTTGCTCACTTTTCCATTCTATTAAACTTCATTATTCATTTATTGTTTAATTTTATTATAATATAGCTACTAATATCACCAAAAATAATTTTTTTAATAGCAATATATTTCATTATCATCAAAATTATGGGTTAAAACCTCACTTTATTAATAATCTCTCCCTTTTTAATGATGAAAAAATATATGGTAGTATTAGAGAAATAAGTGATATTGAGTAAGTTCTCCCATATTAAAGCAATATCTAACGTAAGCTCTCTGTAATCAATGCATCATGAAAGATTAGGTTTTAGTATCACTATTCTCTACCCTTTTTGTCAACATTAAAAAGGGTTCATGATATATAAATATATAAGCATCAAAAGAACCAAAAACTTCTCTCTCTTTTTTTTAAGATTCCATCATATAGGTAAAGAATACATATAAAACATTTATGAAATCAAAGAAAAATTCTTATAATTTTCATATATCAAATTCAAAGACCAAAATTTTCTCCTCTCAAGTATATGCAATAATACTCTTTCTTCCTAAGTATGCATGCCAAGTAAATACTCTCAAATATTTTCAAAATGAAAGAAGTGATTGCCTCCGTGTGTGTGTGTGTGTGTGTGTGTGTGTGTGTGTGTGTGTGTGATTGTAATCTTTCATCCTTTTCTTCCTCACTTGGATTAAAAAAAAGTTCTCTTGATACTAATTTCCTTATTTGACTCATATGAGGGCTTTTAGTAATTTTCTTTTGAAATTAATTATTGGAGATACCATTAATGTTTCTTATTTATATCCGTAGAGGTAATCCCAACTATTGGTATTCATTTGATGCCACTTGATATTGATCTGCAAGGAAAAGAAATCGAAGTGTCTAGGTACTCACATAAACTTGGGTCTTTAGGAGTTAGTTCGTAAACCTTTCTCAACCCATATTCTTTTAATTCTATTTAACACACATTCTCTTAAAAAGTAATTTCTATGTATGTGTCCATAATCACCACAAAAATACCATTTCATATGATGGCAATTGAAAGTGTTAGTGTCATGTGATAAATACTTACAAAATTATGATCTATATACATTTTCAGGTCTTCTTTAGTTATTTGTAGGAGGTATAAAGTTCTCTTTTCAATATTTAAGAAATCAGGAGCTCTCACTATGTGACAATGAGTCTTAACAAAAGATTTAACATATTACATGCTTCTTTTTTTATAAAATATGACCTATGGTGATTATGAGCAAATGTCATTATTCTTTTTTTCTTATAGGGCCTAGGATGATAATAAGCTTGTTTCATGTCATTTTGATGATAAAGAGGAATATAGGAATAAAAAGAATATTGCATGCTCTTTTGGTAGGACATTGCATGAAAGTTATACCTATTTTTGGCTTTTGAACCTTGTTTTCTAAGTTTAGAATGCAAACCATACATAAAAGTACAAAAAATCTTTTCTTTGATACTTAAAAGATGATATATGAGCATTTAAGTTTTCATATCGAATGTTATAACCCATGTGACAACTATGGTAGTGGCTCATAATTATAAACATAATTTGTCTTTAGAAAAATTATCTTAGGCTCTAAGCATGCTATTTAATTTTTAAAACTATTTATAGTAAATCTTGACAATGATTCTTTAAGAATATTGATCTCCTTATTCAATGTCTCTTTCTCATGAAATAAATCATCCTCATTATCATTATCAACAACTACACCCTTAGATTCTATCATGTCATGTATTTCATATTTTTGTTAATTTTCATTCATACATGTATGTAAGAGCTTTAAAATCTCTTTATGCTTGAAAGAAAAATTCTTCCTTTTTAATCTTATGACCGCTAGACATTGAAGCATTCAACTAACTCATCATATGAAAGATCAATATTACAATTATCATTATCATCATCAAATTTTTGGTGAAAAGAAAGCCTTGAAATTATTAGCCATAAAACATGTACTTATCTTCATATTTTCAAATTCTTCACCTTTTAAACTAATAACGTCATCCCATGTGACCTTAAGTGCTTTCTTTTTCTTCTTTAATTATTTTTCTCTTTTCTTCCTTATAAACTTCTTGAATTTTTTTGATGAGCTTTATATCATCCTCATTAGTTTCACTTATGAAATTATCATCTTATAAATTTTCTCATCCTAAAGATATTAAACACCATACATTTTATATTTGGAACTCGTTCCTCTTCACACAATTCATTCATATACATATTATCAATAATGAGCGATCTAACTAGCTCTTCTAATGGCAATATACTTAAATATTTAGGTTCTTATATGACTGTCATCATTACTTTTCAAACCTTTGATAAAGACCTAATTAATTTGCTCACTAGTTCATGATTATTATAAGTCTTACTAATGCTTTTAAACGAATTAATAATACAAATAAAGTAAGTATAAATATTAGAAATTGATTCATCCTACTCTTCTGATAAAGGTTATTATCTCTATGAAAGAATAGGGTTCTATATTTTTTTGATTTCTTTGGCTAAAAAGTTAATCAAATTGTGCCATAGTGATATTTTCTCAAAATTTGGAAGAAATTTATATACAATGAATAGACCTATTTTGATACCAATTATTGGTCCCTAGCTGGCATACGAAAGGGGGGTAAATTGTGTGTATCCACTTTTTTTTCCTAATTTCTAAACTAATGAATGAATTGCTTACTCTAATGAATGATTATACAAATTTCATATAAAACATTCGTAAAAAAACATGATGATGATGATGATGATGATGATGATGATGATGATGATGATGATGATAAGAGTGTTAGCCCCAAATTTTTTTTATATAATTAAGCATGATTAGATTGGTTATAAAGCCTTAAGGGAGTAAGTTAAGTTGACCTTAATTTATTATGATAGCATTAGTTGAGGTTGGTAGCATGTATTAAAAAGGAATTAATGAGTTAGGTGATATGAATTAATGTTGGGACCCGATTCCGGAGCCCAACTCGAAACAAACGAATCGCAGCTTAACGAATATCGCGTCATTTTTTTTTCATTTCATTTATACAACATTCAAAGTAATTTCAAATTTTCAATTTGAAATTCATCAATTCCTTAATCCATTTAATTCTTCACTTTCGATCATATCGCATTTATATTCGAGAACATTTTATCATTCACTATGATCATATCTCTCTTTATCCAAAATTCGCTTATTATCAAATATTTGGATTTCATCAACTCATTTCATGCCATTCATACACAATTCCCATGCCAATGACCACATACAAATCTATACACAATTGATTAATACCTAGACTCCATTTCCCATTTATAACCCTACGTATTTACACCTCAATTCAATACACAATCCATAACTCATTATTTACAATCCCCAACATAATTACAATCCAATTAATACATAAGATACAAAATCCTCCAAATTCTTAGCAATATACTAACCTAAGACCAACACAAATGAACACATATAAACAGAAATCCTTCACTTTCTTTCACCCGATCTTCTTCTCATCACCTGTTGATGGGAATGAAGGGGGGGTGAGCTT